>JASCZW010001085.1:0-134299 GCA_034211315.2 Aedes japonicus | reverse complement strand
CTGAAGAATGCTAATCACCGTTCTAACGGATTACCCTTTGCAACCCCACGAAATGTACACATTCGGGAGGCTTCGAAAGCGACACCAGCCTGTTGCCCATCTCGTATCTCTTCACAAGTTCTGAACATAGGAATAAACTAGAGAAAACTAACTTGAACTAAAAGCAGAAAAAGCGTATTTTTCAAACGGTTCCATTTCAAATTTGACATTTGATTGCATCCCAAAACACATGATACGACTTAACAAATGATTTGTAGAAAAATCTTTCAGACCTTCGTTCGAATTGTCCTTTTCTTCGTTCATTCAATACCAAACCGTTATTGTCATTTCCTTTTTTTCTTTCAGTTCCTTCATGCGGTTATCGATCCGGAGTTTCTACAGGGCCAACATGGCGCCGAAGTGCTTTCTAAGCTAAACGAACTGAACATCAAGTACGAAATCAAAAAGCAACAGGCTCCACGCGTCATCTCATTCTACCGCGCTGCTCAGCAGAATCTCACACAACAGGGAACGATGACAGACAGAACGGTCGAGCAAAAGTTCATCATTCACCTGCTGCTGGGGGAAGAATTGGTGCGACACGTCAAGGATCAATGTTTACTGCCCGCCATCGAGCGGCATCTGAGTTCTATACCCAGGTAAAAGTGTTTCACTCTTGGTATTTGGATTGGTTGGCTATTGCCGTGATAATCGAGGATGCGTTGGTCGAAAAGAAACGGAAATGGCCCTTACCGGAGTGCAGCTGTTTGCGGGCTGCTCTCATCAGTTGGTCGAAACAGCCGAGGAAGTGGGCAATTTTGTTTCACAGCTGGGGAAGAGCATAGCGGGCTACCCTATAAACAGCAGCAGTTCGAAAAGTACAGCCAAGAACAGCTATACTTAGGCAACGAGAAGAAGGGTTGCGTTCGAATAGAAGGTTCGTCCGGATTACACCAATTGTACCAGAATCAATTGATAAAGATACCGTCGGTAACATTAGAAGTGGCAGAGGCCATCATCAGTGTATATCCAAGCCTGAGTCAGTTGATCGATGGGTTTCGGTTTGCAGCCAATGGTCCGAATCTGCTGGCCGATATTCCTATCAGACGAGCGGGTGGACCGATAACGAGTTCGATCCGACGAATTGGACCGGAACTGAGCAAAAAGATCTACCTACTATACAGCAGTACGAATCCGACACAGGAGTTGTGAAAAGGTGCAGTGGTTGTTTTTCTTTATTCCTTTCTTTCGACTGATAAAATATGATTATATGTTTAATAAATTTCCTTTATAGATGTCTAGTCGTTTCTGTAGACAAAAGACCTTATTGTTGTTAGAACATGTACAAGCATACACATTTTTTTCTACTTCTTCCTTTGAGAACTATTACTACTGAAGTTAAACATTTTCTGGCTCTGTTTAATGCCCTTTGCTATCCTGCTGTTGGGATGGAGCCTCTTCTGGGCGGCATCAATAGAGCCTTCACCAGCATCGTTGCCTTGGCCGGCTTTTCGTGCAAAGAACTTTACCTTTCTTACCTTTCTGAGGCATTGGTTTCGATCCCCCTTGAACCTAGAGTAGTCAGCTTGGTTGTAGTCGAAAGGCACCGGTTTGTTTGAAGTTTGCCTGAAATCCTTCGACGCGACTTTTTCGGGTTTCTTAAACTTTTTCTTCTTGTTCTTGCCTTTCTTGCCTCCGTTGGAAAAGCTATTGTTCAGACTACTCTGACCCATCATTATATTCCTTCTATCATTGTAATCATCATCATCATCGTCGTCGTCATCATCGTTGTCGTTTTGCGCATTATCATCGTGTATCTCACCGGGCAATTTGATTTGCATCGGGAATTCGTAGTTGGACCGACGATCTGTTTTTTCCTTCTTCTGCACAGGTTCATAGTTATTGAAGTGGAGCTTGTCGGCAGTTTCCGTCTGGACAAGCTTCCGTTTGGCTTCCCTATCTTCCTTTCTTTTCAGAGCCCTCAATGGAAGTTTGCTATCTACATTGGGTTCTGGCTTACTCTCAGCGGAAAGACCGGGCATTGCAGGTTCCTGTTTTACGACCGGTTTCACTTCCTCCTCAGGCTCTTCCTCATTCTGATACCGATTGCGGCAGGTTTCCAAATGTCTCTCGTATGGGGTGTTGAATTTGCGTTCCTGATAGGACAGGTTCAGCGTTCCGTTTAGGCTCTGGTCACCGTCGTGCTGTTGAGGAGGAAAATGTTCACTAACTATTTATAGTATTTTAAGTAGCTTCGCTACAGTAAATATTGATATATGTTGATTCTATTTCCCAAAGAAGACCCTGATTTACTTTCGGACTTCTATTCTCACCTTGTTTTGATAGTGCATCTCGATAAATTTCATCATTTTGGAATCCTCCGACAGACTTTGGTCCAGAATGAATCGTCCTTTCTCATCCAATGTTCTCATCTTGGACTCCACGAATACAGAAGCATCGGGTTGCTCTTTGACTAGACCGGCAACAACTTCCTCGCAAACACCAATCTTGCTGGATGAACTGAGCAAAGTAGGCATGTTGGTTTCCAGGTGCACGGAGTGGCTAGTATCGTGCGGACAGAACAGTGGATTGTTCAGATCGAACAACGTTTGCATTTTATGACGAGTATCCTTTTGATGCTCGATAGCCTGCGGAACGGACTTATTCAACGGAATCTCCCTGGCTTTCAGGATTATTTGATGGAGCGTGTGTAAATGTTGCCGCACTAGTGATGGGACCGGAGTGCAGCAAGCAATTATCCCTTGCATCTCACGAGGCAACTTTGATGCAATATCCAATGCCATATGCTGAGGTAGAACGTAACCGCAGGACTCGTCTTCTTGGCGAGCAATTTTGTCTCGCCAGTAAAGTATTTCCCGGAATGCGTACATCTGGCGTTGATCGAACACGTGCTTCGACCTGCGGTAGATGTTCATGATTGCATCTTCGTTAATCACCGGTTTTACGTATCGCTGCTTACACATGAAGGTCGATTTGTTGTAAACGGTAGGCAAGAAACTAGCACCTTTCTCAATTAACTCGTTACGCATTCGATCGTAGATGTACAACAGATAGTGAGTATCCTTACGAGCATATTCTATGAAGTTGTGCGGAAGAGGGCGGATGCGCCAATCAGCAAGTTGGTATGCTTTGTCCGTCTCGATGTTGCAATAGTGTTTCAACAGGAACTGCAAACCAATCCTGGAAAATTCCAAAACCTACAAAAGAAAGAAAGTTGATTAGGTCAAATCATTTTCAGGACTAAAACCTCCTCACCTTTGCCGCTTCACCCGTATCAAACATATTCACAATATACAAGGACAAATCCTGCTGAAGCCACTCGATATCGCTGATCGAACCGTGTAGTACTTTTACAACCTTAGGATTGGTGAAAACTTCTGTTCAAAACGTACATTTCTTCGCGGAGTGCCAGAGTATCGATGATGTAGTCCTTACTTCTGGTAGAGATTTGCATCAGACAGGTAAACCCCTGATAAGTTCGATACGAATGGTGTTCCAAATCGATAGCAAGCTCTTTGGCAGTTTTGAGTTCCCTCAGAAGTGCTGGCAGCTGATTTTCCTTATCAATAACATCCATGGGGGTCTTTTCCAAAGGTAATGGTTTCTGAGGCTCCACAGGCTTCAGCACTTCTTTACAGGGTTCAAATCTGTCCAACTCAAATTCGTATGGATGTAGGTAGCTAACAATATTGTCTGCCTCGTCGTACTCCGGTAGAATAGCCAGTGGCTTAAGAGAATTTGGCTTTTCCTTTATCTTCGGAACAAACGGATTCAATGGCGAATTATCTACCGGCACTTTGAAATTCGCTTGAGGTCGCTGTATGTTCGTTCCTGTAACCAGAGTGGCCTTCACGACCGCAGCAGGTGTGGAAGTCTTGGTCGAATTGTTCCAGCTGCCACTCAGACGCTGCCGAGGTTCAGCCGGCAGCTGGATTTCACTCTGTACCAGCACAGTTTCATGCTTTTTCTTAATTCCTGCCACTTCATCCAGATTAGAATTGATTCGCTCGAGGATGGAGTCGTTGAACTCCTGGAGCAGCTCAAATTTTTCCTCACGATCGCGAACCATAATGTTTCCTTTGAGTTCATGCATTTTCATCACGTCGGAAATTATGTGCAGAACTTTGTTCGCCTGAGTATCCATGATCCGAACGAACGATGGGTGGGTATCGTACAGATCCCGCGAGTTGCCGGAAGGCAATGCCAGGACGGATTTCATGGCGTTGAGCATTAGCTTTTGACCTTCCTATAATTTAATAACAATTATTTATCATGACTGGCAAAATCACACAACTATTATTTGATGCTTATATCGGTGTTATTTCCGTATCGGGTCAGGCGTCAATCTCCTGGAGCTGGACGAGTGACGATGGAACATTCGTAGATTTTGGATTGCCCGCAGATTTCGCGGCGCTTAGCTTGTCCCAGTCACGTTTGTCGGTTGTACCTCATAACCGCCGAGCCGATATTTTTGCGACTAAAATCTTGCACAATAGAAAATTTGGTCAATTCAATCATCCAGCTCCAACGTACATGAAGCACAACAGCAAATGAAATAATTTTGAATCAACAAGAGACGTCAGATTTACTTGATTCGGTTTGACTTTGCTTCATATAAATGAAGAAACCGACTACAGAAACAAGAGACGTGGAACCGAATTTTTGTTTAATGATGTCAAACACGAATAAGGGATTGAACTGATGATGAAAATGATGACGATGATGCATCGTTCTACTGTTGCCATTTGTTGTCCATCGACCACCGGTAGTGCTTAATTTCGATAAAAATTCGCGTAAAACCACATTTTACAAGTGTTATTTGTAGTCATAACAGCCACGCAAAGCTTCAATACTTCGATAGCATTCACGTTCGGAAACGATGAGCCCGGTTGTTTGGTGCCATCACGATCGTTTCGTTTTTGGCAGCCGGCTTCCGGGCTGATGTTACCAGCAAACGCCATCAAATCCAGTCACCGATGACGATCTCGTAAAGCTGTTCTGCATCAAGTCATTCCAATCTTGCTGTTTTTATTCTGTAAGTATTATAAGAATTCGAATAAGCAATATTAATGAAGTACCACCGCACTAAACGAAACAATTAGTATTAGATATCTCTAGCTAATAAGTAAGTTGCAAACGATAGTAAGAGTCTCTTGCTGATTTCAAGTTACAACTCGTGTATAGTTCGGAACAAGGCATAAGTCGTCCAATTTCGTAGAGCCCTACTTATCTTCCAACGTTACTTCTTGTAATAAAATTGCAACCCACAGGTTCATTGTAACGCACCACACATTCCAAAGCGAAGCTTTCAATTATCTCTGCAAAATTTGAATAAAATTTTCAAATCAAATTTATAGCAGCTATCTTTACATGACTTGAAGAAACTGACAATTTCAAAACATGAATAGGTATTGAAATTGAATTCATCTAATAGTTCCTCTCCACTCTATAGCCGTAAAGAATCCGTGACACGTGATGAGAACTGGAAGCCAGTGCATGAAAAATCTCAAACAAGAAATCGGCGCATAATCTGGAGGCAGAAACCGGCAAGGCAACCGGAAGCCAGATGGAGTGCCTCGGCACAGGTCCGAATCGAAGTGAAACCGGCCGAGGTATACTCCCGCCACGGTGTTCCTCTGCTGTACGGATGGACCAGTTAGCGAGGATGCAACTGATCGGGAAATTGGTTCAAAACACAAGGATCCAAACGGCTGAGGAGCTATCCTGATGAAAACTGCGAACGATTTAACTCAGGTCTTCGAGTGGAGCAACACAGGAGATTGGCTTCGTTGCAGGGGTGGCGATTGACGGTGCCCTATGTTTGCGAATAAAAATAAACCTCCTCTCAAATTTCGTAGCTACACTTCGAACTGCGGCTGATTGCTTCAATCGTTTAACCGCTACGTTTGGGAAGCAGTGGCTGGTGAACCTCTAAAGCACGGAAAGAATGCTTCAGCTCGAGTCTCAAAAAGATGGACAAGGAAGTAAGCATGCGCCGAACGATCTCCGCGTTAAGAACAGAATCCTGCGTTTATTTTGTAAGAGCTTCCATAATGTATTGTCTTCAGATACAATTCTGTTATCCTGCTATTGACTTTTTCAGCTTGGTGCCAAGCGAAAATGTTACCGTTATGAAATTGAAAAGTACGACATCAAGTCATTTGTTACTTTCGCTCGAAAGAGTGGTACAAAATACGCTACTCCTGGAGAAAGTTCCTGTACCACAGTCACCATTGTAAATTAATGCCAACGCTTTGGAAGCAACTCGTTCCAATATTTCAATCTTTGTTTTTTTATCATTACAGTGATCAATTGGTAGAGCAAGCTGTCTCATTATTTTGAAGAATCTACCGGAGTTGATCGACGTTCTCAAGACAGAATTTCCAAACTTGGTTCTACATTGTAAGTTGGGCCTGGTCGTTTTCGTAGTGTTGGGATTCACGGCAAACAATTATTCTCGCCAATTCACCGCGTATGATGGCAAGGCAGCAAAGCAGCAAGGCAACGCGTTCTCCAAGAACGCAAAAGCGTAAATGTCGCACAAAGGTGTGAGCATCAGTCTTCAAAAGCCACAAGGCCTAACCTGAAGCAAAAAGAATGTTCACAATTTATTGTAAAGTTACTAAGAAACATGCACAAAAATGAAAGTTAAGGCTGATTTTTATCTTCTCGTATTCTTTGGTTTAAATCACGTCCAAAATAAAATTGATCGGTCATTTTTCAAAACTCAACGCTAAGAGTTACGTGATTATCGCTGCTTATCCTTATTTGTGTTTCACTTCTATGGAAGAATACAAGTTGAAAAGGAGAAGATACCGAGTGGTGAGCAAACTCTGGCAGCTCCCATGTTAAAGGGTAGGACGAACATTTTAAAATGCTTCTAATAAATTCAAATGAAATTTTAATTTCAAGCGGTTTGAAGCTGTGAGCGTATGGAAGAAAAATCCAAAAACTGCGTAATAGGGGCATTATATTGATTTATTTTCTATTATTTATCTGAAAAAATGTCTTTATTGAGTAGTTTTGGATTTTTCTTGCATCATACAACAAACCGCTTTTGGTTGAAATTTCATTTGAATTTTTTAGAAGCATTATAAAATGTTCGTCCTATACTTTAACATGAGAGCTGTCAGATTGATCACCACCCATGTCCACGTTTCAAAAGAGCCGTGCTCAAAATACCCCCATCTCACCCTACCAAGCCCCCCAATTGGCCACAATAATATACAAACCTCCAATACTTAATTTCTTTAAAATATTTTGCTTTTGAGGATGGGACCGGATGAACATGTCCACATTTATACAATTCTAAGATATTGATGCATATAGTAACATTGAGAGACTTCTTCAAGCCGGTTTTCTTACAGAGTTAATAGCTTACCTGTAAACGACGTGATGATATTTTCGACGTATTGGATCCTTAACTCACACTCTTATACTACCGTACTGTATGTTCAAACATACGCGAACATAGGTCTTTGCTAATAGCCATTTATTATATATATTCCATCTGACCTAAGGTGGTCTTAATGAATTTGTTTATGACGGGGAAAAGCCGGTTTTTAATTTGGCGTAAAACCCCCGTATCTTTTGCAAAACAATACAATAAAAACAATACAATACAATACAAAACATTGCTTAGTTGCACATTCGTAAACATAATTAAAATAAACAGGATTACAAACGAGCAGTATAGTCAAAGTATAAAATAAGTAACATCCATAGTTCGGAGCAGTCCTCGTCGTCAATCAATTATCCTCATCAAATATCCTTCTCGTAGTATGCCAATTCCGTTTAGTCTGCGCTTGAATGTTGCCAAAGTACAGTTAAAGTCGAATAAAAATACACAACGTTGAACCTAGCTGACATGAAGCGGATAGGGGCTCATGAAGTCCATATGATGAATTACGTTCAAGCAGGCAGTCTCGCTGGCGTGCGGCGATTCGGTTCAGGAGCGTAGAGGTTGAGCTGGATTTCAATAGCTCCGGTGAGTCAATTCCACCTGTTAGTGTATTGGCAACGAAAACAGCTTGCGCAATATTTCTCGCCTATGGTCCAATGTCTGTAGTCCCAGCAATCTGCATCTGTCTTCGTATCGTGGAAGGTTCAATGGGTCACGCTTACGGCGACGCAGGGTATATCCACGAATCTTCGTTGAATTGCTTCTCGGATCCTAGCTGTCCATGTTGCCTGATATGGGCACCAAACAACAGAAAGTTGGATTCCCAAAATCGACTGCACCAGAGCACAGTACAAAAAGACCGGAAGGCAGAGGGGGGTCTTAAATTCACTAGATATTTTAAAACGCGAAACCTAGTTGTCGATTCGCTTTGCTGATAATATCGTCGGGCTCTGGACCGATACGTTAGTGCCGAATCCAGAGTGACACTAAGATCATGAACTTGATGAACACGTTCGAGAGGCTGGCCGTTCATTGCATAATTGTAGGCAGACTGGATTGAGCTATGATGAAATGAAAGCAAAGGAAAGCAAAGAGAAAGTTGACAAAGAGAGTCTCCCAATGTTACTTAGGACCTAATGCATTGTTTTGTTTGAAATGTCCTTTTCTAAAGCCTAGTATGTAGCCGACAAGTAAAAAGACTTGAAGTAATTTTTGCCATTTTTTAACAAAGTAATTTTGATAACTGCTTCAGTATGGGTGAAATGTCGCCTTTTTTGCGGAGCAATCCAACGGAATATTATTCTGCAAGGAAAAGTGACAGCCCCATTAAGATTACATGGGCAGACGTTACTAACGTTACGAAGTTTGTCCTCCTTTTCAGCTGCATACAAAATAAGCACCTGACAGTAAAAGTAGTTCTGGACCATTATTTGTCCTATCCTAATGCACATTACTTTTTTGAGCTGCATACTAGCTCAACAACCAAATGAAAACGTACACGAGAAAAATTCACACATATTTATGTGCAAAAATCTAGGGTAACTTCCACATAGGGTAACGGATGTAATGTGTTATATCCTAGCCCTTCATTCGGCATTTATGTACCAAATATGTCATTATTTCGATAATCAATAAAATCATGTTGCTACTCGTGGATGACCGACGTAATTTTATAGCAATTGAGTCATTATTTATCAATTTATAGTTGTTCACTTCATGCAACTTCATTTCCTTAACTTTAGAGACATCATGATTTTACTTGCTGTTGAACAAATTATCTACACGATCTTCGAACGATCTCAATTTGCCAAAACTGAACTTTAACCGAATAATGCAAAGTCAAGATATATACAGAAGACAGCCACACGTTATAAACTAACAGGTCACATTGGTAGAAATAACGAACGATAAACACCAAAAGATAGGTAATACCTTCAAATTTAACTATGATGTATTAGGAGATGCTCGTTGATCTATTAAATAAAAACCCAAAACGATTTGTTTACATTTCGGTGTTAGGCCCTTTTTCAATTGTTGGTCTTGAATCGACAAAGTTACAGAAGGTTGAACAACGCGTATTTTGAAGCAAAATTTCGTCTCGGCTTTTTTTTGCTACTGGAGGTAGTGCTCCTGATTAAAATTTGAGATCGCCATTTTTTACTCAATCTTGATGGTCACCACATGGACTCGAAACCACTTGCAATCAATCAAGTTTATCATCAGCATGTCGTTGTTCTATGGGCAGCTTGATCGATTTTAAAATTCCCGATGCACTGATCTGTCAAAAAAAATCGACCTCGCATGTTCGACCCAATAACTAATATATACAGGTGAGCAAATGACGGCATATTGGGATTAATGAAATAAACAGATGCAATGAACGAATCCAAGTTGAAAGCGAAGGAGAAGACACCAGAGTTACGCAGCTGAGTCATGAGCTTCTCATGTTAAATTATAGAAGTACATTTCAAAATGCTTCTAAAAAATCAATTGAAATTCCAATTAAAAATCAGTTAGTGTTGTCTGGTTTGTTGCCCTGATACGACGCAACAACCAAAACTACTACATTTTCAGCAAAATAAAAAATAATCCTTTTTGTGTGCAGCGTTGGCATGCCTGTATCCATCATACATCAAACCGCTTAGGGGAACGTCCATTAATTATTAAGTGCTACGCAAGGCAATGACTTTTTATTGTCCCTCCCCTTCCCCCTTGTCACGGTTTTTGTATAGACCTTCAATTTTTTTTTTGTATGGATTGTCACGTTTTCCAACCCCCCTCCCCTTACTCGTGCGACGTAATTAATGGACCTTCCTTTATAATTAAAATTTCATATGAATTTTATAGAAGCATTTAAAAATGTACGTCCTATACTTCTAGCATGGGAGCAGCTCAGATTTATCACCACTCAGCAACCTTCTTCTTTTTTCAATTTGATTCGTCTATTTTGACACCCGATCCTGGTCAGGCAAAATAAACTTGAGAATCTGGGCAAGACGTTCGCTGGTCCGAATCATTATATATCATAAGGCAAATTGAAATTTTTACAGATTTCTTATTGCAAATATTCATAATGCAATCTTATTAATATCGAAAGTTTATTTCGCAACACGAACAAATACAAAATCGCAATAGTTTAGAAAAGCTTTTGCGACCTTTACGTCATAATCGAGTTCTGCGTCATCATCGAATGTTTACACATTCGTGCTACTACTCCAATCATATTCCTTCGTCTGCCACACCTGTATACATGTTTATGTTCGGCCATCTGAGCACGATGCGTGGAAGTGCCGGATGGGACCAATCAGAAGTTTGGAAAGAATAAGCTCAGGAAAAAACTTCCCGAATTTCAGGAAAAACCTACCAGATAGGGCACTACCTGTAGGGTCAAGCCGGAATTTAAAAAAAAATCAGTAAAGAACCCTTCAGAAGTTCACAAAAGGGCTTCTCAGAAGTTTTGAAGAGACCAAAAGTTCAGATGAAACTACCCAGAAGTGCTAGAGAGCTTCCCTTAAGTTCCGAATCAAACATTCCAGCATTTCAGAATAAGAACTGCTCGAAGTTCACAAAATCTCAGAAGTTATGGTAGATTCTTTTGATAAAATCAGGAAGAAACTTTCCTGAAATATAGGGGGATCATTCTAGAAGTTCAAGCAAGAATTTCTCAGAAGTTCAGGAACAAACTTCCCCAAAGTTCAGGACAATACTCTCCGAAGTTCAGAAGAGATTATTTCGCAGTTCAGAGAAGAACTGCTCAGAAGTTCAGGAAGAAACTTCTAGCAACTTAATAAGATATTCCAAGAAATTCTGAAGAGTACTTTCTCAAAATTTTGCAGAAACTTTCCTCGTAGTTCAGTATGGGACTTTTCAGAAGTTTTGAAAATAACTATGTTCAGGAAAAAAATTACCAAATGTTTCTGGAAGGTAAGGTTGGGTTCTTAAATGTGAATTTCGAAGAAAATGAGGAGTTACTGCCAAGAAGTTCATGAGGAATTTTGCCTGAAGTTCAGGAGGAAACTTCCCAGAATAAAGCAAAGAGCCTTGCAGAAGATCAGGAGAGAGTTTCCCTGAAATTTAAGAGACAATTACTGATTTAACCGGAGAAGCAGTCTATACAAAAATCATTCATATGACCATAATGGTATTGATGATCATGAGTGATGATGACGCCATATTAAAATATGGTACACATGATCAATGGTTATTGTTGAATAAAAAAAAAGTCTGTTGATTTTATCAAATGAAAACTAAATTTTGATTTTAAAATACAAAACTGGAAAGAGTGTTTCAGAGGGAAAAAAACTATGGAAAATTGTGTCATCTATGCGAATGCTTCAAGCTTCAGTATCACTTCAAAAATATGAAACAATAGAGTTAGGTTGCATACAAACCAAGAAATAGATGCAGACATGTTTACATAATCACACAAATAGCAAAAATTACATAACCTGCTCTCTTATTACGTCTCATCGTTGAAAGAAGTCTAATAAAAAAAAAATTACAGGCATTCCCAGACATTTCAAATTTTTATCACAGACATTCAAAAAAAATATCTGGCATCCCTGGGTACGATGGAGAACCGAAAGTCAGCGAAAAGAACAGAAAAAAGTTGATGTAACAAATGCGATCGTGGAATAAATTGTGAAATTTTCGAATTATTAGCTCTAAATAACGGTAATTATGCGATTTTTAACTTTTTTGGGTGCTAATCGTTGTGCAAATGGTTTAATTGAGTGTATTTTGATGAAGTATGTGTAAATTCTACGTAGAAAAAGTCGTGCACGGAACCTGTAATGGGGTCCTTTAAAGTGACAATAATTTGCGTATTTCGCTATTTACCTAAAAATAATGCCTGGTAGTCAATCTAGCGAAGGAACATTGCTATCAAACAAAGAACTGATTAATGTAGAGAGTGGTTATATAATATTAGCCGAATTGTATCTCACGAATCAGAATTTTAATTCCTTTGCACTGGGAACAAGCATGTAAGGTAGAAGCACCAATATTCGTCTCTAACAAATATTCACTATTACAGAATAACGAAACAGGAAAAGCTTCCAATAACCAGAAATGGAAGAATATGCTCGGGAACCATGTCCGTATCGAATTGTAGACGATTGTGGTGGAGCATTTGCCATGGGCTGTATAGGCGGTGGTGTGTTCCAAGCAATCAAAGGCTTCAGAAATGCTCCTTCCGGATTCAGTAGACGACTGGTATGAATATCAATGCAATTTAATGCTGGGAATATTTTGCTCAAATAATAAAATACTTTTAGGTTGGCAGCATGACGGCAATTAAAGCCCGCTCTCCGATAATCGCAGGGAATTTCGCTGTATGGGGTGGCATGTTCAGTACAATTGATTGCACGCTGGTGCATTTCCGTAAGAAAGAGGATCCTTGGAATTCTATCATCAGTGGCGCAGCAACCGGTGGTATTCTGGCGGCACGTAACGGAGTCGGTGCTATGGCAGGAAGTGCAATCATCGGTGGAGTGCTGCTCGCTTTGATCGAAGGCGTAGGAATCCTATTTACGAGAATTTCGGCTGAACAGTTTCGTTCGCAACCCATTGTCGAAGACCCTTCAGCGCTAGGCGATCCTTCACAGAATGCTGCGTCGGCACAGTCTGGCACATCCTCATCAATGCCATTTGGCTTCGGTCAGTCAGGTCAAAATTATCAATAAGATTGTCGATCGATGTAAGCTTTAGTTCTCATAATTTAAAATTCTAAAACTAAAGTTGGACTTTGTTTTGACTGACAATCGAGTGCTAGGATTATGAATGTACGTTCTCTCACAATTTTGGCTCTCGTGATTATTTAGCCAGTGAGTTCCAGTTATGATAGGTATTGCGACGAAAGGCCTATTCTTCTAATCTAATCGAAAGCTAGCCACTAATACCTTCCTGTGATCGTTAACCTGAAAGTGACTCCCTTTTATCTTTTTCAATACATTCCAGGGAAAGAAAAAGGATTCGGTTAGAATGGAAGCTTAATCCTTTCGAAGAGTGTGAAACCCTGGAAAGCGTTAGCAAAATGGATGACTGCGTGTAATTGTGATTGTGTAATTGTAGAATCTAGCAAAACTAAAGATAACATGAATGGGGGCAAGAACAGTGTTCAAGAAAATGCGCCGAAGAGTAACTACGAACAATGCGGTCGAGCGACACTCCATTAGGGAGAGAAATGTAAATGATGTTTTCTCATTGAGCCCGATTGGTTTCGTCAACTTTTTTTCTGTCTGTAACCGGCTGAGCAAAATTAGAACTAGTTTTCCTGTATATAAAGCTAAGAGCAAATAAAAATTCGATTATTTCAAGCTGACGTAGCTCGCTGGAACTTAAACCGAACAGCACAGGTTCTACGAACGGATGACTGAAGCAATAACTAATCGTTCACGTTGAATTGTCTTTTTTAATTGGCCAGTTCCGGTTTCCTGGATCTGCGTATGTTGGCAATCTTTCTTCAAGCAGACTGCAAAAAAAAGGTACTGGCATCGAAACCTCTCAATTCGATCTGTGAAAGTGCATTAAGAACCCTAAGTTGAGAGCAAGCAATAAGCTTGAAATGCTAAAGAAGAAGAAAGTTGTTCCAGGGCAGTCGTGAATTTCCCAATCGAAAAGACATTCCGACTGTATCGAAAAACGAATACCTGATCTCCGGACTCGAACATCCTCAAGTTTACCAACTACGCTATGAGGACGCACACAGGTTGTCAAACATGCGATGGTCCAAAAAGTATGGTCGATCTCCTGCGCTACCATGGAAAAGAAAAGGTAAAATTAACCGTATTTCAACTCAGTTGTTTATTGTGGTAAGCATGGTCCTCAGATTAAATCCCGATAAAATATGTCTGGACGGTTTGTTCTCGACATTTGAGTTCAACATGCCCCTAGCATGCATTTTGGCCCTTCACTCAATTTCAATAACATCGATTCGACTTTTATTCCATCAATTAATCTCAGCGCTTGAGACCTCATGTTAATAAAACAGAATTTCCTTTGAAAAAAAAAATGAACCACAACTACATGTACAGTTCGAAATATCATAAAGCAGTTTTAAGAGATTCCAAAATGTTACCTGGACCTGATAACTAAATATTGACCCATCCTTATGCACACAAGGCCCTGACAAGGGTGTCCTAATTTCGGACATTTCAGTATCCTGCGAATCATAGAGTCTTGATCCCCATGCCCCCTGAGCATCTGGTTCACATCAGATAGGTTTGAAACTTCACTTGTATAGGACGAGAGTAAAATCCATTGTTGTGTGTGACTTATTCCTGGTGTTAAGCACGCAGACAATATAACAAAAAATAATGTAGATATCATAACAAAGTCTTGTTTGCTATCGTCTGCCTTACACAGAACCTCATAATTTTCTACCAGATCGTCGCGTCGGTGGAATTAATTCTAATGTCCTTGACTACCGTTTGACTACCGCTGCTTGCCGCTATGATGTTATCGTCCTGATCGAGACTTGGCTCGATGGTCGCACACTTTCCAACCAAGTATTTGGACCCGATTATGAGGTTTTCCGATGCGATAGAAATCTATATAAAAGCAGGAAATCTACTGGAGGTGGTGTTCTAATGACGGTTCGTTGCGGATTGAAGGCGAAACCTATCAACGGGTTAGTCGGCTATGCTACTCTCGATACCAACAAAATGTCCAAAGAAAGCTGAAATCACGTCCGAAATCTTTTTGGAGATATCTCCAACGCCGCATCGCAGCTCAAGTCATCCTTCAATCCTGGCCCAGATGGAGTTCCGTCAGTATTTCTAAAGAAACACATTTCCATACTGCTGGCCCCCTTGCATCGTCTGTTCCAGATTTCCACATCAAGTGGCATAATTCCTTCGTGTTGGAAGGTTGCTCACTTGTTTCCAGTTCACAAGAAGGGAACCAAACGAGATGCGGATAATTACCGAGGCATTTCGTCTTAGAGCGCGGTATCGAAACTATTTGAGCTCGGCATAATAGACCCCTACTCTCCCATTGTAAGCAATACTTAAGTGAAGGTCAACACGGGTTCATGGTCGGCCGTTCCACTACCACTAATCTGTTGTGTCTCACTTCGTTTATTACGAAAAATATGGCCGAAAGGGCGCAACCGGACGTCTTCTATAAAGATCTTGCAGCAGCTTTTAACAAGCTCAATCACGACATAGCTATCGCAAAACTACGTAAGCTTGGAGTAAATGGAAGTCTCTTACAATGGTTTCGCTCCTACCTCTCTGATCGTCTGCTGGCAGTTGCTGTTGGTGATTGCATGTTCGCCGTTTTTTTCCAGCCACTTCAGCAATACCTCAAGGAAGTCATTTAGGGTTGCTGATCGTCTTGCTGTACTTCAATGATGTGGAGCCCTCGTAGGCCCCCGTCTTTCGTATGCCGATGACCTGAAGATTTTTTTTACTAATCCAGTCTATCAACGATTGTCACCTCCTACAACAGCAACTGCAAATCTTTGCTCACTGGTGCCGTATGGTGGTTAATCCGGAGAAGTGTTCGGTGATCACTTTCTCTAGAAAAAAGGAACCGACAATAAGCTTCAAGGCACGGTAATCAAACGTGCGACTTACGAAGTCTCAGTTGACGTTCAAGTTTCACATCTCGTACATCGTGGACAAGCCGTCAAGAGCTCTAGGTTTTATTTTTCGGATGGCTAAAGACTTCTCCGATATTTACTGCCTGAAATCGCTTTATTGCTCACTGGTGCGATCGACTCTGAAGTCTGGAATGCGAGCTAAATTAATAGCGAGAAAAGAGTCGAATCTGTTCAACGCAGGTTTTTACGCTTCGCTTTCAGAAGGTTGCCTTGTAGAGACCCGTTTCGTATGAAGAGTTACGAGAGTCGTTGTCGATTGATCGATCTTGCTTCGGTTTCGTCGTGACACATCCAGGGCTCTCTTTGTTGCAGACATTTTACAAGGCCGAATTGATTGCAGCGCCATGCTGGAGCAGATTAATATTAACGTTCAACCAAGGGCATTAGTGTAATGCTGAGGATGCCAATTCGCCGAAACAATTATAGAATGAACGCGCGATCGAAGGACTGCAGCGTGTTTTTAATAGAGTCTCGACAACGTTCGACTACCATGTCCCTCGGCAAACTCTGCGCAGACGCTTCACGTCATTTTTTTTCTGAAATGTAGACCGTTATGAACAAGTGCGTTGTGGTTTGATATTTAATTTTAAATTTATTGTACTCGTCATATTTTTAATACCACCATTGGGGCTTTATTAAGCCTGTTGGTGCGAGTACATGTTCAGCTTAACCAGTGAAATCATGATGCCCCAAAAGTTCAAGAAATCGAAAATTACGCGGAAGTGAACAACAATAAGTTGATTATTATTAGCTCAATTGCTTCAGATTACATCGGTCATCCTAATAGCAACATGATTTTGTTAATTATCGCTAAATTAATGACACATTTGGTGCATAGGCCGAATAAAGGAGCTAGGCTAACATTACATCCCCTTACCCTATCTCGGGTTTTTTTATTAGGGCGAATCAAACATTGAGAGATTCTTTCCGGTCTTGCTCTCTTTCATTCATTACAGCGCCGTTATAAAACTTTCGAGGGATCCTTTAGTACAGATCGAAATACAACAGTGCTGGCTAGAGTAGAATGAAAAACGTAAAGAGAGTCTCTCAATGTTAGATTCGCCCTAATAAACAAAAAAAACTAGATATACTTGCTCAGCAAATCATAACAAGACGTCTTTTGTTGATAACCTTACCTTGCATGGAGTGAAGGTGATATCAAACGCTGTTGATTGATTTCAAATTTAAATTGAGCAGTTTGAAAACAGAATATCTATGTTCAGACACCAAATTACGATGATATAGACCTACAAATAGTAGCTAGAAAAGTGGTCAAAATCATTTTTTTGAATAGGTAAATGTCAATTTAAAATGATGGAGAAAATGAGATGAAGAGGAAGCGCCTACAGAACAAAAATAAATTTATCACACAATCCAACTGAATCCACCAACATGCCAGCTTCATCGTACGAAAGTATACCCCACGAAGAATTAAGAAAGAGTACGCGCAAACATCAATCGTAAAACCAGTTTATCTCTCACTTGGACTGGGTAGTTCAATCAACCTATTATCAAGCCACATCTTATCATCTGCAGCTAGCATTTTAGTCTCTCGTTGCACTCGCTGCGGAACAGTTTTCAGTTGGTACATCATGGCTTCCATCGCCAGTAATAATGATTCCCCCGATTCAAATGTGATCTATGGAGGACCACTTCCCTCTAGCTACAATCGTGGATGTAACTCGCTCGGAGAATTGATCATTAAGGAACTTTCTCGAGTCCCAGACAAGGTAGCTCTCGTCAATGGGATCACCTCATTACAGCTTACCAATGGAGGAATTTTGGAGCAAGCGCTGGCCATTGCTGACTACATGAATCAGGTGGGAGTCACCAAGAATGATGTCGTTGCAGTGGTGAGTGAAAATCGGTTTGAATATCCGATAGCGGTCTATGGTGCGCATTTTTTGGGAGCAGCGGCAGCATTATTCAATCCAAGCTATACGGAACGTAAGTTGTGTGCTCTTATCTGTCACAGCAAATACGAGGAGATGAACTTGTTTTCCGTTTTCTAATCTATTAATAGGGGAGATGGAGCATGCTATAAGATTGGCAAAACCGAAAGTCATTTTCGTTTCGGCACAAGCTAATCTAACGGTACAGAAGGCATGCATCCGAATTCGGAGACCGGTGAAATTTGTACATTTTGATAATGGCCCCACAGGACGAACCTGGCAAGAATGTATGGAAAATTCTAATCGCCGGTTGAAGTTGGGTACTTTTGTCCCAGAACCATTGAACGTAGAAGACCATGTGGCACTGATCGTTATGTCTTCTGGGACAACCGGTCTCCCGAAAGGAGTGCAGATTACGCAACGTAACATTTTAACTACATGTTACTTCATGGAGTAAGTGTGCACAATTTTAATACAAGCATAATCTTTATTGCTAACTATTCCAGAACACTTTTAATGAAAATCGGAGTTGGCCAAGAGGAATTGGTAGCAGTGGACATTCTCCCGTGGTTTCATGTAGCTGGTGGAGTCACTATGATGAACTGCATACTTAACGGAATGCGATTGGTATTCTTAACTAAGTTCATTCAACGAAACTACTTAGCCTGCATCGAGCAGTACCGACCCAACACGTTGAATATGGTTCCCCCAATCGCCGTATTTCTAGCCAAAAATCCTATGGTAGATGAGTACGATTTATCCTCCATCAAGACCATCATCAGTGGAGCAGCTCCACTGAGTCGAGAAGTTGAAAATTTAATTCGTTCACGTTTGAAAGTTTCGTCGGTTCGTCAAGCATATGGCATGAGTGAAACAACGTTGGCCATTTTGGCACAACTTGACGCTGAAAATAAACCAGGAAGCGTTGGTAAGATCCGTGAAGGACAGTGGGCCAAGGTGATCGATACGGAATCGGGTCGCACTCTAGGACCATACCAGAATGGTGAACTCTGCTTCAAAGGCACCTTGATCATGAAGGGTTACATTGGCCGAGAGGAGGCCATCGACCAGGACGGGTGGTTGCATACCGGAGACATCGGTTTTTACGACAACGAGCAGGACTTTTTCATCGTTGATAGACTGAAGGAGCTGATCAAGTACAAAGCATTCCAGGTTCCACCAGCCGAGTTGGAAGCAGTTTTGCTGTCACACCCAAAAGTTAAGGATGCTGCCGTCATCGGGATACCTGAGGAGAAGGTCGGTGAACTGGCAATGGCATTTATAGTACCTTCCGAAGGTATACAAGTCACCGAACAGGAAATTATCAAATTTATGAAAGAACAAGTTTCGTCACAGAAACAACTCCACGGAGGGGTTCGATTCATAAAGGAAATCCCCAAAACAGCTAGCGGAAAAATATTGCGAAGAACACTTCGCGAATTAGCTAAAAGCAAATCAAAACTATGATGTACATACTTAAATCATAAGCCGCCATCGGCCGGCACCTGAAAAGATCCAGTCATTTATAGATCCTTTTTAAATAACGACCCTATGCCGAAACTGTGGAACCAACCAACGGCCATCATGAAAATAGAAATCTCCCTACAATTGCCATACATTTTAAATGCCTTTTTAATCAGCCAGCTCGGTCCATCTTGCTTATCAGAAGGAGACTATAAATAAATGTTTTGATTTTAAAATTCGTATGGGAAGGCTCATTAATTATATCAGGCATTAAAGGGTTTGGGAAAACGTGACGATCCATACAAAAAAAAAATGGATGGTCCATACAAAAAACGTGACGGGGGGTTTTATAAGTCATTTTCTGCGTGACATAATTAATGGACGTTCCCTAATATCATTGAGTACGATACTGATTGTGATGATGATACCTTCTTACCAAGCAGGCCAAGGCAATGGTGGCCTCTGTTGTACAAAAAAAAGCTGTCTTCATGCATTCGGTACATGGCTGCACTTCGCCAGACTCGCAGTCTGCGAAGGGCCTGCTGGCTGCCTTCAACCTGATTGATCCGCCTTGCACGTTGCGCGCATCTTCTTGTCTTATCGTTATAGGGCTCTCGTTCGACATTTTCACGACATGCCCAGCACACCGTAGCTGACCCAGCAACTGATTCGTGATTCATTCGCCTCCCCAGTGTCCCGTCTTCTATATGCACTCCACCAAAGATCATACGCAACACCTTCCGTTCAAAAACACCAAGGGCGCGTTGGACCTCATCGAGCAACGCTCCTGTTCCGTGGCCGTAGAGGACTACACATGAACGTGAACCGTGAGCTATAAGGAGATATTGTCAGTATTGCAAGACCCAGCAAGCAAAACCGTAACCACCAGCAATGGCGGCCTTGGTGGCCGACATTTTGAAAAACACACGCGCCATTTACCTGCAAATCACATACACACTGACTACTGACTCCTGCGTAAGGGGGGAGGTGTTGCTGCTGTGTTGGTGTTGTTTGCCTCACTTCAAACACACTCACAACCACATTAAATATAAATGCATATCTGGCACCACTTACACGAATCGAGTGTTTGTTTTTGTTTCCCTCTCGCTTACACTAATGGAATTTAGATTATGCACAAGTGAGCGTGTATTAACCGTCTAAACCGTCCATGGCAGCTAGTAAGGATAAATGTTCGATTGTAGTTTGTGAAACACAAAAGCACCCTTGGATATAGCCAAACTTGCTTGCAAAAATTGATGGAATGTACTCCGCATGGAGTGGATATGGTTTTGCAGGAGCTGCTTGCTTCATGGTCAGATCATAAACTACAGTAGAACTAGAGAATTCTTGGGAGTAATCACATTCGAGAAAGGGCTCACCTCCAGAGTCATGTACCAATAGTACAGTGTTATGAACTTAGTTTGAGGATTTCGTTCGATTAGCTTTTCAAAATTTTCAGTTACCAATGGGTTTAGAACCTCACAGCGGATGAGGAACCGGAACGATAGCTCCACAAAACGATCTCATAAAGGAAGAACTCCTACTAATACCTCCAAACTCATAGTATGAGTTGAGCTCATGGAGCCTAACGCGATACGAAGACAACGGTACTGAATTCGCTGCAGCTTCAGAATATGAATTATCGCGGTGGATTGAAAACAGAAACTACCGTACTCGAGAACCGACAGAATCGTTGTATGGTACTGCTTTATCGGGTGGGCTCCTCACCATGTTCCGGTGATAGTATGCATGAAGTTTATTTGCTGCTGGCATTTCTGATGCAGATACTTAATATGCTTTCCCCAGGTCCATTTAGAATTGACCAGACCGTAGGTATTTATAAGACAGACTTTGAGTTATTATTTTATCCATGAGTTGAAGCGGTATTTGTACTGGATCACGCTTCCTTGAAAAAACAACTAACTAAGTTTTCTCCGGGAAGAACTCGATACCCAGCTTTACAGCCTTGGTAGACAAATTGTCTAGGGTATCTTGCAACGGTCCCTGCAGGTTGTTCGCCCCTGGTCCTACAGTTGAAACAACGGCGTCATCCGCAAGCTGTCTTAGCGTGCAATTTTCCATGAGGCAGCCAAGGATGGTTCCAATCGTATCATATATCATTCGTTGCACGCTCGTCTTTGATTCAATAGTCGCACACAATAAAAAGTTCTGCTTCACCTCTCAAACCGAAAACGGATGAGCCTGGGTACGCATTGAATGAACATAGCATGAATATCGTCGCCTGCTTATTGTATGCGTGTTCATCACTGCTTGCTTGTACAATTTATTGATTCGTTCGTTGGCTTCTGTTGATGATTCATTATCGTTTCCTGATTCGATCGTGTGCTAGTGCTCGAAGCTTCCGATCGAATCACTTGGTGATTGTGTGGTACCGCGTTCAGAGCAAAAACGGATCGGAAGCCGAAAAGCACAGTGTAGCCAGTAAATACAGTGGGAAAAACCGAAAATATGTTTTTGGGAGATACTGATAATGGCACAGGTTACTTAGTTTGTAATGGTACGGATGCAGTGGCTTCCCTGTCCGATACAAAAGATTTTTCATACGTCAGAAAACAAAAATTTATGCATTCTTGTTGAAATAGAAAATAAGCTAATGTTTGTTCAACGAATGATAATCGACGATATGGATATTATGGGGCCAATTATAGAAATCGAGTCGACCGCCACTTTGCTCGAAAGAGCGATTTTGTTATTACAGATGTCGAGATCGACGAAATTTTGTCGAGTTGGTCGATTAAGAGTTTGTTTTGATCTGCGATTTTTATCGTTTCGTGGTAATTCGTTTAGTAAGATAAGAAATACACTAAACCAGTTTTTTTTGCAGGTGAATTAACAGAAAAACAATTTACTTCTAGCAAAAAATGTCTAATCTTATTACAAAAAAAAAAAAATTACCGTCAGTTTGAATAGCTCATTGAACTTATTAAATGTAATGTGGATATTGTAAGAGGATTTGTGGCATGGAGCCAGTAAAACTAATGCTTAACAGAGAGTGGTAGGAACCAAGAGCTCAATTCATTAGGACCGCCAATGAACCTTGAGTCGGAATAACAAAAAGTAAATTTCATTTTCTCGTTTGTGATCCTAACATTAGTTCACAAACCCAGATGGAAACTCAGAACAGTAGTAAATGTGATGAGTTTTTTAAATTAATCTCAGAACCTTGGGTTTTTCCTAAGGTACTTCTAAACGCCTTTTTTCAGTACATTTGCACATGGGGTTAGCAAATCGACCCACAAGTTAAGTGTTTTATGAAATAAGTCCTAGATTTCTTGAAGCATAGAAAGAAAAGCTCTTAGTAGTTCAAGAAGGAATATACCGAAAAATTCAGGACCAAACATCTTCGAAGTTCAAGATCATATTTCTCAGAAGTTAAGGACAGAACTTCCCAGAAAATCAGGAGAGGACTTCTCAGAGCTTCATTAAGAGACGACTTCTTGGAAGTTTGGAACACTCCCGAAGTTTTGGAGTTTTCTCAGACGTCAAGAAAAGAAAACTTTCCCGAAGTTCAGGAAGAAACTAACCAGGGAGGGCGTTATTTAATATTTCTCACAAATTCAGAAACAAACTTCCACAAAGCTCAGAACGTCCTGAAAATTCAAGAGAGAACTTCTCTGAAGTTCAGGGAAAGGCTTATCAGAAGTTCCAAACTAAACTTCCCAATGTAACTTTCCAGAAAAGCTAGAGAGCTTTCCCAAAGTTCAAAAGAGAACATTTCTGAATTTCAGAATTTCAGAATGAGGATTTCTCAAAGTTCATGAAGAAACCTCTTTAAAGAAAAGAAAGAAACTTTCAAGAAGAATAGTGGGTACTTCCTAGTCGTTTGAGCAAGGTTTTTTTTTCAGAATTTCATGAACAAATTTCACATAAGGTCAGGAGAAAACTTCCCAAAAAATCAAAAAAAGTACTTCTTAGAAATTCAGGAAGAAACAAATTTAAGGGAATTCTAGAAATTCTACAGCAGACTTTCCCAAAGTTTTGATAAAATTTTCCTCGGAGTTCAGTATGAGACTTATCGGATGTTCAAATAGAATAAGCTCGTAATCAATCATAAGTGCTAGAAAGCTTTCCTGAAGTTCAGAATCGAACATTTCAGAAGTTCAAATTGAGGCTCAAAGCTCAAAGTCTCGAAGCTCAGGAATACCAAAAGTTTGGGTAGTTACTTCTGAGAAAAACAGGATGAAACTTTTCAGAAGTATAGGAGATACTTACTAGTTGCTAAAGTTGGAATTTCTAAGAGATTCAGGAGCAAACTTATCCGAAGTTCAGAAAACAACTATCATAAAGTTCCGAAGAGGACTTCTCAGAAATTTAGGAACAAACTTCCAAGAAATTTAAGAATATTTTTCAAGAAATTCTGGAGAGAACTTTCCCAGAGTTTTGAAGAGGTTTTCCTTGCAGTTAAGGATGGGACTCGTCAGAAGTTTAGACAGTAACTAAATTCAGCAAAAAAAATATGAACTGTTCCTGGAAGGTGAGGTTGAGTTGTTAGATGTAAATCAGGAGTGACTGTCTAGACGTTAATGAGGAAACTTGATTAAAGTTCAGGAGAAAACATCCCAGAACTTTGACAGCAAAGAGCTTTGTCGAAGATCAGAAAAGAGCTTTCCTGAAATTCAAGGAAAAATCACTGGCAAACAGAAGAAGCAGTCAATACTAAAATCATTCATATGATCATAATGATATTCATTGCTCATGGCACCATATAAAAAAATGGTGAACACCATCTCCACAACCGTTCCCATCGTTCATTGAGCTAGGATACAACCTCATGTAGGAATCATAATTCCTTGGTTTCCATCTCACCTCGTTTGAGAGATTTGATCGTCAAGAAAACTTCGCTGAAGTTTAGCAGAGAAGTATAAAAAAACAAGAAGCTTAGCAAATCATCAATATCAAAAAAGTTTTGAGAATTCTTCCAAAGTTCAAAGAATCCTCCAAAAATTAAAGAAAAAATCCTCGATTCTGAAAAAGTGCCTACTCAGGATACCAGAAGGTTAGGGAAAAGATTGAATGCTTTACCAGAAGGTCAGAGAACTTCGAGATAAAATCGTTAAAGTGAGACTGATCAACGCATATCTATACAGCAACCTTTAATGTTAAATGTTTAAAGAATTATGTAGTACTATCAATAGCTTCAGTATCATCACGTATAAATTGGTGATGACTAGTTAATAACTCCTCTTCTGTATCATTTTTGAAATATGTATATTGACACTTGTCCACATATTAATTAATAACTTCCCCGCAAGGTATTTCAAATCGAACATTGGCACAGCGCCCCAATGAGTTTTTCTGATTAACAAAAACATTAGAGAAATTCACAAAACAAGAGTAAAAAATGTCAACACCTGTTCTTCAGCTCTCAAAAATGACAGTTAAATTGATGAAAGTCCCTAACTACTACATGATGTAATATTTCAAAGACATTTGGAAAAGCTTCAACATTATAGTTAACATCCGTTATCCGTTATCGACTCGATCAGTTTCAGGTGGTTTCTGTAATGAGCAATTTTACTCGACTCGACAGTGACAAGTTTTGAGTCGAGTTGCTCGACTGGACTTCTATAATTAACCCCTATACCCATTTCAACTGAAATCTCGAGAACGGTTTGTCTCACATGCTATGTGATATAAAATTCATAAGGTGTTCATAACATATTGTGTCAACAGTCCTGAAAAATTGTCACAACTTATCGGATACCTGTGACAAGAAAATTAAAAAAATCAATCGAGTAGGCCGATTTTTACCAGACGGTACATACTTAACAAAACTTCCAACGCTGTCATTCGAACCAAAAGACAATGAAAGATTTTGTTCAAATGAATGCTATCATCTTTCGTCTCCAAACATTATCATCTGGCGATCCTACTGTGTCGTTTTTCCATAGCCACTCAATCAACGAAGAGTGAATCACAAGTAGGCAGAGCTGTTGTCCATTCGACTTGCGTGGTGGAATGAAGTAATCTACAAAACTTATAATCTTGTTCACTCTCTGAGTTCCTGCGTATGATACCTTTACCAATACAATCATCGATACGGTTGTTTCAAGCACGGATAAGAATAAATAATTTTCACTAATTTTTTCGGCAGTCACCAACACTGGAGGCAGCTATCGATGTCTCTAACATAAATTTCATAAAAAAGGGGGCTTAAACAAGAGCCCTGGGTGAGACCCTTGTAGCTAATCCGTGAAGTTGTCGAAGACCCATGAGAAAAGCTCATATGTTTCTCAGACAACAAATTGTACAAATAGTTGTTTAATAATGGTGAAAGGCCACACTCGTTGAATTTGTCTGAAGGGACGTCTACACAAACTGAATCAAAAGCCCCATTAATTTCCATGAAAACTGAACCCATTTGTTCATTTTGAGCATAAACCAGCTGTATTTCTGTTGAAAGCAGCGCAAGACAATCGCTCGTTCCTTAGCTTCTGCGGAAACCAAATTGTGTATGAGATAGAAAGCCATTAGATTCAATCAATTTGTAGAGCCGATGGAGAATCATCTTCTCTAGCAGTTTCCTCACAGCGAATTTTTTTGCGTGTACGTTTCTCGGAAATGGGTATGATTTTATCCAACATTAGGGTTGAACCAGTAACCGTGAGCCGGGAAAGGGCTCATCAGGTTGAAAACTAGCAGCACTGCTCATCGTATCAAAAAGCAGTCTGTCAAAATTTGCCGTGCTCAACACATTGAATATTTTTCTCTTTTACTCTTTTTCGTCACGGATTCGGATCCGTCGTCGTCGATTGCTTTTTTCCTAGAGTACGGTCAGGTGCGTTTGTATCGCGGTGAAAATAGTGCAAAGACCCCGCAAAATACCCTGGAAAAAGACACGTAAAAAACGGACACAATGTATCGATTGCTAGTGCAAAAGACGTTCGTCAACGGATCAAAGGTAAGTGCTGGCTATTCGGCGCCAGAGCCGAAATCGAAGGGGCTGCAAAACCCTGCACGACTCGAAGCAAAGGAAAGGTGTTATGTCACTCAATATACACGCAAATAGTATCAGCAAGTTTGAAATGTCATTATCAATGCCAGCTTATAATAAAGTGCATTTAGACTACCGCGGGAATCGGAAAGAAATTCGGATACCGATATCGTGCTAGTTTTGAAAACCGAGTCAGCTCAGGTGATGTCATATTTGGGAATATATTTTAGGAACAGTCTCATCCAGCCGCATTGTTTTGTTTAATGATTGCTTGGGTTGAACGACGAATCGATGGAATCAAGAACATTATGAAGACAATCAAGCTATGGCTAAGGCATTCGAGAAGACTAATCCGTGAAAACGATTATCACCGAAACTGGAAAACCAAAAAGAAAGGCTCCATCCTCAGAGTTCACACAGGAAGAAAGATGATGCGAAGACAAACGGTTAAAGGATTACGTATCTGAAGGCATCTTGTGGATCGTTTTACGCCGAACTTCAAAATCTGATGAATCGAAGTATACTATCTTATAGTGCAGAGACCATTCATAAGTGTCTTGTTTCATAGAGTGGTAGACGGTGTGTAATATCGCGTATCGTGGCAGTAAATCTCGAATACTATTATTTGTTTGAATAAACGGAGATATCTGAATCAACTAATCTTAACCGATTATTCTCACAGATTGAGGCGATATTAATAGTTAGTCGAGGTTGATAATTATGCTTCTACTTTTTATTTTCAGCGACAAAGTACCCAATTGCTTCGAAGTCTTAGCACAAGAGGAACCTTCAAGATTCCTCAGTTCCGCGAAGCCGGTTTCGGTAAAGTGCTGTTTGTGCTGTCACCGTTTCTAGTTGGTGGAGGAGTAGTGACATATGCCAAGTACGTTTGCATTGCATTTACAGATAAGATAACATTTGCAATGCATACACCCTTTGCAGATACGATAATGAATTCAGGAAAACGCTAATCACCAATGTTCCAGCTTTGGAACCAGTGCTAAAGGTGCTCCTCCAGGAGGAGAATCCACTGGATGATGTGTCGAAGAAACTGGATGAAATTTCCAGCTCCATTAGTGGTTACACTTCCACCGTTACCAGTTTTTTCACGGGCGGCAAGGAAGAGGAAAAGAAGCCGGAAAAGAGTAAGAAGTGATTTGTATATTTGTAATCAGCTGAACTTATTATATAATCTTACAGAGGTTGATTTGCCACCGGTCACTCGTTCGAAGTCTGTGCATGTGCCTGTTCCGTCTCCCCCACTTTCTAAACCGGAACCATCTGCAGAGAAGGTTAAAATTTCTGAACCAGTTGTCCCTGCCCCAACAAAAGCAGCTGCTACCGCCGCTGTTGCTGCTCCTGCCCCGAAACCTGCACCAGCAAAGGCAGCAACCGTTCCAAAACCAGTTGCTTCTAAAACTGCCGAAGAAGTACCTAAATCGATCAGTGACCTTGAGCGCCAAATCGATGTGGCAGCTGCAACGGCCATCAAGGAGTATGGAAAGGCTGTGCAAATACTGAAAGAGTACACCAATGAAGTCAAGAAGGTAGTTGATGAGTCTGTCGACAAACTGGATTCTTCAAGTTGGGTACTGTTGCGCAATCGTACCAGTGCAAGAGATACTGCTCTAAAAGCAGCAGAAGATGCAGCCGACGAAGCCCGCGAGAATATCGAAAAGCTACATCGCTTGTTGGATAGCCGTGAGATTAAGTGTTCCGATGAATTGAAGGGAAAGGCTCGTGATAACATCGCCGCCTACCTGGAACATTTGAAGAAAGCTAAAGAAGATGTGTACAAGGCACGAAACCTCGCCGGCTTAGGCGAAAAATACTGGAAGAAGGTTGAAGCGGCACGGAACTTCTTCATCGATGAAATCGAATCCCTTTTTCCAGGTATCAATCTAACAGAAAAAAAGATGGACATTTCGAAGGAAGAGCTAGATTTGTTCATCGTACATGCCTTCACTCAGGTGGTAGCTCACCAAAAGGAGCTTCAGAAGCTACAAATCGAAGGAGATCAACAGTTGAAGCGTGCTCTTGAAGCGGTGCGAGGATCCGACCAAAGCGAAGCTATCAAAGCTCAGTTGGAGTATGAAATTGCTAAGGAAAGACGGGAATTAAACCTGCAGAACCAAAAGAAGGTTGGGATTTCTCAAAATAGTTTAGGAAAATGAATTCTCATAACTTTCTCTTATCGCAGCTGCTTGCTATTCGTGCGGAACTCGAGCGAAACCTGCGCAATCAGATGAAACGTCAATCGGAGGCACACACTGACCACCTGAGCGATGCCCTCTCTCAGAAGGAAATTGAAATGAAACGAAAATTCCAACGTGAGTTGGACGAAAAGATCACCACGGAGCAAGCTGCGTACAAACTTCAGCTGGCAGCCATGCTTGGCAAACTCAAAGGGATGGATGCCGCTTTGAAAGGTAACTTTTAAATCTCTTGCTTGCACATCACGTTCTGTCTATTTGTGCAATCATTGCTGTTGTTTGTACCTTCCAATCAAACATCTGTTTGCTACTAATATGTGCTATTGTCTTTCTTTTGTGTTTCGTGTTTCCCTCCATCGATTTACACCATCAACATATCCACACTTCTATTTTCCCTTCATCACATGCTAACACAAAAAATCCAGAGATCGATGATGAAATGAAAGGTATACAAAGTTTATCATCATATCATAGTATTAAATGAAATTATTACAACCTAAAGCTACACCTTTGTATCTAATATTTATCAAACTATATCCTACCAGGTCGTGCCGATGCCGAGAAGAGTGCACACCAGGCCCAGGCCCTCTGGGGAGCATGTCAGTCGCTGTGGTCTTCGATCAGCAGTGGTCAACCGGGAAAGTCTTGGCGCGAACAGCTGCGACCTCTGAAGGACGAAATCAGCGCTGTAGCACGAGCTGCCGAGGGAGACGAATTAGTTGGCGTAGTACTCAAAGCCCTCCCCGAAGCCGCGAAGAATCGTGGCGTATATCCGGAAGATGCGTTGCGAGAGCGCTTCATTAAAGTGGAACAAGTATCCCGTCGCCTTGCTCTGGTTCCAGCTGAAGGTGCACGT
This sequence comes from Aedes japonicus, assembly GCA_034211315.2. Lineage (NCBI taxonomy): Eukaryota > Metazoa > Arthropoda > Insecta > Diptera > Culicidae > Aedes > Aedes japonicus. The sequence goes on along the minus strand of JASCZW010001085.1, from coordinate 104,912 downwards.
CTGCCGATGTACTTCCTATCGTTCCTGCAGGCGGCGCTTATTGCTAAACCAGATGTTCCGATTTCCAAAGATGAATTGGAAAACAAACCATTCGATTTCAGCAAACTAGACACGTACGATATCCTGAACCGTGCCCGCTACTGGTTGGATCGAGGAGATCTGGTCAAGACGGTACAGTATATGAACCTACTACAGGGTGCTTCACGAAAGGCTGCCATGGATTGGCTGAACGAGGCTCGTTTGCTGCTGGAAACGCAACAAGCAGCCAATACTCTGATGGCTCATGCAGCGTCTAGTGGTGTTCGTTTCCTGTAAAAAAAAACTTTTGTGTTATTCTAAGTGGTGTCCACAATCAACACCGTTTCCAGTTCGTGTTGCTGTAAGATTGTAAAGTCCATCAAACAACCTCGACCCGGTAAGTGACCGCGAAGTCAACGATCATGATTTAGTTTTACAACGTTTAACGACATTTAGCTGATGAAAATGCTGTATTCTGTGTGGTCAGAACGGAGCATAAATTCAAGTATTCGTTGCACATCGAAATTTGAACGTGTTAATTTGGCATTTCGATCTAACGAAACGTAGTGGGGGCTTCATACAAACATGGATTGTTCAATTTGGAGCATCTCTTCAGCGAAAACCGGATTTGGCAATTATTAACAACACCGCAGGCAAATTCAACAGAAGGCAATTCTTTTCAAAATTTAGGAAATGAAAAATGTAGGTACTCTAAGACAGTTTATGATAATACACAAGCAAAAATCGAAACCCTGCGACACTACTGACTTATGATTGCATTAATATCACAGAATCACATCGTTGATTTCCTCGTTTGAGCGGCTAGTGTGATTGCAAACAAAACTACAGTGTTGGACATAACATATGCAACTATCTTATACTACTTCAAAGGGTAACTAAACTTTGAAATTCCATCAACGAAATGAAGTAATATGCTAAAATTTTTGGCTCAGAAATCTAGCATAATTCTACATGATTGCTGGAGTAATCTAGTATTGACTGAGAGAACGACATCTTTACCGTAGTGAAACAAGACGATCTCTCCCCAATTCTTCAAGAAATCAACAATCTTCACAAAGACACTAGGTTCACTCATGAAATAGAAAAGGATGGTATACTTGCATTCCTCGACCTTCTAGTAATGAGAGAATCATTGTCACCATCTCTCTTAGAGTTTGAAATCTTCCGAAAACCCACAAACACCCAAAGAGTCATCCCTTACCCTTCAAACCCCTCTTTTCAGCACAAAATAGCCACTTTCCACCACATGATCCACCGGATGTTGACCCTTCCTCTCAACAAAACTGGAAAAAGAATCTTCGAAACTGCTCAATGGTTACGAAAAGAGGACAATTCAAGCGATCATCAACAAAAACGGAAAAACATCTTCATAGGAAATCATAAACAACCCTCTCCGACTCACCTGAACCCCTGAAACGTGTATCCGCCCCTTCGATAAAGACACTACACAAAAGTTGAAACCACGATTTACGGAATTTGGTTTAGACTGAGTTTTCTCTAGTAGACACAATCAATTAGCATCGTTGTTAAGCTCCACCAAAGATTCAATAGACATATTAGGCAGAGCAGGGGTATACAGAATCAAGTGTAAACACTGCAGCAAAATATATGTAGGTCAAACAAAGAGAACCTTTTCAACAAGGTTCAAAGATCATCTAGCGGAGGTGACTACGGCTGTTAAACAGAACGAGAAAGGAATTTCACATAACTTCAAATCGTCAGTCGCTGAACACATCTTCACGGAAAATCACGACATAACGACGAATGACATCACAATATTAAGGACTACCTCTACACCCTGGAAATTAGACGTCGCAGAAAGCTTAGAAATAAACAAACAACAGAACACAAATCCACTGAACAAAGACCAAGGCAACGGTTACACATGGCTCTTCAACTTACTACCAAAACAACAACAAAGCCGACGCAGCGGAGCACCCGCTGCCACACATTTATAAGGTTAGGTATAGGAGGGGAAGCGAGGTAGATATTAAGTACATTTGTTTTTGATTCAGGAAAGGTAGTAACAAAATGATAATAGGATAGGTATAAACAAACTAGTCCAACCATAGACTAACTCTAAGACCAGTAGGTCCCATACAAATACGATTTTTTTCCTGGCTAGTACTAGCACATCGGTCCCAAGCTCAATAATGCGTCCCTAATAATGAACTCACACGAACACACTCTCAAATATTCTGTCAAAATAACACAGCAAATCAAAACAAAGGCGCAAATATGTATAACAAGGTGCTGGCTTCAAGGTGTACTTCGGACCAAGGGGTTCTACAACAGTGAACCAATATCAAATCGCTAGTTGCATATTGATTGTTGGTCCAACGCTGTACGTTCTGTCGATTCTGAAATTATCCAAAATTGAAGGACTGACACAGCAGTGTCGATGTGTCATTTGACGGATGAACCACATTGTCAACACAGATGGAAGAATGATGCTGCCGTCGCCATCGATATATTTTATGCTTAATTTTTCAAGGACATAAGTGTTAAAGTGAGAAAAAGCTGTGGAGTTTGACAGTTATCGCCCGGTGTCAGGAATGGGAGACAACCAGATATGTTGGCTCGGGACTCCACGGTTCATACCTGGATCCGGCTCGAAGGACCAAAATGTCAGGAACGGGAGACAACCAGGGATGTTGCTCGGGACTTAACGGTTCGTACCTGCTGGTGGCGATGGACCACGGTATCAGGTGGTGACCAAAGGGTTCCGCACCAGTCTTGAAGGTCGGCAGGCAACCAGGTATGTTGCATCGGACGGTTGCTTCTTTGCTGCTTCTTGCCACTAAGGAAAAAGGTTACGAAAATTGCAACAGAGTTCTTGCGTCGGGGAAAACGGGATTTCAGGACTTCAGAGGATTAGTTTAGCTTGGGGTTTTAGAGTTTGAAGTTTGTATCTTTATTCTTTCAATGTTTTACATGGAATGAAATTTGCACTTGTTTCGCAACGGCTACACGCTCGTTTGTTCGTTCCGTTGCTAGCGGCAACACTCGCGATGTTTCCAGACAAGCGTAATGCTTTCTATAGGGGAACGTCCATTAATTATGGCATGCAAAAAATGACTTTATAACCTACCAATCCACCCCCTCCCCCCTTGTCACGTTTTTTTTATGGACCTTCAATTTTTTTGTATGAATCGTCACGTTTTCCCAAACCCCCCTCCCCCCTTATTGCGTGACATAATTAGTGGACCTTCCCTAGGTATATTTACTTTATTGCTTCTATTACTCTAACGGCTGTGTGCCAATTCACGAATTAATTTTAAATTTTCTCTTTAACTTTACAGATGAAAAATAATCGATAAGGTCTGCTGACTTATTGCCGACAGACGGGAACTCAATTTTGACAGACATCGTATCGAAACTTTGTAGATCAATAGACTATTGCACTGAGTGTATTAACCTCACTTTTTTGACAGTTCGGGGAGCTTGTTTACAAAGTGTTAGAATTTGAACCGAGCAAACGAAAATTTTCATTGGATTTTTCCGGATTCAGTACGATTAGATTCGCGAATTGGTACGCAGCTTGTCTCAGGAAAATTCTATGATTGTACCGACAATTAAATCATGGTCAAGATAATGGTAACAATTACAATAACCATGAACATCGTCGAACTCCCCACGTTCATGGTATTCTTGACTATGGTCATGGTAACAAGGACTATTCCAGCCTTATTTAAAAGGTTAGATCGACTATTTTTGAAGGGTGTTTTGACCATGATCATAGTTGGTTGAAAATCACTATACTTTCATAGTCATCTTAACCCCCAATAATGGTAAAATTGACCATAATTTTTTTCTCAGAGTACATTAACAATACTGGCATTTGGAACTTCTGCCATTCTCAACTGTTGGTCTTGATCTAATTGTCCCTCAACCATTCCAGTTCACTCTTCCACCACTAGACGGTGCTAGTTTGTTTGTGGCTTCCACGTCAAACTCTCTCATGAGAGTGCACGCGTGTGAAAATTCTCTCCCGCAGCTGTCAAATTTCTTTCCTCAACCCTACCAGAGCAAGAGAGCTGAGAAAATTGACGACGACGACGACGGCGAATCAAAAGGCAAAAAAAAGTGTGTGAAGAAGAGTGCTCTCCATCATAACCAGGAACTTCAGGGTGAAAGATATTTCAGTGAAAAATCCTAATATAAACCGCGTCCCAGCCCAGAAATTTCACCGTGAAGCGAATCCAGCCCGTGCGTATTCTATTTTACACTAGGTAGGTACTAATGCGATGAATTGATAATGCGGAAAATGAATAATCAAATATGACATTGTGTGGAAATTTCAACATTGAGTGCTTCCTTCACAGAAGGCTCTTGTCAGTGGTTGCCTGAAATTTGTATGGTGTTGACTCTGTGGCTAGTGAGATGGCCAGTTCGAGTTTCGCAACAAATTAATGCTGCGTTGTCAAAGATGATCCGAAATTCGTGTTGAAAGTTTGTGATAAAAAATATTAAGGTGTTGGAAAGGGTTTGAAGCCAAGCGTGTAGTAGACCTATGTGGTTATAAACTAAGACTAGACGACTGCCTTTGTGTAAAGCTTATCGGAAAGCTCATACCTAATACATATACGTTAGTAATTACCTAGGAGCGAAGGTAAGAATAATGAGTTGCATTTTGGTGATATTCGTTGAGAAAAAAGGGCGGCTGCCGTTATTAAGTGTTTTGAATTATTTATAGGATGATTTACGGTTAAACTAGACATTGGCCACGACGCCACTCGTGTGTGTCAGTTTAAATGCTCTTCAGCTATCTGTCAATGACGCGTCTCTGTGAGAGGGGGTAAAGGTCAGGGCACACAAGAAGGAATCCATTCAGTTGTCTCATCCTGGTCAGATCTTTACAATGAATAAAGAATGATAGGCAGCGTAACAGAGAACGTAGTGTATATGGCGGAATAATCAAAATGACTTGCAAAATCAGATTGATATGCATAGATGTATTTGCAAAATCAAAACCATTGCATGTTATTGAACGCATGTACTTGAGTACATTGCATTTTGTTTTTCATTCATTGCTGCAAAAAACGCAACAGTAAAAACAATCGCTGGGGAAATATTGGCTTTCGATAATGAGGCAAGTGGTAATGGCATTCGAAGTGTGTTAAACGATGTTCTATCTATTAAAATCTCTAATGAATATTTCCAGTACATTCATAGTCCATTACTAAGAAATGTGAAAGTGGTAAATGCCTAACATGGCTAACCAGGTAACAATGGTAACAATCTGGTTTGCTTCCCTGCGTTCGGCAGCAAATGACAGTGCATTGAGAATTGTCATCACAGGTAAGGTGTCTCAATTCTATTTACATCCCGAAATGGCAATTGTGTCATCAACGCTCAGTTGGAACCTCTATGGTGCCGGACCGATTGTACAAGACGTTGTATTTTTAACCTCGTAATATTTGTGTGTCTGTGGACAGGTTAACTAAGAGGAACAACGTAGTTGGTGAAAGTTTGGACGAATACGCAACATCGGCTACAAATCCATTTTTGATTATGAAAAAGTATTTTATGTTATGTTATTTATTCTCCGTGCGAGGAGTAACGATTATGATGTAGAAGGAGATGTTCGCTCATAACCATGAGGCACCAAGAGTGAACATTAATGTTTTTGGCTAGAATGAAAGATGTGAAGAGAAAGTGTTGAAAGTTCCGTCAGAGTGCGGCAGGTAGGAAATCTAACAGATGTTTTTTGAAAATTGAGCGATAGGGCATGTATCCAATGGTACTCGAACCATGGACGTCAATTTTTGCCTAACATCCCATTGCTGGGTAGGTTGTAGCAACGGAACAAGTCCGCCACTTCAACAGGCAAAAATTGACGCATGGAAAGACGCTCATGTACCATTGTGGCTTGTATAGTTATTCTATCGATCTATTGTGTGCACTCTGTTTATTGATGCGCACATGGGAGAGGAACTCTCTCCTTTTTTTTTTGGGTTTGTTTTGATTCGCACCGACTGACGATCACTAAAGTTTTTCATTCTTTTCTAAAGTGTTTCATTCTAGTCAAAAACATTAATGTTCACTCTTGGTGCCTCATGGTGATGAGCGAACATCTCCTTCTACATGAAAAAGTCGTTTATCACCGGCTCAATCAGCGACGGAGTAAGCTTCCAGAACTTCACACTTTCCATCACCAAATTTCAGCTTATAATCTCTGGTCGCCACTCGTTGCTATCAGAGCTCGAAAAAATTTACACCCGTCGTGCACGATGAGTAAAAAAAATATTCAGTAGGTACAATTTTCCTTCTCTTCATTTCGTTCTATCAGTCACGCAATATATTCGTGTTTACTATTTTGCTATGCTCAGTCATTCCGTTGTCCTCGTGTTCCACACAAGTCATTCACACCACAGCAAAGTACACGGCTATTCAAGCCTCACGAATTTTTGGTTGCTTGACTGAATGTTCTTGTAACCAGTCATTCATTTTCGCGTTGGTGAGTGATTTTTTTTTTTGCCACAGGATTTCAAGTGTTCCCGAACATGGCTGAAGGCAAAGGAAGGCAAAAGGCCAAATGGCCGAAATCACTACAGAGTTTGTGGGGCATTTGTTCGAGAAAAGGCATTTGTAGGATCGATTCGAGAAGTTTTGGTTTTTTCCACTTCATTGATTCTCCAAATGAATGACTGTTCTTTCGTCTTCACGGTAGAACGTTGAAATTGAATGAGTTTTTTTCACTTACGTACATTCACTGCTTTCTGGAACGAATGAATGATCAAAGTAAAGCAAAACAAAACAAGTTGACTCATCTTGCACAAGAGATTCATGAAGGCAAATTTGTGTTTACTTCATGTACGCTAGGAACAGTGCGTGATGACTAATATTTTGACTCAGTCAGGGTGCAATTTGAGAATTGAATATGATATTTTTAAGCTCTGGTTGCTATACCATGACGCTCGCAAACTACCATGTAGATCAGCGCACCAACAACGGTGTCATCCTCCATAGGCTCATTTTCCAAAAACTCTCAAGTGCATCGGTGTCTTCGCATTTTCAAAACTCAGCCGTGCCATACACACTTAGAAAATTTTACAGTATTCGGTAATTTTCGGTAAAAAATTCGGCTACGCTATTAGGCATATACACTGTGGCAAACTGCGTACGAGCAGGGATTCCTGTGTGAAGAAACCCCGCAGCTTATCGTTCGCATCGTTACTCCTTTCTACCATACGATCGAGTCACTTGTGGCTTCCTTACGGAAAGATTTTCCTCGTATAGGACATATTCCACTTTTTTGTCAGCAGCTTTCGATATCTCGCACAGCAAGTACGGGACACAATATCGACTATAACCGTCGATTTACGTCATGAGGAATCTATTGCCAATCGGTGTTGGCGTTGTGGAACTTCCTGCTGTGCGCGATATCTTTCCCAAACACGCTTCACACGTAACCCGCTTCACTTCAAACCCAAACGCAAGCTTATCTCTGGCAATTTTATAGACATGTACGGTACCACTGATGTCGACACAAACCTTCATCAAATCCGTGAAACAATGACTCGACTGAATTGGTTTTGGTAAGAGATGTTTCATTCAAAGCTCCTTTAGCTTTCGTACACACTAGATAAAGATTCGTATCTATAACAGCTGCATGCCACTCTCCAACGGAACGACAGCTTTCGAATATTCTTAGTTGATCCGGCGATAAGAACGATTCGAGGCGCTTTATAAAGTAATCATTATCAGCATCAATTTCCGGTTCTCTCGTTTCCGTTGTTGGAACCACAGGTTGTGCTGACAATGCTTCAGTGTGTTTGCCGATAAGAGCTGCATAGTTGACTGTATCGGGATCACACGGGTATAATCCACAACGCCTTAAACCGTTACTCAGGTCGATTTTAGGTTGGTCATTCGATCTACAGCTTGTTTTAATAGCGGTGCAATATCATTCCTGGGAAGCATTTCACCATTATTCTCAATCCTCCATTCCACCAGAACATGATTCCAAAAGGTTTTGAGTGGTCTAAAAAAGCTGACGGCTAGAGGTTGTGTTACTTGGGTCGAATTCGGTGGAAGACATATCAGGATCATGTGTTTTTCTACGCAAAGCTCTGTCGTGTGGGGGGAGACGTGAGGCGTATGTCCATCGTGAAAAACTATTACAGGGAACGGTATTTTCTGCTTAACAAGTCATGGATAAAATACATCCTTGAGAAATAGGAAAAATGTGTCCCTGTCACCCTCAGGGTTATTCTACATGGCGTGTGAGAAATAGGAAAAATGTGTCCCTGTCACCCTCAGGGTTATTCTACATGGCGTGTGACGTGTCGGCACGACTCACTCTCACATACGAGGTGACAATTGTTGCCTCGTGTGAGGTGACTCTCCATTTGATTTGAGAGGTGAGAGCGAGTCGTGTCGACTCACCCGCCACGCAGAATAAGGCTGCCTGATTCTGTTTTCCCAGCGGCCCATCCTTCAGACAACTTCTGCAAAATCTCCGTGGGCATTCGCGATTTGGTTACCGCAGAATAGCGCAGTGTACGATTCGCGGTCAGAGTTTCCTACCTTTGTATGAACGTATTTCTGGCCGGAACCAGCTAAAACCAATTCTTTGGTGGGAATTGTTCGCACCGCTGCTGTTTCGTCCATATTAAAAAAATGTTCAGGGATTTTAAAACGTAGGACAGCCGTTATTCTTCAAAATATTTATGAATTTCGGTGAACCATGACCTGATATGTGGCACAGAAACGGCAGCCCAATGCTTTGGCATTGCGCTTGGAACCCGTCGCGAGATTTCTGGATGGCGATTAATGAACGAATTAATCCATTTTCTAGCAGGTATTCCGTTCTTGAATGGATTGGACCGAGCTGGTTTTTACACAAAATGCGCTACGCATGCCACCAAGCTCTTTGTGTCTACCGGGAATCCAGTTTTTGCTCTGACCAGCAACCAATAAACAATACGCTTTTCTTCTGATTCGTTGAGAACTGTTGGTTTTCCAGGATTGTGTCGGGAATACTTTTCAATCACTTTCTCGCGAAGTGTAGAATTTGGTATTCCGTGCATTTTCGCCACTTTTCGAATTGAACACCCTGCTTCACCATTTTAACAGCATCAATGAGTCTTCCACGTTCATAGCGCATATTTTTTCCGATCGGGTATCTGCCGAGCCATTGCGATACAGCTTTAAAAATCTGATGATTCGGAAAATGGGATTTGTAAAAATGTGTGCATCCTTATTCCGGTCATGTTTATTTTCATCACAGCCGATGCAATTTGATATTAACTAAAGAAAAATATACGAAAATCATAATTTTATACCTTTATTTTGTCCTGTATTACTGCTTTTCCACCGAATCTTACGATTTTTATCAAGAAAATTGATTTAGAAAGTGATCGAGGTTGTTACTCATTCCTCTAAGCTAGCAACAAATATGGCGTCCGATCTGACGATTAACATTATTTATTTATATTCAAACAGTAAATCATAGCATACTGAGTTGCTATTCAAGTTTTTTGAAAGCATATCATCTCACATAGAAATAGGATAACATATTGATTAGAATTGTCCTGTCAAGTAGCTATAATTTAATCTTCTGTTTCAAGTGGACGGAATTAGAGGCTGATTGGAATAAGGGAACATCACGGTAATTCCCATATAAACATCAAAGGGCCAGTGCACCAACCGAATGTGCTCAAATTTTGGGACAATGCAGACAAAATCAATATTCTAAACCACCCTACTATACATTCATAAAACGTCTACCGGGACTCTACACACTTAAATGTTTACGCGAGGTTAGGGAGCGCAATGAATATACTATTCATCATTGCTATACATTCGTGATGAGTTTAATAACGAGTCATCCTACTTTTCTTCTCTTCTCTTAAGTTCACGCGTCGCCTTGAGCTCACTTTTTAAGCAGAAATCGGAATCGAGTCAGCTGCGCCAACATCATGTTCATTTGGGATTGGTTCACCGGTGTTCTGGGTTACTTGGGTAAGTTCATAGAGATAAAAAAATCGAATCTTTAGTTCACTAAACCATTCTGCTATTTAAATTCTAGGCCTATGGAAGAAGTCTGGCAAACTGCTATTCCTAGGTCTGGACAATGCTGGTAAAACGACGTTGCTGCACATGCTCAAGGACGACAGACTGGCACAGCACGTACCGACGTTACATCCCAGTAAGTTTACAATTTTTGTTTTATACGGAATGTGTAATGCTAAATTCTAACAACATAAATACATTACAGCGTCCGAGGAGCTGTCCATTGGAAACATGCGATTCACCACATTTGATCTGGGTGGACACACGCAAGGTAAGCCAAATCCAAACTCAAGCATTTTTCTTAAATTACTGCGATGTTATTCAAATTTCGTACATTTTTTTTTGTCGACAGCCCGTCGTGTTTGGAAGGATTACTTCCCAGCAGTAGATGCGATCGTATTTCTGATCGATGCCTGGGACCGTAGCCGTTTCACCGAAAGTAAAAACGAACTAGATTCATTGCTAACCGATGAAGCCCTGTCCAACTGCCCAGTACTCATTCTGGGAAACAAAATCGACAAACCAGGTGCAGCTAGCGAGGACGAACTTAGGAATCATTTTGCCCTGTACCAGTTGACCACTGGAAAGGTATGTATTCTAACAAGAAGCTTCGTAAAAACGGACTTGTAAGTAGGACTGCTAATTGACATGGGATTTCCTTTTGATGTACAGGGTAAAGTAGCACGTAATGAACTTCCTGGACGTCCCCTGGAGCTGTTTATGTGTTCAGTGCTGAAACGACAGGGCTACGGAGAGGGTTTTCGCTGGCTCGCTCAGTACATCGACTAATAAGGGAAAGCTGAACTTGCATGCTAGGTTGATCATGATTTGACAAACAGATAGGAACAATAGCAGCAAAGCGATTGGCGGTGAACTACACATTCTACACACACAGCAAATGCGCATGCAGTACAGTAACAAACTACTTTGTTGCTACAGAATCTAGGGCAAATTGGGAAGTTTTTCGGGCGATGGGATTAAGAAGTATTTAGGGACGCGTGATATTTAATAAAAGAAAATAGTTGAAACCAATTGAGCATCTTCTACTACTGGTTAGTTCACACCGACAACCCGACGTCAACCATTTACACAAACAAACACACACACACACACATCCACACACACGTACATAACAATACACAAGAGCATAGTATCGGACGGTCAACGAGCAGAAGCCGAAGTCAGGTGGATTTTTACATCGTCAAATTTGAAACTGGAAAACACTTCTCAGATAACCATAGCTAAGAATATCGAACCTTTTTTTATGTTTCCACAATTATGTATTTGCTCTGCATCTCCCTAACGAAACGTTGATGGCATTTAGTTGACCTACTTCCAAACTGTAAAACCTTTCATGAAAAAGACATACCCGTAACAAAAAGTAACTCACAGCCAAGTTGAAGCGACGAGGGATTAGGATATCTTCATGGGCTTAAAAGCAGATCAGATTTGTGTAAAATCAGGCATTACGTTATCTACCAATCAATAAAAAAAACTCCAGAATTTTTAGATATAAAACAAGAAATCCAAAGAAATTGCGTATATTCATCCGAAATTAACTGGAAAACCGCACGCACATGGTGATTTCCTTTAGGGCACTTTCGTATCCAAGTCGTCTCCAAATTCGGGAGTTCATTTCTATACTTGTGTCATTTATTGTTTTGTTTGTTTTATTTGACTGTAGCAGAACCAATTGAACCAGAAGGATGGAATTTTCGGGAAAGTTCTTTCGATGATTAAGAGCTACAATACAACGGCCAATTCGATTCGGATTTTAACTACCAGGGGGTGATGGCAATGTTTCGAACTTCTGTACCTCAAATTGTATCAATCAAGCTATCAATACTGTATCTGGTGAACTAGAAAGATACATTCAAGGGTACCGGATAATCAGAAATGAGAAGAAAACAAAGAGAACCTGGGCAACAAGGTTCACAGAGCATCTAGCGGAGGTGACAAACAAAACGAGAAAGGAATTTCACATAACTTCAAAGCGACTGTTGCAGAACACATCTTCACGGAAAATCACGACATAACGATGAATGACATCACAGTCTTACGTTACAAACCGATCGTCTCCTAATGACAGTGATGAGTTAGTTTGGGCAAAGGTTGGAAATTTTATGATCGAAATACAGATCTGGGGTCCAATCAAACGCGACGACGATGCGTGGTGTTAAATGGAACAAAATGGAGTGGCGGTTGTTGGCAAACCGAAGAATCCCGATAAAAAGTTTAAAGCATACGCTCAACAAGACTGTCTCGAAGTAGACTTGATGCCCTATGTAATGGTGCCTGACAGCTTAAAACTATTGAACGATTCTATATTGTCAAAGGGGAACAATAGCCATTACTCGGACAAGAGACAGTTGAACGCTAAGTACTAATAGCGAATTCGTGTTTGATTCAGTTCCAACCTGGATCGGGTGTCAAGATTGGGCCGGCTTGTTGTGTGTGAAACTTTCGGTGTGTTTGTCTTTATTTGTAACTCATATTGGGTAGAGGTTTGCACTGTCAATTATTTCGGGTACCACACTAGTTCCAACCTAGGTTCGCTTTAATAGTTGGTCAACAGATTAGTACAGTACAGCGATTCCCGAGCATCCGTGGGGTGAAGCTTCATGTTTCGATTGACACCCCTCACCTACGATAGATAATGTTCGTTGGAGGTTGATCGGAGCAGTTTCCACCAGCTAGAATTGGACGAAGAGAGCAAACCGTTGACGACATTTATTACCCATAAAGGTAAGTGATGTTTCTTAGGATGCCCTAGACAGTTTGTCTACCTGGGCTGTAAAGCTGGGTATCGAATTCTCTCCGGAGAAAACTGAGTTAGTTGTTTTTTCTAGGAAGCGTGATCCAGCACAAATACCGCTTCAACTCATGGGTAAAACAATAACTCAAAGTTTGTCTTATAAATACCTAGGGGTCTGGTTCGATTCTAAATGCACCTGGGGAAAGCACATTAAGTATTTGATTCAGAAATGCCAGCAGCGAATAAACTTCATGCGTACTATCGCCGGAACATGGTGGGGAGCCCACCCGGAAGATCTGATAAAGCTGTGTCGTACAACGATTCTGTCGATTCTCGAGTACGGTAGTTTCTGTTTTCAATCCGCCGCGAAAACTCATATTCTGAAGCTGCAGCGAATCCAGTACCGTTGTCTTCGTATCGCATTAGGCTGCATGAACTCAACTCATACTATGAGTTTGGAGGTATTAGCAGGAGTTCTTCCTTTATCAGATCGTTTTGTGAAGCTATCGTTCCGGTTCCTCATCCGCTGTGAGGTGCTAAATCCATTGGTAATTGAAAATTTCGAAAAGCTAATCGAACGAAATCCTCAAACTAAGTTCATGACACTGTACTATTGGTACATGACTCTGGAGGTGAGCCCTTCTTTGAATGTTCCTAATCGTGATTACTCCCAAGACTTCTCTAGTTCTACTGTATTTTTTTATCTGACCATGAAGCAAGAAGCTCGTGGAATACCAGATTCACTCCGTTCGGAGTACATTCCATCAATTTTTGCAAATAAGTTTGGCCATATCAGATGTGACAGGAAGTTTTACACCGACGGGTCAAAAACAAATTATTTGTGTGTAACACTGGATTTGGTGTTTTTAACGAAATTCATAGCGCCTCCTTCAAACTACAAAATCCTTGTTCCGTATACGTCGCAGAGCTGGCGGCTATACACTATGCATTAGAGCAAATTGCCTCTCTTCCCTCAGATCAATTTTTCATTTTTACGGATAGTCTCAGCTCACTTCAGGCTATTCGTTCGATGAGGCCAGCAAAGCACTCACCGTATTTCGTTAGCGAAATACGATCTCTTTTGAGTGCTTTATCAAACAATTCCTACACCATCACCTTGGTTTGGGTCCCTTCTCATTGCTCCATTCCGGGTAATGAGAAAGCGGACTCACTTGCCAAGGCGGGCGCTATGGCAGGCGATATTTATGATCGACAAATCGCCTTCAACGAATTTTTTGCTATTTTCCGTCAACAGGCCTTGATCAGCTGGCAACAAAAATGGGATGCAGGGGATTTGGGCAGATGGTTACATTCTATTCTCCCACAGGTATCGAAAAAATCGTGGTTTAGAGGGTTGGATATTAGCCGGGATTTTATCAAGGTAATGTGTCGTCTAAATGTCCAATCACTACTCGCTAGGCTCGCATTTCTATCGAATAGGGCTCTCAGACACCAATCAATGCGGCTGTGGTGCAGGTTATCAGGACATCAACCATGTTGTCTGGTATTGCCTCGATTTCGAAATTGCCAGATCTGATCTTTGCATCCCTACGGGCCCGAGGGAAACCAGAGAAGGAAGATATTAGAGATGTGCTGGGTAAGCTGGACTTGGACTGTATGGGGCTAATTTACAAGTTCTTGAAACAAATAGATGTTTTCGTTTGACCCTCTCTTAGATGTCGTTTTAACATGTCCACCTCGCCCCCTCCCCCGTAATACCACTTCTGTTGTATCGTTACAGCTTAATGCAACGCAACATCTGCACCAGACCAACAGCAACAATATCACATCTCCAATCTGCTGTTGAAAGCCAACGTTAAGATTCCTACTTCCCCATTCCTACCCGAGATATTGTAATCCCTAACCTCGACCAAGCCGCGAGTTTTTCGGCTTTCCAAAATTAACATAGTTTGTAAGTTATTGCCATTATAAAAATGAAAAAGAACTCGGCTCCGTTATGCCTATGGCACTTGAGCCTCACAAATAAACGAGTAAGTTAAAAAAAAATAAAGTGATGTTTCAGAAATAACTTCCAGAAGATTTGAAAAATATTCTATTGGTTACTTGGCTTACTTCTATTGGTTTGCATAAAACAAAGGACACAAATTGCGGATTTCTAATGGGTTTACCTTCATCCGTACTGACGAAACAACCCATGCAGCATCAATCATTGTAACCCATGAGTCAGCAGACAAAATTTGACAGCTCTATCAATCGAACTCTACCCATGATGGCAAAAACAGTGAAGCAACTCCGTTCAGAAGTGTGCATGCAGCACTTTGTGGACGCTGGATTCGCCCGATCCGGCATCTACAACATCTTGGCACTATTAGACAACAATCAGAGCACCGAAAGAAAGCCCGGTTCCGGACTGCCGACGACCCTGAACGAGAAGAAGCTCCAAAGGATGTTGAAGAGCAAGACCGAGGGAAAAGTGGCAACATCGCTGCGTGCGCTTGGCCGGGAGGTCGGTTCAACCGGCCAAACAGTGAAAAAGAACCTGAAAAAACATGTCAGGAAGCGGAAGTCGCGTCCACTGGTTTCAGAGCTGCCACATTGTGTTTGTGTTGATCGTGTACGAATGTGTTTCTGAGGTGGCAGAAGGTGTTTTTGAGTTTTCACAAACTACAATCGAAAATTTATGCTTATTGGAAACCATGGACGGTTTAGACGTTTTGCATCATCTGAATTACGTTAGTGTAAGCGAGAGGGAAACAAAAACAAACCATCGATTCGTGTAAGTGGTGCCAGATATGAATTTATATTTAATGTGGTTGAGAGTGTGTTTGAAGTGTGGCAAATTGTGTTTTTAAGAGTGTTAACACAATGTGGTAGAGTGACTTTCCCCCTGGTAATGTCTCTTCCCGCCAGCTTGAGACGCAGTTGGGCTCGAAACCGCTTTCTAGTAAACACTACCAATTCTGTTTTTTTTGCGGTGAAAACTCTATCTACAGATTATCTAGGGAATTTTGCAATGGTATTTGCTAGATTTCCGCACGTGAACCTATAAAGGAGATTACAGATTCCCTTGCAAGTTGTTTTAGCATGCATCTATTTCCAAACAGTTATCAATATCTTTAACATAAAAATTATAAAGTAAGAGATTTAGATATGAGCCTTCGGGTAAGCCCATTGTTCGGTTGAGTATTTAAAATTAGGCTAGCCCTGTACCCTCTAACTGTATAACAGTTTGTAGCATATTTTCTCGTCTCTCAACCACCCGATCAGGGGCGATCGCCAGTAGATACATAAGATTGATAGCAGGAAAAATATACAATTAGTATCGATCAGAACTACGCACAATAAACTCCATTCTTTACACCCGGTAGAAGTGAGTTCTAGACTTAGTGTCCGAATAAGAGAGAAAAGTTGAAGGTCGCTGACCGTGGGAATAGTGCGCTCTGGACTTGCCATTAGTGTATATACAGTCCACTAAAGTTTCAGCTTTATGGCATTCCGGAACACCCATGTAGCTAATTCTGGAAGTTGTCATCGGCCTAAATTAAAGGTCATTTGTTTTCTGCCAGAAAATTATACAAAGAGCTATGTAAAATTCCTGGTAAACCACTACTTTGCAGACTGAACAACTGCCGAGGAATCACATCGTTAAGCGCTGTTTCGAAGCTTTTTGAACTGGTCGTTAAGAACTCACTTTTTACACATTGCAAGCAGTTGTTAAGTGACGACCAGCACGGATTTTTACCAGCGCGTTCCATAACTACAAACCTATTGTGCCTTACGTCGTACATCACTGATGGTATGATCGCTCGATGCCAAACGGACGTGATCTACACAGATTTAACGGCAGCTTTCGACAAGTTGAATCATGATATCGCGATCGCTAAACATGACAGACTAGGAGTTGGTGGTAATCTTTTAAGATGGTTTCGATCATTTCTCACAGGGCGTCAATTGACAGTTGCCTTGGGTGACCTTCGTTCAAGGAGTTTCTGCACCACGTCCGGGATACCGCAGGGTAGCCATCTGGGACCGTTGATATTTCTTTTATACTTCAACGACGTACACTATGTTATCGGAGGGCCCCGCCTGTCCTTTGCTGATGACCTGAAAATCTTTATGCGAATCTGTTCAACCGCCAATTGCCATTT
The DNA here is from genome assembly GCA_034211315.2 of Aedes japonicus. Classification (NCBI taxonomy): domain Eukaryota; kingdom Metazoa; phylum Arthropoda; class Insecta; order Diptera; family Culicidae; genus Aedes; species Aedes japonicus. The sequence goes on along the minus strand of JASCZW010001085.1, from coordinate 87,989 downwards.
CCTCCAGGCGCAGGTTGATGCCTTTGCTCGTTGGTGTACTCTAAATCGGTTGGTAGTCAACCCGGCCACGTGCTCAGTCAGAAACAACCAAATCTGTTCAACTACTATCATCTCGGTACAACCATCGAAGGAACGCAGTGCGTTAAAGACCAAGGTGTTCAGCTGGATTCGAAACTGACGTACACGCAACATTTATCGTATGTTGTTGACAAAGCCTCAAGGACACTCGGTTTTATATTCAAGGTTGCGAAGAACTTCAGCGACATTCACTGCCTAAAATCGCTCTATTATTACCTAGTTTGTTCGACACTGGAGTTCTGTTCAGCGGTCTGGAGTCCATGCTATGATAATGACGCCGAGCGAATCGAATCTATTCAACGCCGTTTTCTTCGGTTCGCACTTCGTAGACTTCCTTGGAGCGACCCTTTTCGTCTTCCTAGCTACGAAAGTCGGTGTCAGCTGGTCGACATGGAGCCTCTGCGGATCCGTACAGATGATGTAGAGCTTTAACTGTTGCAGATGTGCTACAAGGAAGAATCGACTGCGGAAAAATCCTTCAACAAATTAGCATCAACGTACAACCTAGGCCAATGCGTCACAATTCCACGCTCAGGATTCCTTTTCGCCACACCACCTATGGGTTGAATAGGGTGGCGTCCATTTTCGATTTCCATCTGACGCGGAACGCACTTCGTCGGAGAATTTCTACCGTTTTTAGAACAATTGACGCACGTAGTAAAGATAGTGTATAGCTTTAATTATTTTATTTTTACTTATTTTTTATGTTTTTGACTCCAGTTAAGAGGTTATGTAATCGTTTCTTATTGTTATTTTTTTTTACCATCATTAGGACCTAAACTTGGTCTGTTGATGTCTACTTCAAATAAACAAAAAAAAAAACAAATAAACTATCTGCCACTATACCCGGACGACATGGACATCTGTGGAAACCGAATCAAATGTGCAAAGGCCAGTTGTATATCAGACGAAAGCAACGCTAAACAATCGTTTGTTCCTTTGCTCTTTCGGAAACCAAACTGCGTATTTGATAGAAGGTTCTTTGATACAACCCAACGGTCAACTCAATAATTTCCTTAAACATGATAGCATAGAGATCGAACAGTAAGAATTGTTATCAGACGCTGGAGAAATTATCTGGCGAAGGTCCGACGGTGAATACGTCTTTCTTCCATCTACCATTCTTGCTGCATGCCAGAATTTCAATGGTAGATAAAGCAGAATTTGGAATTCGCTCCATACCTTCCATAACGTCTTCACACGTCAGGCTCGCTGCAGAAATCACACCATCTATCTCCACATCTCGAGATGGGATGTAGATGTGTACACTTACGCGCAACCCAAAGCCACAGGTTGTCGCGACCGTGCTCTGATGACGCCATATTAGTTGGCGCTGTTGTTGCTGATTGCCGCTTCTACTGCAGTGAGGGAACTCTCAAAACCTCACTGCGGTAGATTCTGATGAATGGCCGCTCGACTGTGGAGCCTCGGCCCGGCTGCTGTTCCTGGCGGCTGTTCCTGGCGATTGTTCCTAGTGGCTGATCCTGGCTGCTGTTCCAGGTGGCTGTTCCTGGCTGCTGTTGAGGCTGGCTTGCGACTGCTCGCTGCGACTTCTGTTGTAATTTTTTTTTTTGACTTTAACCTGTTGGATGTGTGCCGATTCTACCTTGCTCTAGCCTTTTTATAGGCCACATTGTTTCATTGTTTTTCTTATTTTTGATCCGCTTTGAACAATCGTTCCAGAAACAAGTTCGCAGAAACCACACCAAAACCGAGCCCTCGCCTAGTAAAAAGTCCCACTAGATGGGGAGAAGAGCCCGCCTTTTATTCACGAAATTTTAACAACATGAGTTTGGCAGTCCCACTCACCCTCTCCAAATCGCTTCAATCGGGTGCTCTGATGGCCCCTCCTTACCCCTTTCTGAATCGAAGAGTAGGGCGATTTACTACAAAACACTAGCAGATGAGTGGGAACAAAAACAAAAATGTGCTACTTGCCCTTACGCTGCTGATGTGTTTGCTATTGCCTATGCCGGTGTGGCACTTTTTGCTGTTGTTCACAAACAAACCACCGGCTGTTGTTGGATCGATGATGCTTATGGGGTTACCCTTTTTCCCTGGCGTGTTTGACGAGGCTACTGGCTGGATAGAACATCCGTCGGACTCAGCCGGGAATGTCTGCTTCCTTTAACGAACGCTCCACTGGATTTTTTTTCTTCTCTACACTACAATCACCGCTTGGTGTATAGCGGGTTGAAAAGAAAACGTAATTCGGAGTGCGAAACAAAAGCTATACCGAAAGCACTTCATCGTACGATACGGAATGACGCGGATCATAGTTGAACTATAAGTTTTACTCTTGCAGGCTTTCAGTTACGAAGTAGTCTACCGTAAAAGAAATTCTAACATCGTTGATCCGCTGTCAAGATTGTCGCAGAGGACCAGAGACTGGCGAAGTCGATCCCCACTCAGAGGTGTACATTCACAGTGTTATGGAGGCTGCGACAGTCGACATCGATAAAATGAAAGCATCATCGGTTACTGATCCAGTAATGAAATGATAAAACTGCAGAATGCCTGTCGACACGAATTTGGTACATCAGGCAACCTGATCGTCAAAGGCTCAAGGCTGATTGCGCCATTACGAAGAGCATCGAGGTGGAAAATATCAAGAAGATTGAAGATATGAGATGTTATTAATCTCTCTGAAGTTCAGTATAATCTTGGCTTGAAGGATTTTTGCCTTATCTATAGATAAATTAGGTGATATTTACTACATTCGCAAAGTCAACATTTCCAAACGAAAATTTATTCTCCAAATTATAATTCATTCAGGGCTCCATAACTTGAACGTTCGATCATAGGAGGTGGTAGCTATGTGCTGCGAGTTTGGCGAGATATCCACGCTCATCACCTTGCTGTCGTGCCCGGACAGGGTCTTCAATGGTTGCCAGGTCTTGTTGGACCAGATCTTGGCCGTATTGTCATAGCTGGACGTAACCAGAAAATGCCCTCCGTTTTTCTGATACTTGACGTCGGATATCAAGTTCGTATGTGCCGGAATCGTATACACCGGATGCCTTCGTCGCAGGTCCCAGATCTTACAAGAGTTATCCTGACTTCCAGTAGCTATGTGATATCCATTGGGCGAAAAGTCAACACCGTAGATGGCACTGAGGTGTCCCTCAAGGAACATGATACAGCGTCCGGTTCGAAGATCCCACACCCGCCCGAATGCATCCAAGCCGCCGGTGACACAGACACTTCCATCCACTTGAAACGCAATGCAATGGACGGCTTTGGCATGTCCTTCCTGATGTAATACTTCTTGCTTTTGCTCCAAGTCCCACAGTCGCCAAGAGGAATCGTAACATGCCGTGCCCAAAAATCGTCCCGAAGGATGAAAGGCCAAACGTGACACCCGATGAGGTACATGACCGGTTATGTCCGCAATAGCTTCCTCGCTGTCGAAAGACCACAGCTTAACAGTTCCATCGTAACAACCGGATGCCATGGCGACTTCCCCTTTCGAATCAGTCGGAATTCCATTTCGAAATGCAATTGCACTTACATAGAATTCATGACCTCTCAGCGTTTGCACCAGATTACAATCCGGAACCGACCATACTTTGCACATGGAACTCAAACTCGATGTCAACAGTAAACTTGAATCGTGATTAAAGCAACAATTCGTGATCGGTCGAACGTCTCCTACTTGACTGCACTGTGGCGCCAGAGATTGAATCCGCTTCTGTAGCTCAACCATTCGACCGGCTTTGGTGGCACTCGGAAGTTGCAACTGTTCAGCTGCTTCTTCCAAACGATTTTTAGCCCGTGGAAGGGAGTAATTCGCCAACCAAACTCTTGCGATCCTCAGCGATTCTGGACCCTCGTGATACCAAGTTGACTCCTGTTCCTTCTGTACCTGCTGTTTTTTATCATCGTCCTTGGCTGTCTTCTGTGGAATACCACTTTCGCCAAGTGACGCAAGAAGCTCCTTCAACCGGATTCGTCGTTCTGCCGGGCCTTCGCCAAAGTAGCATATTGGTTCGTTTAATGCCCGGAGATTCTTCTTCACTTCGGCGTCGTCGGTACTGACATGGATCTGACGAGCTTTTTTCTTGCGTTCGAATTCCTCCAGGAGGGCTGCTTTGTCCTTGGACACTTCATTCTCCAAATCAAAATACTCACTGGAGGTGTAAATCTGGCCAATGTCAGTGGAACTACCGGGACCGCCGTACAAATCGGAGCCGGAATCCTTAAGCTGGCGCAACCGCTCCGTATCTTCAAGCGATCCATAGTGGATCGTTTTCGGTTTTTTCACGTATACTAGCTCTTCGTCGTCTGACATTTCGTTGGAATTATGAAATAGTAACTATCTAATACTTGAATTTCCTCCGAATTGTTGTCCAATGATCGAAAAAACCACATCGAATGCAAGTGCGTCTGTTGTGAACGGGAACGTTTTGCTAACGATTCTAAAACGAAGCGCACACGAGTTGGTGGCGATGGCGGATGTAAACACAACGCGTTGCTAAAACCCCCATTCCCGATGTTTAAAAACCTTATTCACCACTTAACACAACGTTTGCAACACTGCAATTTTTAACGACCTATTAATGGGTATAGAATATGACAATATTTTTTCTATACGACAAGACTCGTCTTGCTCGTCACTTCCCAAGAAACCACGAGGCTGTAATAGCATGCATATATAGGGCATATGTACTACGTCTAGTGCATCATTAAAGTTGGATTAAAGCTGAAAAGGGCCCCACTAAGATCGAACTAATGCTATATCTTTTGTAATGCCATAAGACATTGCTAAAGTAGCATTATTGCTTTGGTAATGCATCACTACATTTTCAAGCTTATCTAACGCTTTACTACTTGGCAACTGTTGAATTGATGCGATTCCGCAGTACAGATGTTGATTTTGGGTTGAATAAGTGTAATAATATAATGCTTGTGGTTACTTGGGTTAAGTATTCAGTTTAAAACCGGAATAGTGCCTTGATCGAACTTCCTTACACGGGAAATAATCCACACATATTTATTGGCAAAAATCCATAGAAAATTCCACATAATACTGATGCGTTCACACAAAAACAGCACCCTCGGAGAAACGCAAATGAAGTTAATGTGACAAATTAAAAGTATGTGTGGCCACACATACACTGATAAAAAAAGCAATGATAATATCTATGTGTCCCATCTATGATTTTTTGCAATATAATCAAAAAATGATATCTATTTGTTACCACACATACTTCCTATATTACAAATAGATATCATTTGTTGATTATATTGCAAAAAATCATATAGATGGGACTGAGGATGGGCCACATTGCTTTTTAATCAGCGTTTAGTCTATCATAGGATCAGCAATGTAAGAATTTTATTTCCATCAATCCGGTCGATATTTTTGTCCTCTCTGCATTGAAACATTGAACAGACTTCAAATACGCGCAAGTTTATAAAAAATCAACATTGTTGAAATGTACTTTCTAGATTGAATAGACATCGGATGCGGTGGACGATTTGGGTGAAGCTATTATCATCTTGTTCATAATGGAGTCGAAGGTAGGTTTATCAGGTGATTTATAGTCAGTATTGAACGAGGTATCAAAGGTAAAAAGTAATAGTATTAGGCGAGGTATTAAGCAGTTAGCAGGTTAATAATACGTTCACACTACAACTTATATTACGTGATATAGAGTATCTTGATATCAAATGACATGTACATTATTTACAGTGCTGCATCAAGATACTCTATAGCACTTAATATAAGCTGTAGTGTGAACGCACTATAAGAGGTATTAGCAGAAAATATAAGAGATAATAAACGAACAGTTCTAAACTAGAATTTTGCATATGTTAAAATCTTTAGCTTCAATATTTTAGTCTGGAGTAATTTTGGAACAGGTCATAAATTTTTTGATGGTCCGTTTTATTTGCGCTAATGCATTTTTAATCAAATCATATATGTTCTATTCAAAAAGTACTCCAGAAATAATATCACATCAAATCATAAATGTTCTATTCAAAAAGTACTCCAGATAACATAATCATATCAAATCATAAATGTTCTATTCAAAAAGTACTCCAGAAATCATTATTCATTACCGAGCCTGTAAGGCAGCACAATGTACATAATAACCAACAATCAATATGCAACTAGCGATTTGAAATTGGTTCACTGTTGTAGAACCCCTTGGTCCGAATCACAACTTGAAACCAGCACCTTGCTAAACATATTTGCGCCTTTGTTTTGATTTGCTGTGTTATTTTGACGGAATATTTGAGAGTGTGTTCGTGTGAGTTCATCATTAGGGGCGCATTATGAAGCTTGGGACCTAGGGGCAAGACACTGAGCTATCCTGAGTAACTCTGAGCAATTATGAGCATCTCTTATTTACTGGATTCATATTGTGATACTGAACATTCCTACCTTTTGTAAAGCTTGGTTTTGACAGTAAAATTGCTTAATCAAAACGTTGTTGTTTTTGATTAGATGAAACGTTGTTTTAGCTTGGATGCAACTTGTGTTGGTCCTCCAACCCAAGCACAGCTCATTTCCAGCCCCACCCCTTATTCACCTGAAGCCGACTTCCCCTATGAAAATCAGTTAGTCATACCTTCATCAAGTCCCTCCCTTTAAGCATGCAACTTAAAACGATATCATCTACAGACCGTTCGCTTCTGTACTCCGCATCAGTGTCCGCATACATACGCAATCTTCATCAAAACGACTCTATCCGATGTTTATCCTGTTCCCTCAAATCCAATATGCGTCACTGCATTAGCATTGCTTACCACAGTTGAAGCGAATGTCAAATGGGCTGGGTCAATCAATCTGTACAATGGGAATATGGGGCATTTGGCGACTGCCGAAAGGATCACCTCCAGAAGAAACCAAGTCAGATCGACCAATCGCAAAACTGGAGTTTTCAATATTCCACATAGTGTCTGTGAGGACCACCTTAATGACCCACCAACAGATCTCATAAGCAGCAGTGCGGCAGACGGCTGGCTCTTGTATTTGCTTTGTTCTACCGATTGCTCGACTATCGACTACAGGAAATATCACAACTCTCCTTCTCGATCGGTCAATCATTGATACAGTCTAATCATCGGATAGCGATAAGAAGCACGGCTGTTCGAATGCTGAGCGGGTGAATGAGATGACCGTGAGTTTTACCACAGGCAATTCGGGTGTGGAATTTATATGTATATTTGAGCTTAGGTTTAGTTAGTTTTTTGTAGTACGTTATAGTGTACGGTCCTGCGTTACCGTTTAGTCAAAAAAATTGTCCCTTGTTTCTAGCTAAGGGATTGATTGTGCCATTCACAGCCCCATCCAGCCTTCACCCATCATCGAGCTATTGGCCGCTGCGAGGAACCAGAGAACGGTCCAGATATCCAACGCATTCCATCTGTTTTTCGTCTTCCTACTAGAAAAAGAATGAAACAAAATCAAACAACCTACTTACCGGAATCTTGGCCCAATTCCTCTTTCAAATACTCCGCCTCAAATTAGAGCTTCTTACGATACGATAAAACAGAATTTTCCCTGACTGTAAACATTCTGTTGTCATTGGTTGCTATGGTTGCCACCGTCGCAACCACCTCAACCGTCACATTCAAGCCAGTGCTGCCAGAATACTTCAAATCGAGTTATAAATTATACAAGTTGATGGAAGCTGATGCATTCTGAGCAAACGTGAGTTTTGTGATCAAATATGAGTGACATTGTTTTTTTCGTTTTCGCACACAGTCTTTGGCATTCCCACCACTCTATATCTTGGGGGGAGAAGAAAATCATAGAGTGTGTAAATTTGATGAATTCTGAGTAACTTTGAAGAAAAAGGTTGCTCATAAGAAAGCTGTCTTGCCCCTTGCTTGGGACCGAGCTTGGGACCGATGTACTAGTACTGGCTGAGCCAAGAAAAAATCGTATTTGTTCGGGACCTACTGGTCTTATATGCGTATTGCCTATATGCATGAAATATTCAATATTTCGATGAATATCTAATCCATAATTTCGAGTATTTACACACAATTTAACCGGAATCTCGGTAACCCTCATTTTTGTTTGTTTTGAATTTTAACCGATACATCAGTTTGCTCACGCCGAGATTTCCAGCTAACTAAAGGAGTTTTTAGTTTGACCCAGACCGGGATTATCGGTTAACATAATAAAGCCGAGATCGAAACCGAGAGGTCGGCTGTGCGAATCGTGGTTTCAGAAAGCCGAGACTCGGCATAAAATTCTAAGCTTCAATTTCATCAAGCTTCACATCCAAGCCTTTGACGAAACTTCGCCTAAGGCTGGTATATCCGCTCCATTGCCGAAGGTAAATCGCACAGTATTTTTCAACTCACACTTTGCTGCTATAACAAAAGTGACCGGGTTGATTAAATAAGAACAATGCAAAGTGATTACAATGCCGTAGAGAAAAAAGCTTTCGCGCGAATGAAAAAAACTCTCAACCACCCCAATCGAAAGCAGAAAACAGCCTGGCTCAAGTATCATATTCACTGATTTCTACAAAAAAAAATACCAGCACCTTCACTTCTTTTTCAAGCTACAATGCTAGATAGTATTTTTTTTAAACTGATTTCTTACACGGGAAATAATCCATATTGGTGAAAATTTATGTAAAATTACACATAATACATACTATCACACATAAACAGAACCTTCGGAGAAAAACAAATCTGCGCCAACATTTAATTAGGGCGAATCTACTTTTGCACAAACAAACACTTTGTCTGCTAATTTATCGGAAGTTGAACAAAATTCCTTCAAATTGAATATATCAGCGGATAGAGATAATGACCCTCCACTGATTGAAAAAAAAATATTGATAATCATAAATTACACCTTATGAAGTATCACAAATGCAGGTTGTTAAGACTTCATAAGGTTATTATGTTATTCATAAGGACTCTAATGACTTTCTTACTTACTCAATGATTTATCTATGCGTATCTTATGAGTTCCACAAAACTACCTTATGATTTCCATATTCATTCCGTGGATGAAAATGAATAATATATAATTGAATAAATCAACATAATAAGGCATAATAAGGCAATTGAATAAATCAACAACAATGGCGAACTAACAATGTTGCGGAATCGATTTTCGAGATCATATTTAAAATATATTCTTGCATACGAGGTAAGCCTATTTTAAATTATGAAAATATCCAAAAATTTAAACAAGAAAGCCCCTATTGCTTCTTGGCAAAGTTGATTCATTTTCCATTCCGGTTTTAAAGAGGTGTTTTTTTTTCATTAAAAGTTTGAATGCTGCTGCGGAAATTTTGCTCGACAACAGACGGAATTATTTGTTTTGTTTTTTCCAGAACCTAATTGAACACGAATAACTGCTAAGCAACTTGTTTCGTGCGCCGTTGACTAGGGCACTAGCGTTTGGAGCACGCTGCCTAACAACGCAAGTCGTCATCCATACGGACGATTCCGGCCAAGGCTCTCCGAAAAGATTGAGGTGTTTGTAGATGATGTGTCGGTGATGGTCGATGCGGGAACAACGGTGCTGCAGGTGAAGATATTTAGGATGGGGTGTTTGGATTATTAAGTGTAATAATTGTTTTCATTTTTAATTTGTAGGCTGCTGCATGGGTGTTGAGGTTCCTCCCTTCTGCTATCACGAGCGATTGGTCACAGCCGGTAACTATCGTATGTGCTTGGTAAAAGTGGAAAACTCTCCCAAGCCGGTAGTTGCCAGTTATGAAGGGATGGCGTATCAAGACCAACTCGGAAATTACCCGCAAGGCTCGCGTAGGTGTGATGGAGTTCTTGCTGATGAATCATCCGCAATGGATTGTCCGATTTGCAACCAGGATAGTGAATGCGATCTGCAGGATCAGGCTATGGCTTTCGGGTCGGATCGTCCACGGTTCACCGATATCGATCACAGCGGAAAGCGTGCCGTCGAAGATAACGACATTGACCCGTTGGTTTAGACCATCATGAACCGATGCAGTCACAGCACGAGATGTATCCTACTCGCGTCAAAAGTTACCGGAGTCGATGATTCGGGTAAAACTGGACGAGGAAATGATATGAAGATTTGAACATACGTAGAGAAGTTTTTCCTGTCGGAGTTGTACGGAAATGTGATCGATCTTTGCTCGATTGGTGCTTTGACTAACAAGCCATACAGTATCGTAGCTGTTCCGTTGGAGATCCGCAAAGGGGAGTCGATTTATGTGTTAGATGCTGTGGGTACCTTTTATTCTCAAATAAAGATGTTTTTGGACTCATTAATTTAATTATTCAAAAAAAAAACTTAACATGAAAGTGAAAATTGTATTTAAAAATAAATATTTAAATCCATAACGGGCACGTTCAATTATCATTATTAACAATAATGTGTTACATAAGGCTGTGAAATGAAACTCATACAGTTATCATATCTTAAACATAGCTGGTAATGAAGACAAAACACATCGCATTCGCATTCATAAGGTAAAAGTATGAAATTCAAACCGATTCCTTGTGGCTAAATTTCATAAGGTTTATGAATGAACTTCTTAAGGTTTTTTTCGTCAGTGTCTTTCTCAAAGAGTGCTTAATTTGTACACGCAAAGAAAAACCACAGTAGAAACTACCATTTCGAGGGTTAAATTGAGCGCAAACACCAACAATTTTCACCTGAATACCCGGATAAAAATAACCATACAATTACGATACAGTAATATAAAACCACATTAAAATCCATTTCTGACCATGAATCTTATTGTTCATGCATCAGATAAATGAAAAATGCATATTGTTATTACAGTCGATCTATCAATTCACTCCATATTCTAGGATTTCAACAATTGTGAAACAATACAATTAATAGTAATTGACTCAAATTTGTTCGGAAAATAATGATTTTCTTTAGTTAAGATACATAACAACCCCCCTTTTCTATTGTTGATGCCTCAATTAACATTAGATTCTATTGTGATAACAATCACTCCTATTGTTATTTTATCATTGAGAACAATACTATAAATTGTACCCATAGATTCTATTGTATGGTTACAATATATTCAATTGTAAGTCTATGAGATTTTTTTAATCGGGTATAAATGCGTTTGATTTTACCATGCCTGCGATTCGATCAACCATGGTGCAGTGGATATCAATATAGGGTCTGTCAAATATACCACAAACGTTGAAGGCTTAACCATAAACATAGTAAATTTGACTGAAATTTTATGGTAGTTTTAAAGATAGGCGTAGTCGGGTAAAATGGTAGTTTCTACTATAAGATTTTTTCCCGTGTATGTGTAATTTTTTGTTCAGGAGTAAATGACTACGAAAGCTATTGTTTACAAAAGCAGATTCGCCCTAATCAAATATTGGCGCTGAAATGAAGTTTATGTGACAAAAAAAAATGATGTGCGGCCACACACAGTGGTTATGTGGACACATAGGAAGTATCCCAAGTAACCACAAGCATTATATTATTGCACTTATTCAACCCAAAATCAACATCGGTAATGCGAGATCGCATCAATTCAACAGTTGTCAAGTAATGCAGCGTTAGATTAGCTTATTAATGTGATGATGCATTACCAATGCAATAATGCTACATTTGCAATGTCTTATGGCATTACAAAAGATATAGCATTAGTTCGATCTTAGTGGGGCCCTTTTCAGCTTTAACCCAACTTCGATGATGCACTAGACGTAATACCTATACCCTATATATGCATGCTATTACAGCCTCGTGGTTACTTGGGATATGTCTGGTTGAAAATAGCTATCATTTGTTGATCGCATTGCAAAATCATGTGTCGGACACATAGACATTATCATTGCTTTTTTATCAGTGTAGAATAAAGCAAAAGCAGTCTTATTACGCTCTTTGAAATGTTAAGCTAGATTTTTTTTTGCTATCATGCAAACACCGGTGACTGTCAAACTGAAGACCGAAAAGCTCATCGCAATCATCTGCGTATGACAGGTCCGATCAACGATCCGCGCATTCCAGCTAGTTGATGGCAGTTTAATTAATTTTACATGATCAAAATCTGTACTAGTTAACTTGACAACAGTACGAAGTTCGAGCAGCACTTTCTAGGCGTTCACTTTTTACTGAAGCAAAACAAGTTCCTCACAGCAAAGGTTTGTTACCTGCCAACTTTGATTGCATAATTGCACAACATCTGGGCTACGGTCATTATTTGCACCCCTAAATACCTTAGAATTGGAACCATGGTATTTATACGAAAATAAATCATCAATGTTCACCTATGATAATTTAATTACCTATTGCAGCTCTTCCGCGTTGTGCAGAGAAACGTCCCTAAAGCCGTGCGAGCCATGTCTTCTGCTGGTGCAGAGCGAACGGTTCTTGTTGAAGAGGTTGGTAAAAGCGCCGGTCTCATAACATTGAATCGACCGAAGGCCTTGAACGCAATCAACCTGGATATGGTACGGCAAGTCTACGCAGCGATGAAAGTTTGGCAAGATAAGAAAAGTTTGGTAGTTATAAAGGGTACTGGAGAAAAATCGTTCTGCGCTGGCGGTGATGTACGAGCAGTTGTTGAGAATGGCGCAACGGAATCTTCGAGAAACTTTTTCCGAGAAGAATACAGGCTGAATGCTCTGATTAATGCCTATAAACCGGACTACGTTGCCATTGTAGACGGAATTACGATGGGCGGTGGTGTCGGATTATCCGTCCATGGGAAATACCGAATAGCCACTGAGCGCACCATGTTTGCCATGCCGGAAACGGCAATTGGACTTTTCCCGGATGTCGGAGGTGGGCACTTTTTGCCAAGACTGCAAGGCAAGCTAGGACTTTATCTTGGCTTGACCGGCTTTCGTTTGAAGGGTAAAGATGTTTTGAAAGCTGGCATCGCAACCCACTATGTGGAAAGTAAAGATCTAGAGGCTTTAGAAAATGAGTTGTTTTCTACCAACAGTAGCTCAGAAGTCGCTAAGGTTTTGGGGAAATTCCACGTTAAAGATAATGCTGAGTTTGTATTGGCAAAGAACATGGATCAGATAAATAAGTGCTTTAGTGGATCAACGGTTGAACAGATCGTTTCCAATCTCGAGAATGATGGAAGCGATTGGGCGCAAGGCACTTTAAAAACCTTGCATAAAATGTCACCAACCTCGATGAAGGTCACGAAAAAGCAACTAGACCTTGGCCTAAACTGCGACCTGCGTAGCTGCTTGAAGATGGAATTTCGAATGGCAGTGCATAGCGTCATGGGAAGCGATTTTAAGGAAGGCGTTCGTGCAATGCTTATCGATCGCGATCAGAGCCCCAAGTGGAACCCGGCGAAGCTGAGTGATGTGACGGATGAACAGGTTGATCGATTCTTTGGACCGCTTCCGGATGGCGATGAGTTGGTGTTCGAAGATGAAATGAAAGCTAATCTGTAATCGACATTTTCGGTGGGATAGGGTGTGACCTTCAAATGCATTTACTAGGTTTAGGTGGAAATTTTTGAGGGAATAAAATTCTCATGTTGAGTTTTTATCAAAACAAAACTACCCATAAAAGCATATCTGCCCCATCGGGGAAATCTGCTAGTAATAATTTATTTCTCTCTAGGCTGTCATTATCCCATCCTTAGTTTTGGTATTAAAATGATATTTTCTGAACAAACTGAAAGTACCATTCAGTGCACAGTGGATATATCGGAGATGAACAATAGAATCGAACGGATAAATCTTTTTCGATAAAAACCCATATGTGGCAGTTATGCTTTATAGGCAGAAGATGTCTATTAAATAGATTTTTTTTTTTAATTTTCGGTTCAGCATGTTCTATTTTGCTTTTAAAAGCGTGATCATATGTTCATACGCGTAACAATCTAATTCCCGTAAATATTGTCCGAATGCTTTTGACATCATTATATGTCAGGATGGCCGAGCGGTCTAAGGCGCCAGACTCAAGAGTAAAATCTTGCCTATAAGCAGTATTGAGCTTGAGTTCAAATCCCCCCTCATTCAAGAACTGCTATAAATAGGTTCGAACAATGTCAAGAGCATTCTGGTCCTCTCTGAGGGCGTGGGTTCAAATCCCACTTCTGACAAAGATATTTTGCTTGACTGTCGATCAAATTACGATGGCCTTGATCGAGGTCATAGAGAGAGACGGTAATGCGTGAATTTTTCAATACTTGTCAATATAATATGCCTTGCCATGTATTTACTAACAGGTCATCAATACAATTACAATACGTTTTAATAGCAACACAAGATTCGCTATGTAACTTCACTTGTGTGTGTTTGCAATCAATCTCCCAGTGACCGGCAGGGATGCCAGAGAGTTTTTCAAAATGTTTGTATTGAGGATTTTGTTTTTTGAAAAATTCCGTAAAGAATATGGTTGAAGAAAGTATTTTATTCGAGAACGAGGTATGGAATTGTTTCGCAAAAGTAAGGTAAGCTCATACATTCAAATACATTGGTTTTGGGAGCCTTATTAATTTACTTTTTCCGTTTTTCAATTGTCAGAGAATCTCTTATATTTTAAGGATTCTTGGCTTTTTCGAATTTACACATATTCTGTTGAAGTGGCGGACTTGTTCCGTTGCTACAACCTACCCGGCTGTGGGATGTTAGGCAAAGATTGACGTCCATGGTTCGAGTACCACTGGACACATGCCCTTTCGCTCAACTTTCAAAAAACATCTGTTTGATTTCCTACCTGCAGTGCACTGACGGAACTTTCAATACTTTCTCTTCATATCTATCATTCTAGCATAAAACATTATTGTGCACTCTTGGTGCCTCATGGTGATGAGCGAACATCTCCTTCTACATATTCTTGATGTTCTTCATATTTTGTAGCAATTAACGTAGGCATTACGAAAAAACTAGATTCTTAGAACGATATCGAAGACTTCTTAAATGTTTTTGAAGTCGTTCTTGCGTCGGTGATTCTCCGAAAAGCTTTTTCAGGCGTTAGGCGATCCGAATGGTCGGTGTTCTGAGTGCAACTGAGGTCGGTGCATCTGAGCCAACTCATGTGTGAGCGTCGTTCTTCGGGTTATAGGCGTCCCCGGGCTTCGGTGGAGTGGGAGCGTAAGGTAACGTCGCTCTGTAGCACAGAACTTGACGAAACTAGTCACGTGGTTAGTGATGATGTCAACCACAGTTGTTAAACTCGGATAAACCGGGGTAAACCGCCCACGTTGTTGGGCCTAATCAACGTAGTGTTATTTTACTGCACTTCTATCCAACGAAATTTCACTAAAGCTTACCTGACTAATATGTCCTTCCCAGTTCAAGTCACTTTATTTCAAGTTTAATTAGAATGAAGTTTTTAATTTCAGCTGTACATATAAAAAAACAAATCAGTGAGTATTTCACACAAAACTAGTTAAAATCGCGGACGCTTACTTCGAATTTAGTGAAATAAATTAACCAAAGATTTTCGAAATGGCGTGTTAAATATCTTGAACTATGAAAATGTAATGTTCTCGTACTAGGACCACAGAACAGACATTGATGTCCTTATACCCTTTCTTGAAAATCGTGTGTAAAAGTTAATATGGGCAGCCGGTATAAAAAGAAAGTGCAGAGAAAAACAAACAAAACTTTTCATGTTATGTGCTAGGCTTTGTATTGATAAACATTTACACGACAGTTCTCGCACAACTGCAGCGCCGCCTACCAGGAGCATAACGACATACATTTGAAATGTCGGTTTAAAGTTTTATACAAGTAGCAGATCGAAGATGAACGTCTGTTTTCTGTGTTAGGACGTACTTCACCAGAAAGAAAGAACGAACGCGATTCGAAATGATCGAACCTAAAATTGAAGCCGCAATTGCTACCCAAAAGGAATACAATTGGCTTCATACCTCTTTTACCCTTGGTCGGCTCTGGAGTTTTGGAGGCAGTTTACTATAGTAACAGGGGTTCCAGGTCCCTGGTTAAAAATGAATACTTCATTGCTTACACTGTGAGAAAAGTGCTGTCTAGTACAAATATCATCATCATTATCATTAATGGAACCGATTAAAATCCTACATTCGCTCATACTGATTTAAAAAAATATTAAAATTGATTTTTTTTTAATTGTTTGTACAAAAAAGTAAACAGTTAATATAAAAGAAATATCTATGGTGATTTCTAACACACCCTAACTCAATATAATGTTAATTTGATTCTGTGAACGGTAACATATGTAATATAATTCCTGGGAAAAATTCAAAAGCATGGTACTTGAAATCAAACAATCGGATTTTAAAATGCTCTTCAGGGTATTTTATTCTATTAATAAATTGTTGAAAAATATAATTACAGTACGCTCAATGGACCATTATCTTTGATTTTACGCAATGTACGGCGAACATGTTGAATCAGGTTCTGGACGGTGTCTATGTCTATTTCTTTCATCTTTCGCTTGATTCGATTAACCAATTGTTGCTCATTGTTAGCTTCCCAGCCATTGTCGTACACCATACGTTTGAGAACACTCCAAACAAATTTCAATTGGACGAGCCTGAGGCACGTTAGGTGGATTGTCCTTTTTCGGTACAAATGGTATGTTTCTCAGTTAGCCAATCTAATGTTTTTTTCGCGTAATGACGGCTTGCAAGATCCGACCAAAACCTGATTTCGTCGTCAGCGTGATATTTGTTGATGAATTGCTTCAATTTCGGCAATCATTGGCTGATATACACGTCAGAATTGACAGCTTTGGCCTTGTTTGGGCGTATCAAAGGCGCCGAGATACCCTTCGATGACATGGCTGCCCACACTAACACCTTTGGCTCATATTTCGATTTGCTGTCATATTTAACATCGTCTGGTGTTTTTTTAATGTTAGCAGTATAGAAACCATCGTTGCCACTCAACTCATGGTGCGAAAACGTGAAGTAAGATTCATCATCCAAAATTATGCACTTTCCATTTGCAAAATGCTCGCGACGAAGTGCACGGCAGCATTTCGGTATTTTTTCGAGTTGTTGCTGTGTATATTTTGGTGCACGCTGACGTTTCCGATAGATTACGTTATGTTTTCTCAAAATTCAATGGACTCAAAATGTTTGAAACCTGAAATTTTCGTGCTAATTTGCGTGTTGATTGGCCAACCTTGTTTTCAGCGCTTGGCAGCAGTTTTTTCGTTGATCTGGCACTCAATTTTGTTGGGCGACCACTTTTCTTTTTATTTTCCGGTTCTTTACCATCACGAAAATCTTTCAAAACACGGTATATTGTTGATTTTGATGTTGGCGTCTTTGAACACGCTCAAAATTTCACTTGTACTAAGCCGTCCAAAAAGGTTTGCGACTTGTGCTCGTAAATCCAGCTTGTACGACATTTATAATGGAAACTACTGCGCAATTTGAATTTGACAGTTCAGTAGGAACACAGATGAACGTGACAAGTACATTGGCTGAAATCTGTGTGTTTGTTAATGCTGTCAAATAAACGCCTGAAAGTATTCCCAGGACTTATGTTACACATGTTATCTACACACTTAGAAAATTTTACAGTATTCGGTAATTTTTTACCGAACTTTCAACAGATGAACAGTTCGGTAATCCGATTTACCGGATTTCGGTAAAATTTGACAAGTTTCGGTAATTTTTTTGCCAGAATACTGTAAAAATTCACCGAAATCCGGTAAATCGGATTACCGAACGTTCAGCTGTTGAAAGTTCGGTAAAAAATTACCGAATACTGTAAATTTTTCTAAGTGTGTAAGACTTCTTAAATGTTTTTGAGCTGATTTTTAAAACCTTCCGTAACTTTGCTTCGTATATGATTAATTTTTTGAGATCTTACATAATTATCTGAAGTTTTCCCAAATTTTACTTTTATCTAGTTAAAGATTGTTTACATTACTTTGATTTTATTTATCTAACATATTAAAAGGAATTTATTCAATAAATTCCCAAACATGCAGGACAAACTTATCAACAGAAGTCTCGAGATACATAGTGGCATTAAACATACTGATTCAAATAGAAATAGTCAAGTAGAAAATAGTCACTGAATATCAGTTAAGATTCTACAGATTCTCAAGAAAAATGGCTACCATGCTTTAAAAAAATTAACTTTGTTTTTAAATAAAATCAGCATTTTTTAATATTATTGAATTTCTGATAAATTCCGTGACACTTTAAATTTAAACAGGAGTTTTTTTTATATTACGATTTTCCGATTTTTAAAGTGAGTAAAAAGTTTTCTGTTTCCTGAATTTCTATAGGATTTTCCAGTAGGATTAATAGATTTGAAGTGAATGCGTTGGCATCTTTAAAACGAAAAAAATATAAGTGTAGTTTGGTGAACAAAATTCTTTCTTAACTGAATAACTCTCAAGTTTTCAGTCCGCCATCAATAAAAGGTATGACGAAGCTCAAAAAACGTTTTGCCAATTTTCAAAATATTAAAAATTACGACTGAAATAGACCTCAATATTTCAATATAAAAGGATCCTCAACACTAGGTCCTGAAACATCTGAAGAAATGAACAGTTTCCTTTTTTTATATAAATATTGGATGCTTAAGGTCAACAAACAAAGTATACCAACTTTATATGGAAAATGAAAGTGTTTCAGAATCATTTTCATTCTATTTATTGATATCAATGTCTGTATAAATCTGTAACGTTACCGCAATATCTTTATATTGTTTATTGTTTATTGTTTATTTGAAGTAGACATCAACAGACCAAGTTTAGGTCCTAATGATGTCAAATAGAAAAAAATACTATAAGAAACCATTACATAACCTCTTAAGTGGAGTCAAGGCACAAAAATAAATAAGTAAAAATAAAATGATTAAAGCACACTATCTTAACTACGTGCGTCAATTGTTCTAAAAACGGTAGAAAATCTCCGACGAAGTGCGTTCAGCGTCAGATGGAAATCGAAAATGGACGCCACCCTATTGAAGGTTCGCTGCAACCCATGAACAGTGCTATTCAAACCATAGTTGATGCGGCGAAAAGGAAGCCTGAGCAAATGCAGCATGGAGTGACGCATTGGCCTTGGTTGGACGTTGATGCTAATTTGTTTAAGTTCACAGTCGATTCTTCCTTGTAACACATCTGCAACTGTTAAAGCTCTACAGACATCTCTACGGACCCGCAGAGGCTCCATGTCGACCAGCTGACACCGACTTTCGTAGCTAGGAAGACGAAAGGGGTCGCTCCAAGGAAGTCTACGAAGTGCGAACCGAAGAAAACGGTGTTGAATAGATTCCATTCGCTCGGCGCCATTATCATAGCATGGACTCCAGACCGCTGAACAGTACTCCAGTGTCGAACGAACGAGAGAATAATACAGCGATTTTGGGCAACTGTCAACTGACGCCCTGTGAGATATGATCGAAACCATCTTAAAAGATTACCACCAACTCCTAGTCTGTCAAGTTTAGCGATCGCGATATCATTATTCAACTTGTCGAAAGCTGCCGTTAAATCTGTGTAGTTCACGTCCGTTTGGCATCGAGCGATCATACCATCAGTGATGTACGACGTAAGGCACAATAGGTTTGTAGTTGTGGAACGCCCTGGTGAAAATCCGTGCTGGTCGTCGCTTAACAACTGCTTGCAATGTGTAAAAAGTGAGTTCTTAACGACCAGTTCAAAAAGCTTCAACACAGCGCTTAACGATGTGATTCCTCGGTAGTTGTTCACGTCCCGCTTGCTTCCTTTTTTATAAACCGGAAACATGTCCGCCATGACAAGCCATGTTCTGTTTCAGATAAACCGACGGAACCCCATCGGGTCCGGGCTTAAGCGATGTTTTAAGGTGTAATGCAGCGTTCGAGATTGATTCTGAATCCACATCAACTAGGCTGAGTGTTTGATTTGCGGCAGCGTGAACAGAATGGCTGGTTAGTCTTTCGTCTTCATAAACACTAGCAAATTTTACCGAGAACAGGTCGCAAATTTCCTGTTGACTGCCAGTAGTTTCGCCATTATAGAACATAGATGAAGGTAAGCCTACTTCCTTACGTTGTTGATTAACATAGCTCCAAAAAGATTTCGGATGAGATTTAAGACGCCGTTGGACCCCACTCAGATAACGTTGAAAATGCGCATGACTGATCCGTTTATATTCGTAGTTGCGCCTGCTATAGTGGCGTTTAAGCGAAATGGCGCGGTGTTTCGTGAATCTTTTAAGAGCCGTCCTTTTAATCCGTTTTAGCGAGCGAAGAGCGTTCGTCATCCAAGGGACCGGAGAGTCAGTCTGAACAATCTTTTTTGGGACGTGTCTGTCCTCGACAGCAACTATTAGAGAAGGATGGTGAGGGACATCCTTAACTAGAGGCACCGGCCACTCACGAAGCAGAGATCTAGAGAGCGATTATGCTCAGTCACCACGTTGTTTACTTGGTATAGAGTTGCGGTATTGTAGCTGTCCAGAAGCTGAATAGCCCCTGCGTGGAAAGAGGAACGTTCATGGTCGGGACGGAGGAAGCCGCTTTGAGTTGGAGTCCATGCAATACCCGCTAGGTTGAAGTCTCTCAAAATAATCATTTCATCATGGAGGGCAACCGTATTCGAAATAGCAGAAACAGATCGGCAGTGCGCATCAATAATTAGGTCTAAATCTCGAGTTAGATCCGGAAGAATGTACACCGCACAAAGGAATATAATACGGCCTCCAAGCTGAATTGCTACCCGTACTTGTTCAACGGTGATCCAGGAATCGTCTTCAACTGCACTTGCTTTCAACCTGACACTAACTGCAACGAGAACACCACCGCCGGTCAATTTCCTACTGTTGTTTATGTTCCGATCACAGCGGAAAACTTCGTAACCATCTCCAAAATATAACTAGAAACAGTCCGAGAATCCATTCTGGTAATAGACTACAAAGTCCGAATTCCGAAGTTCAAGGTTTGTAGCACTGGGAAAGGAAATACCACCAGAGCGGGAAGTGTCCGTTTGTTGACCATACTTGCCGTTACTTGGAATCTGGAAGACCCCGTCTCCCAGCTCAACCACAGGGCCGGGACGGCTGCTGGTCGCTGGCAGGTAGGGCTCGACTGCGTCGCGCGGAATAAGGGCTTCCTCAAGACTAGCGGCAATTGTGCGTCCCGGTATCCTGCTTGCAAACGTTGATCGAAGCTGGCTAGAAGATGAACTGGAAACGACGAACGAATCAGGCAACGAATTGTTCGAATTCACAGAGTACTTGCATGTAGTAGAAGTTCGGAAGCACTCATCACCCAACTCTAATGTGTGTAATCTGTAGGAGGTCTGTATGCATGATCAAATGTCTGTATAAATACAGACATGTCTGTATATATGGCATCCTTGCTGACCGGCGATGCTTTTATGGAAGAAACTTGTCTGCATTTCTTCAGTAATTTATATGTAATCACTATGTGCAAACATTTTTAGCCCTGCACAGGAAAAAATCTTGTAGTAAAAACTACCATTTCAACCGACTATGCTTATCTTTAAAACTACCATGAAACTTCAGTCATATTTACTACGTTTATAGTAAAACCTTCAACATTTCTGGTATATTTGACAGATCTCATATTGATATCAACCGCAACATGGTTGATCTTATCGCAGGCATGGTCAAATCAAACGCATTTATAGTCAGCTGAAAATTGTTGGTGATTGCGCTTAATTTAACCCTCGAAATGGTAGTTTCTACTGCGACTTTTTTTTGCGTGTGGAGATTAAAGGTGACAGCTCTATTGAAAATCCAACGACCCTTTTCAAGAATGCCTGTTCATACACGTAAATTCTGAGGTCATCTTCGTTCATACACAATAAGCCCCGCATGAAAATCTGCACATTTCAAATGGATATGTGACGAGTTTTGTGCGACGCACAATCCATCACAAACACGACCATAACACACTAAGAGAGGGATTCCATTCACAACGTCCTACGCAAAGCACTCGGAAAACTATAATGTCACCATTTACTTTAGTTGAAAAAAGTATTATTTTTTAATTTTATTTCCGCGAAAATAACGCAGCAGAAGCAAAACACGTCATTTTCAAAGCACGGATTGCTGCGATTTTTTCAGGCTCGCTATGTAACTTCACTTGTGTTTTGAATAAGCCCTATCCCATCATCCTTAATTCAGTTAACTTGTATCAATTAGAATCATACAGATTATCGGTGTAAAACAAATAAATAAAATGTATATCCGAAACTGGTTTCCTATGTTTATTACTCAGCTATCAAGGTGATTTTGTTTCTGTGTTTGACTTACATTTTGCGCAATATTTAAACAAGCAACCCTATGCCCTACATGCGGCTCAATGGTCTAGGGGTATGATTCTCGCTTTGGGTGCGAGAGGTCCCGGGTTCAAATCCCGGTTGAGCCCGTAGTTTTTTACTGAGATCAATTGATTATTATTTCCTGTTTAAAGCAACTATATAAAAAACTAACACACAACATCTTTGTTAACTAACGAGAAAGGAGGAATGTTCTTTCTAAATGTCACCAAAATCCATTTATAACTGATGATAGAAAGAAAACTTTCTATCAAGTTTATTCCCGACGAATTTATGTTAAAAATGATTGCATCCATGTTGTCTGCGTTAAAAGCAACAGATTTCTAACTCTTGCCACTCACAAATGCTCGTTTTTTTTTTCATATTGCCCAAACAAGTGTGTCTACCAAAGAAAAAACACACACTTCAGTTAAAATAAACATAACACCTACCTCATCTAGCGTTTATGCTGTTACTGCTGCTCCTCCACTTGAGACGAAGTCTTTACCGCCCCAGAGGTCTCGACCAGCTCAAAATCGCCTCCCTGCGGCTGGCTCATCGCGTGTTGATTCATCGTGTGAATCGAAGGAAATGCTTGTCCGACAATGGCTCTAAACGCTTCGTCCGTGTTCATCAATGGTTCGTTTGAATTCTGCAATGCCTGCACGGCCATTTTTTCTGCAGGACACATTGGATCCAACCCGGTTAGCTCCAGGGAGACCGGCATTCCGAAGGCTGAATGAGCCAGCACCAGTTGCTGCGAAATGTTGACACTTTCAGCAGTCAGATCCACCACATTGGACGATTGCAGCGAGATATCCTTCTGGTTGGCAAGGAATTTCAAATTTCCCAGAATATCCATTTGCATTTCTCGCAACTTGGAGGTCGTTTCTAGCATTTCTTTGCTAGAAGCAAGCAGCATATGATTTTTCTGCAGCAAGCTAGTTTTCCACCGGGCAAGCTCCTCCACCATTAAACTACTAGCCAGAAATTTGCTCCGCCAAACTTCGCTTTGACCGGCTAAAAATTCAATTTGCTCAGTATGAGAAGACAAATTTTCCGCCGAGTTCAGCAACTTTTTCGCTAAGTGCAGTTTATCTTCTGTCAAAACGTTGACCTTGGTTTGCAGGTCTTCTCCAACGGCGGCAACTAAAAGGTTCTTCAATTCCGAGTTTACTTGAGCTTGAAACTTTAACTGACTCTGGAAGTAGTCGCGCTCCTTCTTCAATTCGGCAATCTGCTTTTCATACTTTTGCTTTTCTGCATCAAATTCCTGCTTATCTGCCTCTACGCCCCTCAGTTCTTTGCTCGTTATAGTAGACATCTGCGTGATCAAAACGCTTAGATCCAAATTGTTCCTATCGCTAAGTTTTACTCGGTTTTCGTTGTTTTTAAAGGGAATGATAGGATTCACTGCTCCCTTATAGGGTTCAAAGGGTACAAACTTTGGTTCCCTACTCTTCATATGATTGCCGGGTCTATTCGTATGGACTAATTTAGGAACTAGATTGAATATTTTACCCTTCGGAACAGTCGGCGGCAAAGAAGCATTACCTACTGCAACTAGTTCCGTTGGACGATATACCGGAACCGGACCAGCATGAGGTAGCAATCGTTGTAGTTCAAAGTCGGATGGTAGTTTTATCTCGCCACTAGCACTGTGTGTATCGGAAGACTTACGCTGTTGCTGCTGTTGTTGTTGTACCGTAGGTGCAATAGCTAGTGCTTCATTTTCCATTCCATCGCCTCGGGTGCGGGCTACATTACGCCATAAAGAAACGATTAGTGAAAGTGAAAGTTAGCACAGCGATACTTGAGATGGTGATATCCCAGTCTAATCTAAAATTTAATTTCAAAACTACAAACCACTAGTAAACACAAAACATATATTTTTCGTTTAGTCTGACCCACTTAATTAATATTGGGACAAATTTGAGCTAAAAATAAACTGCAACTAACCTGTGTTCATGCTGAGCGAGAAATGAAGACAGTTGAATTATCCAGACGGTAATAATAAAAATTCTACTAGCAAAGGTTGGAAACAAGGTTCTTATCGCAATAATGATAAGGAAATTACAGCACAATAATTTTGCTTGTAATTTTTACTATTGTGGCTGGCAGAAGAAGAAAAAAATATTTCTCAGTTCGTGGTGAGTATGACAAACAAAAACAACATAGCAAAACAAAACAACCCACTAGCTATTGTAAAACTAACCTAAGACACGCCATCGTAAAACTACCCTAATTTTGGTATGATACATGCCTTGTTCAGACTACAGAGTTATAACATGTTATAACGGTTGTTAAATAATTCCAACAAGAAATTCGTCACCAAGATAGGCTTATGTTATAACTCTGTAGTCTGAACAAGGCAGCACCTAATATAAAGGAAACTTTGTACCCAGCCTGCACGCTAAGCTCAATTTACTCATAACCACAGAAAGTGCACATACACGGTAAGCTTCGTTTACCCATTAATGGGTACGATTTGTTAATATTGTTATTCCTGTATTTTACACATTTTACTGAAAAACTGCGTCTACCCGTTTAAATGTGAGATATTTGAGTAAATTTGTATGGGTAAAAATGCTGAAATAAGAGTGAAATATGAGATATTTGAGTAAATTTGTATGGGTAAAAATGCTGAAATATGAGTGATATATGAGATATTTGAGTAAATTTGTATGGGTAAAAATGCTGAAATATGAGTAAGTAATAATGTACCAATAAATGGGCATGTGCACTTTTCGCGATTATGGGTATTCTTCACCCATATTTGGGTAAACTGATCTTAGCGTGTGGTACCCAGAGGGACAATAATCATCAAGGATTTCGCTGTAGCTCACATGGATTTCGGCAGGGATCTGGCGTACAGAGATATTCCTGTAGTCAACATCTCTAACAACCAAACGTCAAAAGATTCATTGTTTGTAAACAATGCTGGCGTTTCTAGCCGTAGTAACAAATGTCAGACTGGCCATATTCAAATAAGGCCCGTGATATGTTGCATACTGTCAAACGCTAGCAAATAGGATAGGGTTGCCAGGCCCCTGGATTTCGATATCAAAGTGATGAATATATGGTTAAGGCTGGTTTACAGTTCGGGAAAAGCATCATGGGATTTGGAAACCGGATTTCGCTCGGGATTTGGCACGGGAAATTTTCCGGATGACGTTTCTCCACATTCCTCCACACTAAGTGACAAGCAATGTTTGCGTCTCAGATTTTGCCAAGGGGTGAGTCGCTCAGCACAATATCTCGTGTGCCATTTTTTTTTAGTGTGCCTCTAAGCGTTACGATGAGTCCTAATGTTTCGATCGTGGTGTAAATATGTGCCTATGTGTGCCACGGTAATTCGACAGTTCAATCGTTATGTTTTGGTTACGCATGGTAACCCGGTGATTGATTTGTTTTGCTTTGCCAAACTTTTGATAACAACTTTCAGTGATGGTAGATAGAGCTCAAGATGCTAATCGCTGAAAGTAAGTCTGAGAATACTTTACAACACCCTTTAACTGGCTTGATATCTATTCAAATCAAAATGGCAATAATTTGGAAACTGTTAATCTTAGAAATTTGGTTTTATTATATAGGTTCCTTGATGACATCTTCAGAAGGCTTTCCAAAGCTTTTTGCCCCTTGACCACAGATAGGCATTGCTGAGGCTTACGGATTGCGCTGCAACAGGACTGATATGTTACTATCGATGTCCGTGTATATAACATATACGGGCATGTTTGACATCGTTTCCGAAATGAGCAATCTGTCATTCGGGAATAAACATTATTTCTCTGCCTGGTTAGGCAGGCAGTGGAGGATGTGACGGTTGTGGGTGTTCGACTCACTAACAAATTTTAGTGATCGTAAGATTTCGTCGTAAGATTTCATTTCTTGTTCCACTCCAGGGAATAACATGCAGCAGTCAGCAGCTCGTGTGGGACACCTCCCAATCCAAACACCTTACAGCGCAGGTTCAACACAATTTTATTTACACACGCGAACTAACATTAAACGACACTTTTTTTGTAAACAACTACTTTCTATACTGAAATATTTTCCTCTTAATCTCCATCATCTAATCTAAACAGTTTAAAATAACGTATATTTCACGCGGTGGTCGAGCTTGATGATACCCATCGTGTGGTCTTTCGTGCACTGTCGAGAGAACTTGGGTTGAAGTTCGATAGTAGTGGTCATCGGTAAAGACCAATCGACAGCCATTGGTGACTGCTTCTATCCAGTGACACCTGGGTAGCGTGATGATGGTTGCTGGTTCGTTGCCGAACAGTGGATTGAAGAATACTTAATCCCTTTTGCGCAGATACTGGCAGGAGCCATCACTTCCCTCAGCCATGATCCATGTCCTCTTCAATCTCTCGGATCCTCTTGGGATAGCTGTGACAGTGGCAGGCGGCAGGGTTTCTTTTTGAGATTATTTTGAATATGAAGGTTGATGGTTCCATAATGCGCCTCTATGTGCCTGTAATTGAAGCTGCGAAGTGATATCATGTCACGACTTATTAATTAAATCACTCACCTCATCCATTGTTCCACTCGAGATTGCGCCTTAACAAGACAGGAAATAATAGATTTTTTCTAAAAATTTTGCGCTGTTTATTAAAACAAACAAATCAAAACAACACCACAAAAACTTACATCGTCAATTTTCCAGGGCTGCTAGATTATATCTACAAAAGATACAAATGTCAAAAGTGTGCCGCAGAGTGCCACACATGTTCCGTTATGGTGTAAAATTTTAAACAACGGTGTGCCTGGCACACTGTTCTTAGCGACTTACCCCTTGGATTTTGCGTATTGTTTACATTTGTGTAAGTTTGTATTTGTGTTTACATTTGTGTTAGTGTGCCTGTATTAGTAGAGTGACGCCATGTCAACCCTGTGAAATAACAAATTTGGCATCCCTGATGCTTTGAGTTGACAACACTGAATATTAATACTGAATACTAATACAGGCACACTAATTATTTTTTCTTCACACGCGTTTGACAGGTCGCCTGCTCGATTGGAATGACACTGACAGAAAATTTCGGTTCCAATTTTGACAGTGTCGTCACGCTACTAATACAGGCACACTAATTTGTGTAAGTTCAAAAATCGACAATTTTGAAGACCGCACCGGATTTCTCATAAATCTTTTGGAGTTTTGCTTTACCAAATAAATGCTAGAAATTTACGAATTATTTTATTTAAGTTTATTTTAACGATGTATGGTTTTACCTAATCGATTCCCTTAAAGCATCGCAGTACTTCCGGCACTCCTGGACACTGATGGATTTATTCATGGACGATAAAATAGTCCACCTGATTTGTTAGCAAATAGCATCTTTAGCTGCTATGTTCTACCAAATAAGCAAGGCTGTTTTGAAATTTCTTGGCAATGAGTAACTTTAATGTCAATCTCCTTGTTCCGTTTTGTCGTTTTTCTAACGCGCTTCTTTTTTTTTTTTTTTTGAACGAACTCTATATTTTGTTCGTCTAATATTTCATCCTGGGATAGCTGTTCATCAATTTTACCCTGACTGACAAACCCATCAAAGTCTTGGGGGAAATCAAAATCGAAAAAAAAATCTTTCCGAACTCGGCTCTCTTTCTGAAATTTTAACATTTTTTCCCTGTTCGAGTTCAAACTTTCAAAATCCGCTCGGAAACAAATCGGAATGATTTGTTCCCACCAAAGAAGAAGTGTGTAGAGATGAATTTTATTTCCCGGAGTAAATCCCGCGAATGGGTTTACACTTTAGGAAAACTGTAAGTTTTGTGTAAACTTAATTCCCACCACGGAATTCAAATCCCGGGCTCCATTTAAAACACACAGGTGCGCAAATCCCGTGACACTCTTTCCGAACTGTAAACCAGCCTTTGGGACAGGATGCATACATCAACCTGTTCTTTATAACATTCAACACTATCAGATGTGTGCATCGTCACGCCATTATAGGATACGAAGCGAGTGTGAAAGAGTTATGGCTGGCTCACAATTGATACTTTGCGGAAGCATTTGCGTGAATTTGATAGTTTTGCCATAGGTTTTCTGTCTAATTTACATCAACGAACGCAAACGCATATATTGTGGGTGATCCCTTAGTTGATTTGTTCTGCCTTGGCATTGACCGATTTGTGTTGATAGGCCATATTTCGACAAAGATTTTCCATTATGGCCAGAGGGTGAGTAACTCTGCCACGTTGTGTTTGTGTTGATCGTGTACGAATGTGTTTCTGGGGTGGCAGAAGGTGTTTTGTGTTTCACAAACTGCAATCGAAAATTAATGCTTTTTGGCAACCATGGTGGTTGAGACGTTTAATACGCGCTCACTTCTGCATTATCAGAATTACACTAGTGTTAGCGAAAGGGAAACAAAAATAAACAACCGATTCGTGTCAGTGGTGCCAGATATGCATTTATTTTTAATGTGGTTGAGGGTGTGTTTGAAGTGTGGCAAATTGTGTTTTTGAGAGTGTTAACACTAAGGTGGCAGAATGACTTTCCCCTGGGTCATAGCGAAAGTAGTTTTATGGATAATGGTAAGAAATAACACCATGATGAGGTAAACATGAATTTATTCTTCAATTTGGAAGATTTGTCTTGTGAAGAAGCCGAAGATGAAGCAGAAGTTGGACCGACAGTATGTGCTCTTTACTTTGAGTAGGTAGAGGTTCACGTGAAGAAAGTCTAGTTAACGCAACAGCAGTCACCAGTGGAGATTGCAACTAAGATATGGGAAGCATGGACTTCTTTCCTCGAGGATTTTGAGATGGTAGCATCTTTTTCAAATCTTAGACATCTGAAGTGTCCAGTAGAACTCCTCCTACTGTTCACGAGCTCAAAAGAATTGTGCGAGCCACAAAGCTACGACCAAGCATAGAGGATGACAATTATTCAGGCAATTATTACTACCCAAGTAACCACGAGGCTGTAATTGCGTGCATATATAGGGATATGCATTACGTCTAGTGCATCATTGAAGTTGAGTTAATGCTGAAAAGGGCCCCACTAAGATCGAACTAATGCTATACCTGCTGTAATGCCATAAGACATTGCTAAAGTAGCATTATTGCATTGGTAATGCATCACTACATTCTTAAGCTAATCTAACGCTTCATTACTTGACAACTGTTGAATTGATGCGATCCCACATTACCGATGTAGATTTTTGGTTGAATAAGTTACTTGGGTAGTTATTATAAGTCGTCGTAATAGTTCCGGGCGTTCCAGATTAGTTGTAGTATATGACACTGTTTCAACATCTTCAAGTGATCGATTTTCAGATCGGATGTGTCGTAGATGAAGTTGTACGTGGGAAACAGTTAACAGGAGAACCAATTGCAAAACGACATAGAAATCTGATTTAAAAGAGGAAATAACTGTTTTTAGTCAATATAAGCAGCGAAGTGCAGGGAGAAAGTCACTCTGCCACCTTGTGTTAACACTCTCAAAAACACAATTGGGCTCATATCAAACACACTCGCAACCACATTAAACATAAATTCACATCTGGCACCACTTACACGTATCAATAGGGGTTTAAATTTAAAAAAAACATGTTTTTTTCCAACTGTATCGATGATGTGCGTTCTTCCTAACACAAAAATATTTTTTTGTATCGCAACTATTTTTTCTCGATTTTTAAACAAGAAAAATCTAATCATTTTTATTTTTACAAAACGACATGCAGTTTTACAAAGTGACATTTATGCAAAGTGACAACACTGACATTTTGCAGTTACGGGTGCGTCCCATTATGCACATGTATGTCAATTTTTGTATGCTCGAGATCGAATGGTTGGTTCGTGTTGGCAGAAGGTAGTTCTGTGTTTTTAAACTACAGTCGAAAATGTATTCATGATTGGCAACCATGGATGGTGTTAGACGTTTACAAACACGCTCATTTGTGCATCATACTTCATTACTATTGTCGTAGGCGAGAAGTGAAGCACAAACAACCAATCGATTCGGTAAGTGCCGATATGAATTTATATTTAATGTGGTTCCGAGGTGTTTGAAGTGTGCCAAATTGTGGCAAGTTGTGATTGGACTCTAGAAGTGCTTTTTGCGCATTTTAAAGTGTGATAAAAGTGCACGTTTACGCCAAATCGTTTTGTTGTCTTCGGTGCACTTATCTTTTATGTGGAAAGGTATAAGTTTACTGAAGACAGGAATCGATTTGACGTTAACGCGCCCTTTTATCACACTTTTTCTGTTTTTGTCGGAGTCCATTTTTAACTGCAATCTGCAATGCCATGCCTGTGATTATATCAACCATGGTGCGGTTGATATCAATATGAGGTCTGTCAAATATACCACAAACGTTGAAGGTTTTACCCTCGGTTTAAACATAAACGTAGTAAATTTGACTGATATTTCATGGTAGTCGGATAAAATGGTAGTTTATACTACAAGATTTTTTTCTGTGTAGTTGCTTATTGTCATTTGGCAATTTCTTTTAAATTGACGGTGGCGGAATTTTACACACACTGAGATTCAAGCTTGAATGGCTGTGGCCTAAAGGCTAGTATGCAGCTCAAAAGTAATGTGCATTAGGATAGGGCAAGTAATGGTCAAGAAATGCTTTTACTGTCTGAATTACTTATCTTGTATGCAGCTGAAAAGAGGACAAACTTCGTAACGTTAGTAACGTCTGCCCAGGTAATCTTAATGGGGCTGTCCCTTTTCCTCGTGGAATAATATTCTGTTGGATTATTCCGCAAGAAAAACTGACATTTCACCCATACTGAAGCAGTTATCAAAATTGCTTTGGTGAAAATGGCAAAAAATACTTCAAGTCTCTACTTGTCAGGTGAATACTAGGCTTAACTGAAAAACGTATATAATGGCCACTTCTGTAAATTTATCATCAACCCACGTAAGCTTCTAATTCAATCTAATAGAAGGAATCTTGTTCTTCGAAATGGCTGTGGTAGATAAATGAGGCATGTTTCCAAGATCGACAAATTCAAGAAAGACGCAACTGTTTACGTTTGCTACCGCCCAAACACAATGATAACGGAAACGGAACGGAAAACGGCAATTTTGACAGTTGCTGCAAATGACTTTGATATGTATGTCCAATTAGAATCGGCTTGGATCTAGCCTGTTTCATTTCCGACAAGCAGTCATACTCAGATCGGGCTTTGCCGTTTTCCATTGACGTTATCATTGTGTTTAGGCCATTAGTTAGGCCCTAAATGAAATTTTTTTGTCCATTTCATTTGTCAGGCGTCCAAAATAGTCAAAATCGTGTGAACTATGGTGCATCTATATG
Organism: Aedes japonicus; assembly: GCA_034211315.2. Taxonomy (NCBI): domain Eukaryota; kingdom Metazoa; phylum Arthropoda; class Insecta; order Diptera; family Culicidae; genus Aedes; species Aedes japonicus. The sequence goes on along the minus strand of JASCZW010001085.1, from coordinate 56,483 downwards.
TGGTTGTAAGCAACGCAGAGCCCCTGTTGTGTACAGTAAAGTGGGTTAGTCACTCGATTAGTCACTCTTCCACCCCGCATAACAGGGGGAAAGTCACTCTGCCACGTCGTGTTAACACCAAGGTTAACACTCATTCTGCCACCCCCAGAAACACATTCGTACACGATCAACACAAACACCACGTGGTAGAGTTGAAAGGCATACAATTCTACTCAGTCACTGAGTAGACTATAACAAGAGTGTGTATCATGACAGTTACTCTTTTACTGATGCTTTTCTGGTCCTCACAATTTTGTTCGAATTTCCCGAAGAAGTTTTTTAAACAGTTAACTGTGCGATTTATTCGCGATTTGTTGGGTAAATATACTTGATTGAATACATTTTATAGATAGGACGCTTAATTAGTTTTATCTTTCAATACATATTATCACCAACAAGAGAAATATGAGCTTGGATGTGAAGAAAATATGTCGGCTGTGTTGCGAGAAAAAAAATCGTATGCGATGCTTGTTCGAGAAAAGGGAAGATTATCCTCTTACCTTGCAGCAGATAATCACCGATATTTCACGGCTCGTGGTAAGTGAAAACTGTCTACGGAAGAAATTTGTTGCTAAACGGTGTGAATCAAAACTCACCACCGCTCAAGAACTCGACATTGTTTACACAAGCAGTACTGCCGCTCATGGCTAGTCCATCCCATAGCACAGCACAATTTGTTTTATTATTTTCTCATACTTTTTCAGTGCAAACTTATTAAGTCAATCCAGTATTGTGAAAGAAAATATTTGTTTTCATTGAAAAAATCATGTTTGAGAAAAGAAAAAAAACGGGACCAACTTGTGATGAGCGGCATTACATACAAAAACTTATTTAATGAAAAAAATACATACTGTTTGTGCTTTGGGTACAGGTCGAGCCGAACGATGGAATGCCTCAGAAAATATGCACATGGTGTTCCACCACCTTGATGAAAATTCACAAAAGTATCGAGAACTTCCGGGCAAACGACCTAAAGCTTAGACAGCAACTAGTCGGAATGCTGCAGATCGAGATTAAGCAGGAAGAGGAAGAGGTGGACGTGGAACTGCTTGAAAAGGCATTTACACAGGAATTGTAAGTGCCGTAGTTTGTTTGTTTTTTGCCTTAAAATATAATCCTATATTTTGCTTTTATAGAGAAGTTGGTGACATCTGTGTTAAGCAAGAAGCTATGGAAGAGGAGTATCTTGATCCGGAACCGATGGATGACAATGTAGTAATTGGTCCAACTCAAGAGTTAACCGTTGTACCGTCGAAACAGGACATTGTGGATACTGAAAACGAAGAAGAACCTGTCGCTGATCAAGATGACGATGAGTGGAAACCTACAAGCCAGGATACTGAAATTGATGCTAAGCGTCCGGTGAAGAAATATCGTCGCAAAATAAAAAAGCAACAAAAAGATGCCGATGGCAAACCGAAACTTGGTCGCCGGCGCAAAAAACAGGAAGATCCAAATCGCCCTCGATTACACGATTGCAAGTGCTACATTTGCAAAAGTGAATCTCATGGAACGTCCGAAGCACTGATTGCTCATCTGAATAGTTGCCACTCGGAGCAAGTTCCGTATACTTGCCCGGATTGTGTTATGGAGACGGTTGTTATTAAAGGTGTTCAAGGGCTCAACGCACATATGCGGCAACATTTGAATCCGGAGAAATGTCCATATTGCGACAAACGATATACAAGCAAGAATAATGTCGCCCTTCACGTGCAGATGCACCACCTCGATGGCAATGTTCAGTGCCCATCAACGTGCGAATACTGTGGCGAAGTATATCCATCTAAGGTTTCCCTTCTGCATCACATGAAAATACATACGACTGCGGCAAGCTGTGAGATTTGTGGTAAAATTTTCAAGGAACGGCACAAGCTACGTTTGCACATCCAACGCCGGCACGAGAAAATAAAAAAATATGAGTGCCACTTCTGTAAGAAAAAGCTTGGATCGCTCGATAGCGTTCAGACTCATATAAAAACGTATCATTCGAACCAGGTGTTCAAATGCAGCTACTGCACGAAGACATTCAGCTCTGAATTAACGCATCGGTATCATGAGAAGAAGCACGTAGAAAATCCAAACTACGTAGCATCAAGGGAATGGAAAGACTACTACACCGTAATCGAGGGTGATGATCCGAATGCTAAATTGAAGAAATGCAACCTCTGTGGAGCTGTTTGCAAAGCCATGGGAGTACATCTGTCAATGGTACATTTTCCGACTGAGTTCCGTTGTAAAATCTGCGACATGACTTTCAAACGCAAGCAAAACTACGATATCCATGTGTTGGAACACGAATATGGCAAAGCGCACCAATGTCCAATCTGTGGCCGCGAGTTTTCCGACCGAAAGAACTTGTATGCCCATCTTCGGACAAAAAAGCACCAAGATCACCCGCTGGCTAAGGCAGTGCTGGAAAAGTTGAGACCAAAAGCTTCCAAGGAAGAAAGCTTCGAATCTCAGGAACAGACACTGATCGAGGTGGAAGTTGGAACAGATAATTTCATGTGACTTGAGTAGAAGTGCTTACATTAAAATAAAACCATGTGTATAGCTTAGTTATTTTTTTCTTATTTCATCACTTAATGATATGTGTTTGTAAACTTTTTATTAAGAAATATCAGAAGGCATCCACATTGTATATATGTATGTATTTTCCAGGGGAGGATTTTAAACACTAAACCACTTTAGCTTTCACCGGGTTATCTGCTATCGTCCGTCGTTTCGCTGCTTTTTCCTTCGTGAGCCTGAAATTCGAGTTCATCACTATCTCTGTTTTGGGTACTTTTTATTCTTATGTTACATACCTATTTTTTGTTCTAGACTTGTGCTCTTCAGATCGATGATGGTCCAGTTGGCTCCGCGTTGAGAATGCTTTACCACAATCAACACATTTGTGCTTTACTTTTCCGACATGTACTAGTTCCAGGTGCCTTCGGAGTCCATATTTTCTAGCAAACTTTTTACCACAAATCTGACAACCGAATTCTTGCTCGTTGTGACTTTTCAAATGATAGTAATAACTGCCCTGTGTCTTGAATAGCTTACCGCAATCTGGGCACGGTTTTTCATCGTCGAAGCATTTAGTTTTCTTCTTTTTCGAGCTATCATTCTTGCTCGGGTTGTTTAAAGTTCGGTCGTCTTTACTTACGGAATTTAATACTTCTTCTTTATCGGTATTCTCCTTGTTCGCTTCGACATTTGTGCATTCGACCGAATTCTCCGGTTTGTCAGCCATTTGTGGCTCTTTACTTTTGTTTTGAAGCTGCAACATCTGCTCCTGGGTTTCTTCGCATTGCTTAACGAATTGAGCAAATTTTTTCACTGTTTGGACGCAACTTTCACACACTCCCGGTGGTAATGCTGCTTCCGTCCGGTACCGACCTAAACAACAACGAACCACCTCACTCATTCCGCTCAGCTGCTCCAAACGGTACCGCATCGGCGCAAAGCCTTTCTTCGCGCACATTCGACAGAAGAACTCTAAGCTGTCCTGGTTGTTCACTTCCAGAGTCGCTAAGCTCAAGGTCGGTATGGTTCCCACCATCAACCGGGGTTTCTTCCGTGACCGATCTATGAAACGTTCCTCAAAATGCCGCTCGCAGATCAGGGCATCTTTTGGCAGCTCAGTGTTATGCTTCGCTACCCATGCAGTGCTCTTCCACCAGTGCGGCAAATCTCCGAAGGACATCTTGAAGAAAAGAAGCTTGTTCCACTCGGCTATGGCAGCACAACCGGGAATAAAGCAGTGCGTCTACAATATTGCGATGAATTGCAGTAAACATTTTGGTGATCGTAATTGTACAACTACTTACCATCGGTTTAACATCCATTTTTGTTTTCATTTCCTAGAAACTTTCATGCCAAGTTAATAAACATGGATTAAAAAAAAACTCACATCAAAACAGTGACACAAAAAAAAAACAAAATCCCGTGAATGTACGCGGCTTTGTTGCTACTTTCATGCTACGCGGCGATCATTGCTTCAATCCAACATCATCGTCATCAGCTATGGGATGATCATGAATCGTCAGTAAATTAGTGATGAGAGCATATTTATGTTTAGCACGGAAAATTTAAACCTATACAACATTGTGACATTTTACTCAGTAAATATTCACGGAAAGCAGAAAGCCCCCAACATTGAGTTTAACAATACCAGCACGCTGCCAAATATAAACACAAAGAACAAACATCCAAGCTGGAGTGCCCTCCATGTTTAAATTTCTGTAAATGCTATTTTAAAATTACAGCTATTTTCCGTTAGTTTTTGTGAATCGTATGTTGATGGCACCACTTGCGCACTTTTAGATTTGATAGTCTGTCAATTTTAGTTCGGTGAAACCTAAACGGAGCAGCCTGTACCCATTAATGGGTAAAAAACACCCACTTTCATATAGCTCTCCTATCTGTCACAAAATGCGGGAATTTCTCAATCACACAATGGGTAAAAAAGTACCCATTAGAGGAAACCACATACAATTAAAAAATGGGTGAAAAAAAGTTCAAAGTTGGTGGAAACATGAACATGGAGGAATTAAAAAACGAGCTTAGAAAGAAGTTGATCGCAGATTCATACGGGAAGCTGGAGGATAAGAATCTTTATTATTCGAAACCCTGATATATTTTAAATTATATCCCTGCCCTGGTTTTCAGCACATCAAATTTGGGCATAACCTCAGTACAAGCCCGAAGAATGCTGTTCCGCTCAGCTGGCACATTTTTTCATGTAAACAGCCAAATAACGTGGATCTGGAAGCTCGATTGGAGGATTTATTGATGGATGATTCCATAAGTATACCAGAAAAGGCATGAATAAAACAAATACAAGTATTTTATGTTTTTTTTTGTTATTGCATTTAGGGAACGTCCATTAATTACGTTACGCAAAAATTGACTTTTTTAAACCCTCCCCCCCTTGTCACGTTTTTGTATGGACCTTCAATTTTTTTGTATGGATCGTCACGTTTTCCCAAACCCCCTCCCCCTGAGTGCGTGACATAATTTATGAACATTCCCTTGAATCCTAGAGGGTTTGAGCTGTTTAGTGGAATACTTGTAACTATAAATTAGAAGAAAAATTAGTAATCTCCATTTAATTCCAACTACCTTTGCTTATCTTCGACAGATACGCGTATTTCGTCTACAATGTGCAGACTTCTTCAGTGTCTCGTACTAATAACTCGACTTATTAGTACGAGACACTGAAGAAGTCTGCACATTGTAGACGAAATACGCGTATCTGTCGAAGATAAGCAAAGGTAGTTGAATTAAATGGAGATTACTAATTTTTCTTCTAACATTCCCTTATTGATTGAGTACCATGAAAACCATGAATTTATAATACATCACATTTCAGAAAATTTTACAGTATTCGGTAATTATTTACCGAACTTTCAACAGCTGAACAGTTTGGTAATCCGATTTAACGGATTTCGGTAAAATTTAACAAGCTCCGGTAATTTTTATAGCGGGATACTGTAAAATTTCACCGAAATCCGGTAAATCGGATTACCGAACGTTCAGTTGTTGAAAGTTCGGCAAAAAATTACCGAATACTGTAAAATTTTCTAAGTGTGTACCAAACTGCTGCATAATCTGCATGCAAAAATGAGTTTTTACCCATTATGGGAAAACCTGTCTTCTTTGCAATGGGTGAATAAATACCCATTTTCTGACATACACTGCTTTTAGCCATTAATGGGTAAATCGGGTTTACCCATTAAATGGGAGAGGCACTTCTAGCGAAAATGGGTGTTTTTTCACCCATTAATGGGTTTTTGCAAACGACCGTGGATCTGCCATCCTTCACTCTCGTGTCACTTTACTCAATTTTGAGTACAATTGTATGCTATCTCTTTTCTCTCACGGAAATGTTACTCAATTTTCGTAAAAAGTGGATCTACTCAAAAATTGAGTTGATCCACTTTTAACGAAAATTGAGTAACATTTCCGTGAGAGAAAAAGAGCCCTTTCGCTCAATTTTCCTATAAACATCTGTTAATTTTCCTACCTGCCGCACTCTGACGGACCTTTCAACACTTTCTCTTCACATCTTTCATTCTAGCCAAAAACATTGTTGTTCACTCTTGGTGCCTCATGGTGATGAGCGAACATCTCCTTCTAAATCATAATCGTTACTCCTCGCACGGAGAATACATAACATAACAATTTAATGTATACAATTGTACTCAAAAATTGAGTAAAGTGACGCGAGAGTGCTGAAACACATTCGTACACGATCAACACAAACACAACGTGGTAGAGTTACTCACCCCGTGGATCGAACTAATGCTATATCATTTGTAATGCCATAAGCAGGGGCCTGGCAACCCTATCCTTGTTACTAACGTTTGACAGTATGCAACATATCGCGGGCCTTATTTGAATAAGGCCCGTCTGACGTTTGTTTCTACGGGTACGAGCCCCAGTATTATTTACAAACCATGAATCTTTTGACGTTTGGATGTTATAGATGTTGGCTAAAGCAAAATGACTTCTCGCCAGCTCCTGGCCATTAGACATTGCAAAAGTAGCCTTATTACTTTGGTAATGCATCACTACATTCTTATGCCTTGTTCAGACTACAGGTTTGTAACATAATACAAGGGTGTTTTGAAAAGTATCTACAAGGAAAATGTCAACAAGACAGCCTTGTATTATGTTACAACGCTGTAGTATGAACAAAGCATTAAGCTAATCTAACGCTTCATTACTTGACAACTGTTGAATTGATGCTATCCCGCATTACCAATGTTGATTTTTGGTTGAATAAGTTCAATAATATAATGCTTGTGGTTACTTGGGATGTGTCCCACATATGAATTTTTGCAATTTGATCAACAAATGATATCTAGGGAAAGTCCACTAATTACGTCACGCAGTAGGGGAGAGGGGGGTTAATAAAACGTGACGATCCATACAAAAAATTGAAGGTCCATACAAAAAGACGTGACAAGTGAGGGGGAGCTATGAAACAGTCATTTTTGTGTGACGTAATTAATGGACGTCCCCTATTTGTATAAACTCACAAATACTTTCCTATGTGTATAAATAACCACTCATATGTGAAGCCACACTTTCTTCTTTTTATTTGACACATAATGTTCATGTGTGCATCTCAGAGGGTTCTGTTCATGTGCAAACAAATGAATATGATGTGGAATTTTACATGGATTTTTGCCAATAAATATGTGTGGATTTTTACCCATGTAGGGAGTCGAGAAATTTTCCTTAACGAAAAATTCCTAGACCAGACCGGAAATCGAACCCAGCCACCTCCAGCGTGGTGTTACTTTGTAGCCGCGGCTTTACCGACTGAGCTAAGGGCCTGTTCGCAAACCACGTGACTCATTTTGAAAATCTCAGACCACCCCATCCCCTCGTAGAATTTTCTCCATACAATTTCGTCTGATAATTGTAGCGTAGACTTTGGTTTCTGAATAGCTCTACGGGGCCCATGAGTAGCACCTAAGAGGACTCACGTCCAGTGTATCCGAAGTGTGTTTGTGTTTCAGTTATCCGAATGATTCAGTCAAAATATATGTCTTACAACCAGAATTTATGCGTTTTAGCAAACTATGCATCATTGGCAGTGAGTGCATGCGAGAAGCAATAAAACAATGAGTGCAAGCAAAGAGGCGTGAAGCAGTCGCTCAGACATAGATTTTATCTTCCAGTTGTGCGATTATCTTTCATGCTGTAGCGGATGGTGGTCGAGGGCGTATCAATGGCCGCCATCTGAATTAAGTATGGACTGCTGTATAATTTTTTGAAACGTGACTATCATATTTTTAACGTTTACTCATACCTGAAATAAACTTTCGGTATTCATAAGATAGCATTATGATTATTTGATAAGAAATAAGTAAAATGTCATAATTTATCTTACAAAATATAATGATGTTGAAAAAATAAAAATATGGAGCAAGGGTGGATCGCTCAGCAAATTTTTCTCCTGTCCTATTTTATCTTAGTGTCTTCAACGTTGAAAAGTTCTGGCTGTTTCAGGGGAAAGTCACTCACAACCTTGTGTTGCGCTCTCAAAACACAATTTGCCACTTCAAACACACTCGCAACCACATTAAACATAAATGCATATCTGGTACCACTTACACGAATCAATTGTTTGTTTTTGTTTCCCTCTCGCTTACGCTAATGTTATTCAGATGATGCATTAGTGAGCGTGTATAAAACGTCTAAACCGTTCAAGGATAAATTTTCGATTGTAGTTTGACACCACACCTTCTGCCACCCTTGGAACACATTCCTACACGATCAACACAAACACAACGTGGTAGAGTTACTCACCCCCTTGGTCTAGCTCTCTTTCATTTATTACAGTACCGTTATAAAACTTTCGAGGAATCCTTTGGTACAGATCGAAACACAACAGTGCTGGCTAGCATACACTACAAATAGAAATAGAATTATCAATATTTCTGGCTGAAAATTTGAAAAAACTACAACCAATATTTTGATATAAAAAGACCAAAATTTATAGTTGATAAAGTTTCTAAATTTGAAGTTTTGATAACATATGTTACAAAAGTCCTTTTTGAACCTACCAATTTCATAAATCCGTATCTATGTAAAAAATGTAACATCTGGTAAGTATTTCGAAGCGTGTTTTATGAACACAAGTTTGAGTAAAATATTTTAGTATACAAAGCAAATCGGCAAACAACAAGACAACGCGTCGAGGAGGTGGACCACCTACATGTCTTAGTCAATAAACCACTAACCAAAAAGTTACTAAAATTAGTGCGAAAATTTCTGCTGTATTGTGCTTTGAAAATGAGCAAATTGGATGGAGAAAGTATGTCGGCTTTGTTGCGAGAAAAAAGCCGTATGCGATCCATCTCCGAGCAGCGGGAAGAGTATCCGCTATCGTTGCGTCAAATGATTTTCGATGTTTCGCGACTAGAGGTAAGATAACTCCATGATTCGTAAGACGATTACCTGAGATTACTCTGAGCGGCAACATACATAATTATTTTCTTCTAAGGTCGACTCCAATGATGGGATGCCTCAAAAAGGTTTGTAAATGGTGTGTCACCACACTGATTAAGATGCACGAAACAATCGAGATGTATCGATCAAATGATTTGAAGCTCAGAAGTCAGATAGTTCCTGCTCTGCAAATTGAGATTAAAGAGGAAGAGGAGGAAATGGATCTAGGAATGCTGGAGAGGGCCTTTACGCAGGAATTGTTAGTATAGCGCACAGTCTATTATCTGTGCTGTTTAGTGATGTTTTGCATATGATTTCAGGGCTGTTGGCGATCTATGCGTTAAATCAGAAGTAATGGAGGAGGAATATCTTGAGTCGGCTTTACTCGAAGAAAGTGAAGTAACTGATACAATGACTGAAGGTGACAGTAATTTTATGGTCCATCCTGTTAATGAACACGAAGAAGAAATTGTTGAAGATAAGGATGACGATGAGTGGAAGCCAACGAAAGTGGATGTTGAAGATAAGGAGCCACCGGTGAAGAAATACCGTCGTAGGACAAAGCAAGAGAAGGAAGCAAAGGTTAAACGGAAAATGGGACGTCCACGCACAAAGTTTGAAGATCCAAATCGCCCTCGAAAACACGATTTCAAATGTTACGTTTGTAAAAGTGAATCACACGGATCGTCTGAAGCTCTGATTGCGCATCTGAACAGTAGTCATGAGGATCAGTTACCTTACACTTGCCCGGAATGTGTAATGGAAACGGTTGTTATTAGAACTGTCCAAAGACTGAACGCGCACATACGGCAACATTTGAATCCTGAGAAATGTCCATATTGTGACAAGCGTTACACGAACAAAAATAATGTCGCCCTTCACGTGCAGTTACATCATCTGGACGGCGATGTTAAGTGTCCATCGACGTGCGAGTACTGTGGAGAAGAGTATCCTTCAAAGGTTTCACTTTTGCATCATATGAAACTACATACCACTGCAGCGAGTTGTGAGATTTGTGGCAAAATCTTCAAGGAACGCCAGAAACTACGTTTGCACATTCAGCGTAGACACGAAAAGTTAAGAAAATACGAGTGTAACATTTGTCATAAGAAACTTGCGTCGTTGGACAGTGTGCAAACTCACATTAAAACTTATCATTCGAACCAATTGTTCAAATGTAGTTACTGCCCGAAGACATACACTTCGGAACTAACACACCGATACCATGAAAAGAAACATGTCGAAAATCCGGAATTTGTGGGCAAAAGGATTGGAAAGAGTACTATACCATTGTCGAGGGTGAAGAAGGTAAGCCCGGTGTTAAATTGAAGAAATGCAATCTCTGTGGTATAATTTCGAAAGCCATTGGAACCCATCTTTCTTCGGTACATTTTCCGAGCGAGTTCCGTTGCACTATTTGCGATATGACGTTCAAAAATAAGCAAAGGTATGAAATCCATGTTCTGGAACATGAAAACGGAAAAGCGCATCAATGCCCGATCTGTGGCCGTGAATTTTCCGACAGGCAAAACCTAATAGCTCATGTTCGTACGAAGCAACACCGTGATCATCCGCTAGCTAAGTCCTTGGATTGGTTGAAGATTAGTGCCACACATTCGAGGCCAAGGAAGCCAAAGGTAGAACCAAATGCCATCGAAGACCAAGAACAGGATCTAATCGTAGAAGATTATGGACTTGATGATTCTTTGTAAGTTGTATCGATTTACTTTCGTTTTTTCTTTCATTTATCTAAATTTTCATTTCTGTATTTATCATGCAAAAATAATTACTGTTTTTGAACTGATGAAGTTGTTTTCGATTCATTGAAGTATGATGATATCCCCTCGAATCTTACATCAATCTCGCATTTTGTACATTGCCAGTAGCACGGTCACTTTTGCCGGTGCATTTAGATCTTCGGAATCAATCAGATCCAATTCAAGCGTTGTTATCTGTGAAACGCCATATACCATTCAAAACGGTCCTAATGGACCTTAAGCTGTAGCCACACGGCATCTAGTTCTAGACGGAATAGTTCATAGTTTGTTAGCCGAAGTTTTTTGACAGTTCGTTTGAATTTTTTGCTAGTTTGTGTTTCCGCAGTATGTTTAAAACAAAAATGGACCAGAAAAAGAAATTTCACTTGATTGAGCTGTTGGACCAACATGCGGTGTTGTGGGAACCAACTCATCCCAATCACCTGTGGAAGTGTATACTTCAAAGTGAGTATATTATTTTGCTTTGCAATTTCTCATCCGAAGAAAGACTAGACCAGGGATTTTAATGCTTAGCTAAGTACTCAAGTATTTTCAAGATGATAACGTTGACAGGCAGAATCGTAATCTGTTCCGATGTTCGACCTTTGATTTTAATCCGTTTTGAAACTTGAAAACCCGAATGGATCGAAACCAAAGCCAGCAGTGCGCAATTTGAAGCGTAAACTGTCATCACATGATGGCATGACGCTTCTCTCAAACTCGTGTCCGAACTAACGGAACTTTAAAAACCAATATAATATTCTGGTAAAACGACTAACTAGTTGCTGGAGACGTTTTGGGCTAATAACGACTCGTACAGTATGTAAAATAAGTATATCCAACCCTGCTTCAAATTTACAATTTTCCTGTTATCGACTCAAATATTAGTTGATAAAATGAGTGTTGTTATGCGTTTGGTCCATAATATAGTACCTATCATTATACCATTAAATCTCGAGTTAATCTTGTTTCGAACAGATCGTATGCTAAGATCTAAACAGAGAAGGGAAGTAAGACATGCAAACGTAAGTTTATCCACCCAAACATGCTCAGTACCATTTTGCCGTGTACTGAGCGTTCTTGTCACTCTTTGAATGTGAACATGATACAGTTCGACAAGTTTTCATATGGGCTAATGTCCAAACGTAAACAATGACTTATTCCGCAAATTTCTCGAGAATGCTAACTTAATTATGCGAATTATACGATTGATTGTACAGAACAGGAGTTCCTCTTGATAGAAGTGGTAGTTTACTTGAGCGAGTTAGTATTTTCAAGAAATTCGCAAAAGAAGCCATTGTTTACGTTTCGCGACATTTGCCTATGAAAACTCCATGTCGAGTTATCCTTCAGTAGTGTAGAAGATTTCGTGATTCAGAATTTGAGTTCTCGTGTTTTGAAATGCCTAAAACATGCACAAATTAGGTTGAGTATCCGACAAACTTATCATAGAGTATCACATGTGCGGTAATAGCTACCGTCAAATTGCTAATATCGTTCAGAAACGTGAAGATACGGTTGCCAAAATTATTCAGAAGTACAAAAGAGTGGTTCTTGCCATACCAGAAAGTGACTAGTCGACCGGCGAAGTATAGTTCCCGGATCGATATCATAGAAGATCTAGCTGAAAAGAATGAATATACCGAGTGTGATAAATTTGACAGCTCCTGCAAGCACAGACGAACGTTTAAAAATGCTTCAATGAATTCAAATAAAATTTAATTAACACGGTTTGTTGAGGATGTAAGAAAATCACTAAACTGCTAAATAGGCATTACTTTGATTTAGTTTTATTTTGCTGAAGATGTCTTTCATTGAAAGTTTTGGATTTTTCTACGTCATACAACAAACCGCTTTTAATTAGAATTTCATTTGAATTGTTTATAAGCACTTTAAAATGGTTCGTCCCACACTTCAGACATGGAGCTGATCAGGTTTATCGACCGCGCGGTGTCAAGTTCCCGGATTCGACCGGGATTCTTCCATCGTCAGAAAGGCGAAACAAGATCGAGGTTTGTCAGCTCCAAAAATTGCAAAGCAAGTTGAGAGTGAATTTTCTATCCATGTGACACCTCAAACAATCCAAAATCGATTGCATCTACAAGGTCTGAAGGGTAGAGTGGCAATTAAGAAACCATGGTTGTCAGCGAAAAACATTAAAAAACGATTGAAGTGGGCTCGAGACCATATTACAAGGACAGTCGATGATTGGAGAATGGTCATTTGGTCAGACGAGACTAAAATAATGCTATTTGGGTCTGATGGTATCACACGAAAATGGTGCATAACCGGTGAAAGTCTGAAAACCCAGTGTTTAAAGCCTACAGTCAAACATAGTGGAGGTGAGTTATTGCAACATCATTAATTTTCAACTAACTTAACTAGCTTTTATCATTTTATGTGCAGGTAGAGTCATGGTTTGGGGCTCGATGGCTTCGTCTGGCGTTGGAGAACTCGAATTCATTGACGGAATAATAACAAAGGAGGTTTATCTGGACATACTGAAACGAAAACTTTCAGCAAGTGCACAAAAACTGAAGCTGGGCCGGAGATGCACGTTCCAGCAAGATGGGGATCCAAAGCACACATCGAAGCTGGTATCCCAATGGTTTAAGGAAAAGAAAATCAATGTTTTGGAGTGGCCAGCACAGTCTTCTGACCTTAATCTAATAGAACATCTCTGGTCTATTTTGAAAATCAAGGTTATGGAACACAAACCATCAAGCATTCAGCAATTACGACAAGTTGTTGTAACTGAATGGGACAAAATCGCACCAGAAACAACTGCTAAGCTTGTCCAGTCAATGCCACGACGATGTCAAGCTGTTCTTGAAGCCAAGGGAGGTCACACGAAATATTGAATGATTTTCAGGATTATGGTGGATATACTTTTTTTGCATTATTTTTTATCGTTTTCTTATATATTTGGTCTCAGACACGAACAGTTCGTGCTTTTACATCAAATTATCGTTATTTGACTTTCTTTTTATCCCTTGAGAAATAAACTTAATATTAAAAATCGTTTTTCAATGTTTTGGTGGATTATTTGAAGCAAATGTGCCACGTGAGAAGGGGTGGATAAACTTTTTCTATATACTGTATAACAAATATTCGATGGCTCTAAGGAACTTGAATAACAAATCAAATGAAGAATGAGCCGTAAAACTTGCCCATCATTGATGCTGAAGCAGGCATCTTAGGAACTAAAGATCCTGCATCAGATTCCCTATCAGCAATCGGCAAACATCCCACCATCAATGATCCTTCCATTTGACATACGTATATTTGTATTTCTAACGATTGGAAAATTGCCTTTTTTCTTCAAAACCACGTGAAATCGGCAGCCACTTCTAAACAATATACGAATTTCAATTTCAAACCTGTCATTTAAATTTCATTAAAATTTTGCTGCTCTAAGAACTGGTATATACGAATAATTTGAAACCTCAAAGCAATGAATTTAATCGATGTCTCTGAACTTATATGAAGAACTTCCCTAAACTTCTCAGAAGAACTTCCCTGACATTCTCAGAAAAGCTTCCTTGAACTTCTCTGAAGCACTTCCTTGAACTTTTAAAAAGAACTTGAATCCTAGAGGGTTTGAGCTGTTTAGTGGAATACTTGTAACTATAAATTAGAAGAAAAATTAGTAATCTCCATTTAATTCCAACTACCTTTGCTTATCTTCGACAGATACGCATATTTCGTCTACAATATGCAGACTTCTTCAGTGTCTCGTACTAGTCAGTCGAGTTATTAGTACGAGACACTGAAGAAGTCTGCACATTGTAGACGAAATACGCGTATCTGTCGAAGATAAGCAAAGGTAGTTGGAATTAAATGGAGATTACTAATTTTTCTTCTAATTTATAGTTAAAAAGAACTTGCCTGAAGTTCCTCTGAAAAACTTCCCTGTAGTTCCTATGAAGAACTCTGAAGAAACTTCTCGGAAGAACTTCCCTGAAATAGCCTTTCTGAAATTCTCTGAACCCAAACTACCCAAACTACTCTCCGAAGTTTACTGAAGAACTTCCTCGAAGTTCTCTAAAGAACATCTCCGAAGTTTTCTGAAGAATTTTCCTTAACTTCTGTAAAGAACTACCCTGACTTTCTGTGAAGAACTTCCCTGAACTTCCATAAAGAACTTGCCTGAAGTTCCTCTGAAGAACTTCTATGTAGTTCATCTGAAGAAACTCCTTAGAAGAACTTCCCTGTAATTCTCTGAAGAAATTTCCCAAACTTTTCTGAAGAATTATCTGAAGTTCTCTGAATAACTTCCCTGAACTCTTGTGAAGAAATTTCTTGAACTTCTCTGGCGAACTTTCCTATACTGCCGCTATTCGCATAACTGTCCCATGTTCTATGGGATACCCTATATACATGGGACAGTTATGCGAATAACGGCAGTATAGCTCTCTGAAAAACTTCCCTGAACTTTTCTAATGATTCTTGTTACGAATGGCAACAAACGGACAGGGGGTTTCTTCCGAATAATAATATTCAAACCCGGTCTTGAGGGTTTCATAGAGATATTATAATTTTCCTGTAAATAGTTACATATTTTTAGATTGATTGTAAGTGTACTTGTGTATCGTCTATAGATATAAGTGCGTGTAATACTAAATTGAATTTTAAATCGTGGATCAATTGGTGGAGGTGCAGGTTCTAGATGTAAGTTTAGCTCATTGCATTGTACATGTTTATGTTGCATGTGTACTTACGTTTAGTCCCCTTACTATAGGTTTTTTAATATAAGTAGTTTTAAGAACAGGTTGTTTATTAGCTGTAAATAATTACTTTAGCATTAGATAAGAAGAAATTCTATTGTTTTGCGGTTGCTTACCACGATTCTGGATTCTCTAGGCTAAGATTTAGGTTAGACTGCATGGGGAACGTCCATTAATTATGTCACGCAAAAAGTGACTTTTTTATAACCCCCCACCCCCTTGTCACGTTTTTTGTATGGACCATGGATCATTTCACGTTTTCCTAACCCCCCCCCCCCTCCCCCCTTACTGTGTGACATAATTAATGGACCTTCCCATGTAGATCTTAAACCCCTCTAGAGAAGTAAGGCCTTAGAATTAGGATAATTATAATTTCACTGCTGGTTTCAATTTTATTTACTCACTTAGCGTAAATAATAGTTAGCATTAAGTTTATGTATTAGTTAATTTGCCACTACTGATAGCCACTAATCCTGTACACTTTCAATCACCTTTGTTCTTCTTTCGACCGATGACAGACATACTGCTACCAAATTTTCGTTGTCAGGGAAACGTCACAAACGATCGCATTAGAGCTGTTCGCGCTCTTCTTGCTCGATCAACCGAGGGGCCTTCTGGATACTGGAGATGCGCAGCTAACTAAGGATGGCCAACAATTCTTCTCGAATTTCTCTAAAGAACTTCCATTAACTTTTCTGAAGAACTCCCTTGAACTGCAATAAAGAATTTCGCGAATCAGTAATCCGGATCTTCTTTACTCAACTCCTTCAGCGGATTAGCCTTAATTCCCGTGCCTTCAAGACGATCAATCCACGATTTTGTCCAGACTTTGCGAATTTTTCGTTTTATCCGCCTTTTCAAAATGATGTACGCAGCAATTGCAGCAATTTTTCATTCTCTATCCATAGCTACCGAATGTGCCCAATTGATACGTTGCGGATGCGTTTTCGTGAATTTGACAGTTTTCCCATTAGGCTTTTTGTCAAATTTACGTCAACGCATCCGCAACGTATTAATTGTGGGTGACCCTTTATGTCTTGGCATACGTCATTGACAGGCGTGTGCTGTAAACTATCCGCCAGAAAGACTCTCCATCCGTGGCAGACGAAGGAACATCTTCCGACCCCTAGCTAAGGCTAGTTCGTCGACTGGCTGGATGATCCACTGCTCCGCTGCTACGTTGTATCTATCTCTCAAATCCTCCTGCTTCCTCCCGGCGTCGAGGGAAGGAAACTTCCGCACTGATGGTGCCCCGACTACCGGCGGTTATCGCAGGAGACGCTTACGCGCATTGCGCCGACTTCGTCTTCGGGTTGCAGAGGTGGCCCAAAATTGCCGGTGGTGGATGACGTCCGCACTGGCGGGGCCCTACATACCCGAAGCATTTTCTTCTTCTTTCTTCAGCAGGCTGGCTGTTCGAGTGCCGAGGTCGGCCCGACGATTCCGGTTGGCAGAAGACTTCCGGTTCACCGGCGCCCCGACAACCCGAAGCCGAACACTGCTCACTGCGCTGGATACTCCTCAGAATCGGCGCTTGTTTGCTGGTCCCGTCTCCATTTACGCTGTAGCTCCGACAGTATTTGCGTCACGACTCTGCTTACCGCGTTCCACGTGTCTTCCTCGTTGCACATTCGCTCTGCGATATTATCCGACCTTGGGGCAGGCATTCCCCTTCGCAATTCCGTAAACCTCGGACAGTCGAACACCACGTGCTCTGGAGTCACCTCTACGTTGGCACACGCCGGGCAGAAAGGTGACGACGCATGACCACACCGGTGCTGGTATTTGCGAAAACAGCCGTGCCCGGACAGAAACTGTGTGAGGTAAAAGTTCACCTCTCCATGCTCTCTGTTCACCCACGTCGACACATTGGGGATGAGCCGGTGGGTCCACCTTCCATTCTCCGCGTTGTCCCACTTCTGCTGCCATTTGACCATGGAGTCTAGCCTCACCGTCTTCCTCACATTACTGGTTCCTCTCCGTTGATAGCAGATTGAAATCATCCCGGCGATAACGCAAACTGCCTCCGGCGAGATGGTTCTGTACGCACTCGCGACTCCAATTTCCATCAGACGAAACACGCTGTTCAACTTCCTGCGGTTACGTTTCGTTTTGAGCGCGGCTCCCCATGCTGGAACGCCGTACCGCAGTATCGAGGATGATACGGCCGCCAGAAGTCGCCTACTGCTGCCTTTCGAACCACCGACGTTCGGCATGATCCTTGCAAGCGCACTGACCATTTTAGCCGCCTTTTCGCAAGAATAGTCTACATGGGTGTTGAAATTCAACCGGTCATCGATCATCACTCCTAGATGTCTTAAAGCCCGCACGGACGGTATGACGTGCTCTCCTACGATAATCTGCATCCACTGGATCTTCCGGCAGTTGCTGACCAGCATCACTTCCGTTTTGTGGTGAGGAAGCTGCAACTTGACTTCATTCATCCAGTTTTCAGCTGCATCGGTCGACTCCGTCACCAGCATTTCTACTTCTTCCAGCGACTCTCCGGTTATTGTGAGTACGTATGTGTGTGTATGTGTGTGTGTGTGCGCGCGCGCGTGTGTGTGTGTGTGTGCGCTCGCGCGCGTGTGTGTGTGTGTGTGTGCAATCCAACTCTCACTGTCCGGCAGTGCTTTTATGGAAGAAAAATGTCTGCAGCTATCATGCTTTTATTCTAATCACAAACTGTAACCATTTTTAGCCCGGGTGTTGAAAGGTGATAGCTCTGATGAGATCCAGTGATCCGTTTCAGAATGCCTGGTCACTCACGTCCATTCCGAGGTCACTTTCACTTACAACAAGCCCCGCATAAACACAATGCTTATATCGATTGGATATTTGTACTATATTTACACTTTTCTTATCGCAACATGTTCTGTTACGAACATGGCACGTATTTAGTAGTATGTATTTCGTATTTATTTATAATTGCTTAGATCTCACCAGTAATGTGTGATGTTTCCTTGCTGATCCTGCTCCTTTTGTTACGCTTTTAGTATCTTTTTTCGTATCTTTCGCTGAGAGATTTATTTATTTTTTCTGTGCTCACTCGATCACTCACGCCGCGAACAATATTTAACCGGAGTCCATTGTCTTGAAAACTAGAATGTTCCTAAAATTAAATAAGCAAAATCTCTTTACGCTAAAAGATTTCGATAAAAGTATAGCATCTAGGGTTACCATTCCCATTTTCAGCTCGATTCTGATTTCGTTCTTTTTATTCATTGTTAATTTTAATTATTTTTAACTGTTGTTGAAAGCAAGCCACAAAAGGAATCAATTGATTGATACATCAAACCTACATTTCCGATTAATATAAATAATGGATCATGAGATGAATACCGTGACATGCCCTATTACCGTGAGGTTAGCGATACTGCAAGTTGAAAACCGTTATAAAAAAAATGAATTCACAACAATTTGTATTTCTTCAAACGTCATTCAATTATGTATGGTGTACATTAAGAAGCAAAAATATAATTCATGTTGCTTTGTAAATCTAAAACATAAAAAATGTATGAATTGTTCAATACATGAATTTGCCTAATTCCGCGCACTTCAAGCATGGAGTTCCATATACCGCGCACAAGAGAGCCTAATTCCGTGGTAAGGTTTTTTTCTTATAGATTGTATAAAATTTCATATTAAAAATGCTTATCATTCTAGCGATAGTTAATGCATAGTTTCTAGAACTTTATTTATCAAAAAAATGTAAATGTAAATATTGAACATTAATTCAAAATTTCCCTCTATCCACTTCACTTCTGTTTCTTTTATTAAAGACTAGCTGAACCCGGTGCGAGCCTTGTTACGCATGCAACTAAAGGAATAAAAATTTAATAGAACTGGCGCGTTAATATTTTTTTTCGGAATGAATTTGGTTTAAATATTTTCGTTTGCTAATGTGTGAAATTTCTGCAAAAAAAACGAAGGTTTCTATTTTTAATTCAACCCTTGCACCGGTAGTTTCTGTGTAGAAGCATTTCCGTATCCTGTCATTTTGAGCGAAATTTTCTCTTACATAACCTTAGATCAACTTCGTGTGCATAGCTGCACTGAGAGTAACTCAAGCACCCCCCACATTCTTGACTAAGAAGGGGTTCAAGCTTCTATCAGAACATGCTGCCTACCCGAGAAATACATATTTTGTGTTTAGTTGCATGGATATGGTTCAAATTGCTGTTTCTTTTGTTTGAGAGATATCCCCCCCACCACCCTCCAGAGTAGAGGAGTCTCGAACCACCTAAGAAAAAAATTCTGCCCTAAAAAATCCCCACATGTCAAATTTGGTTCCATTTTCTTGATTAGAACTCGAATTATGCAGAAATTTGTGTTTTATTTGTACGTGAACCCTCCTTTCATACGGGGGAGGAGTCTCGATCCATCATGAAAATGTTGTCCGGCCTCAAAAACCTCTGCATACACATTTTCATAACAGTTGGGATAATTTTCATGTTCCCCCCTCTTACAAAGAGAGGAAGGGTTTCAAACCACCGTGAAAACATTTCTTGCCTACAAAAACCTCCACATACCATATTTTGGTCCCATTTGTTTGATTAGTTCTTGAGTTATGCAGAAAATAGTTTTTCATTTGCCAGGGGGCACCCCTTTCTTAAGGCGGGAGGGGTGTCGAACTATAATAAAATCCTTTTCCGGACCCAAAAACCTCTGCATACAAATTTGCATAGCGGTAGGGATAGTTCTCATGTTTGGTTTAAATTCGTGTTTCAGTTTTATGGGGCCCCTTTTTCCAGAAGGAGGAGGGGCTTCAAACCACCATAAAAACATTTTTTGCCTTCAAAAACTCACCCATAACAATTTTGGTTCCATTTGCGTGATTAGTTCTCGAGTTATGAATTTGTTTTTCACTTGCATGGGAACCCCAACTTTCTAGAGGCGGGAGGGTCTCGAACTATCATAAGATGCTATCCCGGACCCAAAAACCACTGAATACAAATATGCAAAGCAGTAGGCATAGTTCTCATGTTAGGTTGAAATTAGTGTTTCATTTGTATGAGAGCCCTCATTTTTAGAGGGAGGAGGGGGTTTGAACTATTATAACAACATTTCAACTTAAAAACTCGTCCATTCCAAATTTGGTTCAATTTGCTCTATTAGTTCTCGAGTTATGCAGAAATTTGTGTTCCATTTGTTTGAGAGAGCCCCCACCCCCCTCCCTCCTCATATGGCGGAAGAGTCTCAAATCACCATAGAAATATTTTCCTCCTTCAAAAACTTCCACATGCCAAATTTAGTTCCATTTCCCTGATTAGCTCTCGAGTAATGCAAGGATTTGCGTTTCATTTGTATGGGATCCTCCCCTTTTCAGAAAGGGGAGGGGTCTCAAATCAACATAGAGCCATTTTTTGTCTTAAAAAACCACCACATACTAAATTTGGTTCCATTTGCTTGATTAGTTCTCGAGTCATGCAGAATATTGTATTTCATTTGTATGGGAGCCCCCTCCTTTTAGGATGTGGAGGGGTCGCAAACCAACATAGAAACATTTTTTGTCTTCAAAAACCACCACATGCTAAATTTCGTTCCGTTTGCTTGATTAGTTCCCGAGTTATGCAGAATATTGTGTTTTATTTGTATTGGGGCCCCCCCTTTTATGACGGGGCGGGTTCTCAAGCTATCATATAAAACTTTCTTGCATTCAAAAACTCTCATATGCTAAATTTGGTATCCTTTGCTTGATTAGTTCTCGAGTTATGCCAAAATATGTGTTTCATTTGTATGGGAGCCCTCCTTATCATAAGAACCTTCCCTGGCCCCAAAAACCCCTGCATACAAAATTTCACGCCGATCGGTTCAGTAGTTTTCGAGTCTATTTGGTTCAGACAGACAGACAGACAGAAATCCATTTTTATATATAGGGTAAGGGGATGCAATGTTAGCCTAGCTCCTTCATTCGGCCTATGTACCAAATGTGTAAATAATTTAGCAATAATCAACAAAATCATGTTGCTATTAGGATGACCGATGTACTCCAAAGCAATTGAGACAATATTAATCAACTTATAGTTGTTCACTTCCACGTAATCTTGGATTTCTTGAACTTTTGGGGCATCATGATTTCACTGGTTAAGCTGAACAGATGATCTACACGATCTTCAAGTGATCTATATTTGGCTTAATTGAACCGATAAAGCATGTAATGCAGTCTGTATGTGCAGAAAATAGTTACACGTTACAAACTAACTGTTCACATAGCTAAAATAACAATTATTTTACAAAAAAATCGTAGACCCAATGTTCGGGACATATTTTTTTGTATGTTGCCAACTATGGCCTCTTGTATCAATAACGTAGTGTAAAGGTTATTATTAGTAAAATTTCAAGTGGAAATGCATGAATTTGGGGTTATTATTCAATTGGCTCATGTAGACACAAACCGAAGGAACAAAATCATTGTATAGTGAATTATAATGTTTTCATTATTAAATGGTTGATAAATCATATATGAACATCACTTAAGTGTTTCGAGGAAGTTTTACTTTAGTTTAATTTGTGAAATGTTGTATTAAGTAAACCAAATACAGCTAGTAATACCTAAATTCATAAAATTAGAAAAAAAACCGAACAAAGACTGCATTTAGTATTAAATCCATCGAATGGGACGAAGTTGCATCCATGAATAGACCCAATTTGGTGCTTATAGACCGACATTAAATCCATAATCCTCGAATATTTCTGACTTTATAATAAGAGTTGTGTAACTTTTCGTGGTAGATACTACCAAATGTCTTATCAAACTTATCTTACCATGTGTATAACTAGTTGAATCTCACTTACAGCATAAACACCTTATGAGTTATAGTAAAAAATGTAATCGATTGTTGCATAATAGGCTGAGTCAAGGGACACATACCCTATATAGATTATAAATATTCGAGGTTTGCTTTGGATGTTTCATTGGGCTCTCCAAATGCCTTTTTTTAATAAATGAAGAAACTTCTTGAAACCATCGTCTCACTTGTTGCTCGGTTACGATGGTTCTGCTTTAAGGCAGAGTGCTTGGCACCCTTGGCGAAGCGGTTGGATGACGTTTCCAAAACCGGCATTCCACTCTTCCTGGGACTCCATTTTTGAATGGGTTCCTGATTTTCATCTGTCTTAGGTACTGATATACATTAGCTCAAAAATTTATTCATTTACCAATTCCCTTTATTATTTTTATCATGGTGTGCGGATATTTACTAACTAAAATCACTAGATAACATTTTGAAGGCTCGTTTTTTTTTTCGAAGAATGCAGACTGAAGAAAATTGGTAACATTTAACCCTAAAGATTTTATTGCAACCTTCAATTATAATACGTAGTTCACAGGGAATCGTCTATTTCAACTTCTACGATAAGCGCCGGTTGCTGTGTATCAACGTTCGCTTCCTGGGGCTTCTTTGGTCTTGCCTTCGCGGCATTAAATCCAAGCCAATCCAGCGATTGAGCCAGTGGATGACCTCGGTGCTGTTTCGTTCGAAGATGAGCAATCAGACTCTTCCGGTCGGAAATTTCACGGCTACAGATAGGACATTGGTACGCTTTACCATTTTGGTGCCTTAATACATGAGCGTCGCGGGCTTGCTTACGTTTGAACGTGGCGTTACAAATTTCACATTGATACTCGGTCGGAAAATGCACCATAGATAGATGAAGCGCCATTGTGGTGGAAACCATTCCACAGAGATTGCATTTCTTCTGCTTAATACCAGGCTTGTCTTCTTGTCCCGGAACAATGGTGTAGTATTCGCTCCAATCCCTTGAAGCGACATAGTCTGGATTTTCTGCATGCTTCTTCTCATGGCATCGGTAGGTTAACTCCGCGGTGAAAGTCTTTGGGCAATAACTGCATTTGAACTGTTGATTTGAATGGTACGTTTTGATATGTGTCCGGATACTGTCTAATGATCCCAGTTTTTTCTTGCAGATATTGCACTCGTGTTTTTTAATCTTTTCGTGACGACGTTGAATATGCAAACGAAGCTTCTGCCGTTCCTTGAAAACTTTTCCACAAATCTCACAACTCGCAGCAGTGGTATGCAGTTTCATGTGGTACAAGAGAGAAACCTTTGTAGGAAATATTTCGCCACAGTGTTCGCATGTCGATGGACAATGGTCCTGGTGGTACATCTGCACGTGGAACGCAAGATTATTCTTTCCTGTGTACCGTTTGTCACAATGTGGACATTTTTCAGGATTTAAGTGTTGACGCTTATGCGCATTCAATCGTTGAACGGTTTTTATGACAACAGTTTCCATAACACACTCCGAACAAGTGTAAGGCAACAAATCTATATGACTGCTGTTTAGGTGAGCAATCAACGCTTCAGCTGAGCCTTGTGATTCACTTTTGCAAATATAACATTTGTGGTCGTGCAACCGAGGTCGATTTGGATCTTTCTTCCCTCGGCGTCTAGGTTTTTTGCTATTGACATTGTATTCTTGCTTTGCTTTACCTCTGCGGCGAGATTTTTTCTCCAAAGGGTCCTCACCCTTTGCATCATCTTCCGTTGGTTTCCATTCTTCATCATCACTGTCCATGGCGGTTCCTTCTTCTTCGATGTCGGGCGGATCCTGAATTGTAACAATATCCTCGTCAACTTCATCGCTAGTTTTACTTTTTCCATGCAATTCCGGTACTAGATGTTGCAATATGGTTTCTCGTTTGACACAAATGCGATCAACTTCTCTGAAACAAAAAACAATGCAAGTGTTTTAGTGTTGCTTACTGAATAAAACACCGTCTAAAAGGCGGCAACAAGCCAGCCCAGGCGGCTGAGTCCCGTTAATGAAAACAATTTAAATAAAAAAAAAACGCTTACAAGTCACGTGTAAGTGCTTCCTCCAATAAGTCCATGTCAACCTCTTCCTCTTCCTGTTTAACTTCGATCAGCTTGGTTGCTTTAAACTGTTCTCTCAGTTTCAAATCATTGGCCCGGTAGCTTTCAATGGTTCCGTGAATTTTAAGCAGCGTGGCTATGCACCATTTGCAAACCTTTTGAGGCATTCCATCCTCGGGATCGATCTTAAACAAAAAAATAACCGTTAATACATCCTTCGTTTTCTAAATTTAATAATTTGTTTTGTTTATTCTAATGGAGTACTCGCCTCTAATCGTGCTACATCGAAGATAATCTGCCGCAAAGGCAGTGGATACTCTTGCCGTTGCTCGAACATTGACCGCATGCGCTCCTTTTTCTCACAACAGAGACGACAAACTTTTTCCAAGTCCCGTTGACCCATTCTGGTTTTGCCGATTTTGCGGCTGGATTTTTTTAAAAATTCAAATGATAACGAAACAGAAACATTTAAAATCACCGAATATTATGCGAATGAAACATCCGCTTTGTTTACGTTTGCGATGTTTCCGATACACAAAACTAGTATACACACTCATTCAGAGTCACCCAAACTTGAGAAAAAATAACTCAAAATAGCAAAACTTGAGGAATCCACACATTTAAATATGATTTAAACTCGCTAATATTTTTTGCTGATTTTGTTCTGTAAAAATGAATGCATCCTGAAACAATGGTTCTTTATACACTATTTGCTGATTCTTGTAATTATGATTACCGATTTTTTTGTAAAATATAATAAAATACAGATGTCGGTAATACATATAACCGAATAACCTCGGTTTCAGAAAAAAAAACTCGGTACTTTTCGTAAGCTCAGTATTTCTGTGAAGCAAACATTCAGAGAAAAAATACGCTTTGCCAAACTAAATATATATACCAAACTCTCAGTAGCCGGGTGGCTTCTACAACGTTCGTTTGGCGTTTATGACGTTATTTTTTTAAAGTTCAGTTATTAGGTGATCGCTTGAAAAACGCGTGTTCTTCGCTGAGTTGAAGTAATTTCAAACTGATTGAAGAGTATGTTGTTTTTGCGGAATTTTGATCTTTTCTACAGACGTATATCAAGTAGCCACAAGCATTATATCATAACACTAATTCGACCGACTATCAGCAACAGTAATGCCATATCACATTTATCCAACAACTCCAATGCTATGTAGCATTACCTTTACATTAAACATGTTATGATGCATTACTATATTTTTCTACTTCAAACAACTTAACGTTAAATATTGAAATAATGCAATAAATGCTTCATTGCTATCATTGCTAACATGCTTCGAATTTGATTCAACAATTGTTATTTTCGTTCGAAACATGCTTTCTATTTACTTTAAATAATTTTTAAGTTTCAAGTTGCGAAATTTGTATCCGTGTAATTATGTAATATATAGTATATTATATACATTCGGAAATCAATTGACTTCGGAAATCAATCAAGTAATGTAAAGCAAAAATAAGGTTGAACAACGTGGATGACGTTCGTTACCATTTTTTTGGAGCTGATTCAGGAGCTGATTAAGCACAGTAACTGGAAATTTGAAAAAATAAAAACAGAAAATGAATGTCTACTTGGGCAGTAAAGCTGGGTATCGAATTCTCCCCGGAGAAAACTGAGTATGTTGTTTTTTCTACAAAGCGTGCTCCAGCACAGATACGCTTCAACTCATGGGTACCTATAGGGGCCTGATTCGATTCTAAATGCGATTTGCTTAAAAATGCCAGCAGCAAATAAACTTCATGCGTACTATCACCGGAACATGGTAGGGAGCCCATCGGGAAGATCTGATAAATCTAGCGTAGCTCTGGCGTGTTGGGAGAGTTCTTGTCCTTTGACACCACTTGAACGGCCATGGCCTTTTTCCGTAATGGCAAGATGCCAAATCCGGCCAAAATAGAACGGAACAATTGTGTCGCTTCAGGAAATGCAGCAGTAGACGTTTTTGTAGACACTCGCGCAGATAAATTTCCTGGTTGACGGTTTCGGTCGCAATGTAATCGTTGCTCTTCAAGCCACAGGTACCGAGGGCCTGCCGCACCAGTTATTTCTTCGCGAACTTTGACAGTTTAATGTGCTTGAAAATATATGCCACCTTTCCCCGTTCGGTTGCCGTATACAATTCCTGTCGAGGAAGCTGTTTAAAGTCTGCCTTGACTTAAGTTTTATCGTCATGTACCACGCAATCAAACTCTCTGTGATCAAACTTCATCAGCATCGTCGTGAACAACTTTCGCGATCGTGGTTTGGCCGACGTGTTTTGTTTATCGTCACGATTTGAGTCACCATTTCTTGTAAGTCGACAGTCCAACTCGTTTTTAAGTTCTATCCACGGTTGAAGGCGCCACTCCCAGCTTCTTTGCGACATCTCGGACGGAGAGGTTGGGGTTCCGCTCGAAACAGCGGGCAACTCTTTTTGTCGCCGCTGTGGCCTCCGGCTCTCGATTTCCCTCCGATCCAGCTTTCCTGGCTGTCGACAAACGTTCACCGAACACTTTCAATACGTTGGTAACAGTTGATTTAGCCACATTCTACAATTTCGCCAACTTGGCGTGAGAATAGCTTGAATGTACGCCATGCACGTGCAAAATTTTGATGCGTTGCTTCTCTTCCTTCGGCGACATTTTGATAACTGAAGTGCTAACCTCAAAATCAAAATAGAGGCATGATGCTACGCGCACAAATCTTCAAAATGAGGGGTGTGCAAAATTTGTTAATGCTCGATGAAACGGAATGCGTCAAGTTTAAGTCGACCAAATTTTGATCGAAACACCCTTTAGCAGGAATTCTTCCATCATCAGATCGTTTTGTGGAGCTATCGTTCCAGTTCCTCATCCGCTGTGAGGTGCTTAATCCATTGGTGATTGCAAATTTTGAAAAGCTAATCGAACGAAATCCTCAAACTAAGTTTATGATACTGTACTATTTGTGCATGACTCTGGAGGTGAACCCTTCTTCGAATGTTCCTAATCGCGTTTACTCCCAAGACTTCTCTAGTTCTATTGTAGTTTTTGATCCGACCATAAAGCAAGAAGCTCGTGAACTACCAGATCCACTCCGTTCGAAGTACATTCCATCAATTTTTGCAAGTAAGTTTGGCCATATCAGTTGTGACAGGAAATTTTACACCGACAAGTAAAAAACAAATGACTCCACTGGATTTGGTGTTTTTAACGAAATTCATAGCGCCTCCTTCAACTTCAAAACCCTTGCTCCGTATACGTCGCAGAATTGGCAGCTATACACTATGCATTAGATCGAATTGCCTCTCTTTCCTCCGATTAATTTTTAAATTTTACGGATAGTCTGGTCTCAGCTCACTTCAGGCTATTCGTTCAATGAGCAAGCCAGCAAAGCACTCACCGTATTTCGTTATTGAAGGTGCCCTACCAAACAATTCCTGCACCATCACCTTGGTTTGGGTCCCTTCTCATTGCTCCATTCCGGGTAATGAGAAAGCGGACTCACTTGCCAAGGTGGGCGCTATGCAAGGCGATATTTTCGATCAACAAATCGCCTTCAATGATTTTTTCATATTTTCCGTCAATTGGCTGGCAACGATAATGCGATGCAGGGGATTTGGGCAGATGGTTACATTCCATTTTCGCACAGGTATCGAAAAAGTGGTGGTTCAGAGGGTTGGATATTGGCCGGGATTTTATCAAGGTTATGTGTCGTCTAATGTCCAATCACTACTCGTTAGGTTCTCATTTCTATCGAATAGGAGTCTCAGACACCAATCCATGTGGCTGCTGTGATCTCTAGAAGGGGATTTCGGATTAATTAACCGAGCGTGAGTTCTTCTGTTTGTAGCTAAGTTTTTACTAACTAAAATTCACAAATAAGTTTGTATCTCTCCACTTCAATAAACGGTACTTCTCTTACATGTGTCGTATCTGAAAACTTATGGGATTCCTACCCTGCTTGCTTAATCTTGCAATGGGATCTTCCGTGCAACAGACAGCAGTTTCTCATCCGTGCATTATCCTAGAGATACCTAGAGATATAGTTCTAGGTTTTATGGCCTTTATGACTCATTTCATTATTAAGTCCTTTTCTTCACTGGCTAGACGCAGGCAGTTTTTTTTTAGTTTTGTGCGTCATAGTTAATGACCTTCTTCCTTACATGTCTAGACACAACCGCTTTATGATTGAGAGTTCTAATTACCTAAAACTTCTAAATAAATTATCGTAAATTACAGCTGCGTTATCAGGACATCAAGCACGTTGTCTGGTATTATCTCAATTTCGAAATTGCCAGATCTGATCTTTGCGCATCCCTACGGGCCCGAGGAAAACCAGAGAAAAAAGATATCAGCGACTATTGGACTATATGGGGTATATAGTCGTTAGCTGTCGTTTTAACATGTCCTCCTCGATCTCTGCCCCGTAATTCCACTTCGATTGTATCGTTACAGTCATGCAATGTCAATGTCATGCAACATCTACACTGAGGTAAAAGAACTTAAGAATTTCATAAGACATGACTTATGAAATAGGATGATTTTTATTTCATAAGCCACTTATGAATTTCTTATCCATCAATTATGCATTACATATGCGTGACTTATGATTTCCAGAGCGTCGTTGAAGTCATCATTTGTAGTCAAAAATCAGTTAGGCAAAATGGTGGACCTTGTAAGCTTTGTATTAAAAAGCAGTTAATCGGAGTTATTGGCTTTGTGGATCGCACGCTTTCGTCAGGCAATCGACTTGCTACGTTGAATAGAAGTTCTTTTTTTTGTGCACTGTTTTCGAATGATTTGCTTCCATTTGAACCGAACCAAATTTGAGGCTGAGTGCGGCAGAAAAATGTAAGTATTTTCATCTAGTTTTTATTGCTTAACGCCTCTATATGCTATTTTAATTGATTCCATTCAAAGCGCCTTCAAAATTGCTTGCTTCGTAAAGACAGATTCAAGATTCTACTGGACATAACCAGGCCCTAGAATAAACCGCAGGAATCATCGAAAGTCTATTCACTGTAGCATGAAATTCAGCAGGTCATCCGTCCACCTAAGATGCCAGCATCAGCCAAGTAAACAACCCTGTGAACGAAATGAATAAACCGGATGTGAATGAAATGAATGAATGAATAAATTCCGTAAATCCGATTTCCATTTAATTAAAAGAAATTCAAGAGTACCAAATTAATAAATATTTTACCAACAAGGACATTTATAGATCAAACTTTGTCCATTATTTAAAAGGTGAAAAAAATTTGATAAATTAACGATTATTGTGATAAAAACATTCACATTTGAACTGTGAAATTCGCATATCATGCTTATGAAATTCATAACAAGTTTGCAATGAAATTCATAAATAAGCATTATGATTTTCATTAGTTAATCCTTATGTTATTCATAACACCTGAATATGGTTTTCATACGATAACTTATAACAAACTTAAGTGAAAACATTTTTAAATTCCCCTCCCCAGTCATAAGTTAAACTTATGATTTTTATAACAGATCCTTTTGTCCCAAATTCATAAGCGGTTCTTATAGAGTTCTTAAGTTCTTTTGCCTCAGTGTACCGAATCATTGTAAAAATAGCGAGTTTTTCGGCTTTCCAAAACTAACATAGTTACTGAGTTATCGTTGTAAAAATAAAAAAGAACTCTGCTCCGTTATGCCTATGGCACTTGAGCCTCACAAATAAACAATTAAGTTAAAAAAAATACAATAAAGTGAACGATGTCAAAACCATTTGGCAATTGTCGTAAAAATGAATCCCCAGCACTTCATAGATAACAAGTTCGCGTAAAAGGTTAAGGCCTGTACTCGAAAAAAATGCACCATTTTTATCCTTGTGTAACTTTTTTGTTTGTGGGTAAAAATTGATGAAAATCTGGGTATTATTGTTTACATGTGGGTATTATTGTTTCGGCTGGATTGCATTTTTTACATGTGCAAAATTTCATAACAATCGGTTCAGTGGTTATTGAGATGTCATCGAAAAAAGAAGAAAATCGCCGGAGAATTTCGCGCGCCGTCATGGAAAATCCGACCATGAGATGGATCAGAAGACAACTGGGATTCACCCATACAACTGTGTCTCGGGTGGTAAAATCGTTGAAGGAGTTCCAGACGACCGAGCGGCGAGCTGGAAGTGGAAGAAAATCCGAACCGAACCTTTCGATTCGCGACGCGGCTCTGAAGGCAACGTGTTTCGCCTGGTTCGTTCAGCAAACCATGAAACGAGCTGGGCTTCGTGTATTCAAGGTCCGCAAGGCACCGAACCGGCGTGATCAACAGAACCTTGCGGCCAAATCCCGCGCAAGGAAGCTGTATCGAGAGTGGTTATGGATGACGAAAGCTACATCAAGGCAGACGCAAAGCAGATACCGGGGCTGGAGTTCTACGTTGCCAAATCACGGTTTGATGTGCCGGAAGACATAAGGAAGAAGAAAGTTGACAAATTCGTCAAAAAATATTTGCTCTGGCAGGCCATATGCCAATGCGGTAAACTGAGTAAACCGTACATCACAACGGGTACCGTCAACAGCGAAATTAACCGCACCGAGTGCCAGGGTTGCTGCTTATAATTTTTGACTCAGGCATATTCATTTGCCAATATCTCCTTTCAGAGGGTCAATTTCAAAATATGATGTATGATGAACTTGTAGTGCATGAGTAGACCTACAACTTTGTGTAACAGTACATTGCTCTAACTCCTATATCTTCGACATGAGAGCGTATATTCACAGTGATCTTCACGTTGATATTCGCGTGATCTTCACCGCGAATATCATCACGAAGATCACTGCGAATATATGCTCTTATTCCTCAGATATAAGAGATAGAGCTATGTACTGTTGAACAAAGTTGTAGTTCTACTCAAGCACCATAAGTTCTTCGTACATCATATTTTGAAATTGAGCTTCTGAGAAGAGCTATCGGCAAATGAATATGGACAAGTCAAAAATGATAAGCCGCAACCTTGCCGAGTGCCTCCAGAAGCGTCTGTTGCCCTTCCTGCGGTCCCACGGAGGCGAGACATTATTTTGGCCCGACCTGGCATCATGCCATTACGTGCGATCAACGTTTGATTGGTACAGAGACAGTAACGTTGTTTTTGTACCAAAAACCGCGAACCCCCCTAATTCACCAGAGATTTGTCCGATGGAAAGATCTTGGGCCATAATGAAGGCCAAAGTTCGAAAATTGTCCAAGGTGTTTAAGAACGAGCTGGAGTTGAAGGAAGAATGGATGAAAGTGATCAAAAAGGTCGGCTCCACCATTGCACTTAATGTAATGAGGGGTCTTAAGGAAAAGGTGCGGGCTTTCAGCGATGGAAAGGAAATTGAATAAAGTAATTATGCCGAAATATAATCCATATGTATTAGTTAACTCCCTGAAAGTTTCAAGTAAATCCGACTTAAAATAAATTCTTGGCGAACACTTTTGTCTAGTGCATGTTTTTCCAGTACAGGCCTTATGTGGTTCATCATCCTAAAAAAAGGAAATGTTTCCACAACTGAATCATAAAGGAACAAGTCGGAAAAGAGAATCAATAAAAGTAGAGAGTATCCTTTAAAATGTTTATTTATCCGTGTGCTAACTAATGCAGACGTGCTCACAATATTTCAAAATATTCGGGATGTTTCAGCTGTGGTTCTATCTGCTCTAATTCATTTTCTCCTTGTGATACTATTCTAGAATTGTGCATCATTCCGAATTTGTTTACACACTATTTGTATTGGTTTCGCTAGCTTCAATCTCTTCGTCAACGGCTGCTTCCTTTGGCTTTCTTGGCTTCGATTTGGTGGCACTTATCCGCAACCAATCCAGTGATTGAGCTAGTGGATGATCTTGATGCTTCTTCGTTCGAAGATGGGCGATCAGATTTTTCCTGAGGGAAAATTTGCGCTCACAGATCGGGCATTGGTGTGCTTTTCCATATTCGTGCTCTAATACATGGTTTTCGTAGATTTGCTTACGCTTGAAGGTTTCACCGCAAACTGAACAAGTATACTCAGTCGGGAAATGCACTGACGATAAATGGAACAACATTGCTGTGGTGACCGTTCCACAGAGGAGGCATTTTTTCTTTTTAGCGCTTTGTGTGTCGTCTTGACCCTCGACAAAACTGTAGTACGCAGTCCAATCCTTCTTACCGACGTATTCTGGATTTGTCATATGTTTACGCTCATGATATCGGGTCGATGCCTCTGATCTGTACGTTTTGGGCAGTAACTACATTTGAACTCCTGGTTCAAATGATACCTTTTACGTGCAATTGCAAACCATCCAATGATGCAAGTTTCTTCTGACAAACAGAGCACTCATGTTTTTTCACCTTTTCGTGCTTGCGCTGTATGTGCAATTGTAGTTTCCGCCGCTCCTTGAAAAGCTTACCACAAATCTCTACAACTCACCGCAGTGGTGTGCAATTTCATGTGATGGATAAGCGAGTTTTTGGTCGCAAATTCTTTGCCACAGTATTTACAGGAAAACGAAGAATTGGCATCGCTATTCTGATGAAACGACTCTACGTGTTGTTGAAGACTTCGTTTGCCACCGAGCCGCTTGTCACAATATGGACATTTTTCCGGGTTCAAATGCTGTCTGATATGGGCGTTGACTCCTTCAACGCTTTTGATAATAACCGTCTCCTTGACGCACTCTTGACAGGTGTAGGGTACTTTATCAGAATGACTTCTGTTTAGATGCGCAATTAGAACTTCTGGGGTTCCTAGAGACTCGCTTTTACAAATATAACATTTGTAATCTTTCACTCGAGGTCGATCCTCTTTCTTCTTGAGTGGGTTTCTAGGTTTTCGATTGCCTTTAACACCCTTCTCTTGTTTTGCTCTTCGATATTTTTTGACCGGACCATCATCTTCTAATGAAATCAACGGGTTGTCATATTGTCCTAGTGATATACCGGTTTCTTCATCTGCATTTTTAGCATCATCCTGTTGTGAAATATCGCTCGCGCATTGGTTACCATTGACTTCCTTCTCTTCAAGCTGCACATCAAGATGTTCTTCTTCTATATATTCCAGCTTAATGCCCATATGATCAACTTGCCTGAAAAAAAAAAACGTTATTTGAAGACATACTCAACATAAGCATACATGGCCCTCTTACAATTCTTCCGTAAAGACCTTCTCTTCCAAATATATGTCCACCTCTTCTTCTTCCTGTTTGATTTCTGTATTCAGCAACGAATCGGCCAGCTGATTTCTTAACATCAAGTCATTTTTCCGAAACAGTTCGATTGATTCGTGCATTTTCA
Organism: Aedes japonicus; assembly: GCA_034211315.2. Lineage (NCBI taxonomy): Eukaryota > Metazoa > Arthropoda > Insecta > Diptera > Culicidae > Aedes > Aedes japonicus. The sequence continues at coordinate 22,900 of JASCZW010001085.1, read as the reverse complement.
GCAAGTTGGAGACGCATCCTTTGCAAATCTTCTGTGGCATTCCGTCGTCGGGTTCCACCTGTTGTAGTAATAATAGAATCATTTTGACGGTTGAGCTGACTATCGTTATTGACTTCCTCAGTACCCTTATCAGATACAAATTTATGATTTCTGATATTTATAATCAGAGTTACGAGTTTTTCACACCTACCTCTAGTCGTGAAACATAGGAAATTATCTGCTGCAGGGATAATGGATATTCCTGGCGTTGTTCAAAGAGGGAACGCATTCGATTTTTATTTTCACAACACAGTCGACATATTTTGTCCACATCCAGATTACTCATTTTTAAATATTGCTTGACAGAACTGTATATTTTATGTATATTTTTTTCGAGAACGAGAAGAACCGTGGAATGGTGAAAGAGTTATTCAGAGATTTTTGGTATATCTGGATCAACAATAGAAAAGGGCCCATCAACATTTGTAAACAAACACTTCTGAGCCCGTTTTCTCGGTAGCCGTTGGCTACACACGCAAACCTACAGAATCATCGTGTAGGGGTAACTTTCCCCTGCATGGTGATGGTATTGGTTTGCGTGGGTGGCCTACGCTTTGCGAGGAAAATTAATAGGCTCAGAAGTGTTTGTTTACAAATGTTGATAGGCCCTTTTCTATTGTTGATCCAGATATAATTCTTCTGCCAGGATTGTTTTGATAGATCAATGCACGGGCCCTAACCTCAATTCCGTTTTGACATTTTTGGGTGGTTTGTTTTGGTTACTATCTTCTTTGTTTGATTCTAGAGTGAACAAATTTTATCACTTGTGCAGGATCGTTATTCTAACGAAACAATTTTTAAGTTTGAAAATCAAACTCAAATTAATACTAATGGAATCCATTGGAAAGTTGTCCGAGTTGTCGTACTTACGAATAAGTAACCAAAACAAACCACCCAAAAGTGTCACATTTTTGTCGGACTGAAGCGACTGACGTCTGCGTGCACTGATCTATAGATCATTGCACGGAATCTGTTAACCTCACTTTTTTGACAGTTCAGGGAGCTTGTTTACAAGGTGTTAGAATTTGAACCGCTCAAACGAAATTTTTCATTGGTTTTTTCCGGGTTCTGAACGATTAGATTCAGGAAATAATGTTAAAATAAACACTGGTGTCTGTTTTCCGGCAAGTTTACTTCAATCGCAACAAATTCTGAGCACAAAATCTCAAACCGATCTTACCGAAAATATCCTAAGTCCACGTAAACAAGCTCCTTGAACTGTCAAAACTTCATTGATGACGCCATCGTGCAATGATCTATAGATTGATCTGTTTACAGTTCAAGCGGTTTAAGCGATGAAGATTTCGGAGCAATGTAGTTTTCGATGAGTTCGACCCATCAAGCAGTTAGCTGTGTTAGTTTTATGTTGGACAAAAATCTCAATCAACGTAGAATGAGAATATCTTCGGCACCAACATTTTAAAGAAGCAGAAACTGACAAAGCAAACATGGGTAGTTCATTATCTGGGACAGATATACAACGTACAACCGTTGTACTTCTTCAGGCACCTCCCATCTCGCCTCAATCCCGATGGGAAACTGGTATAGATCTAAATATTTAGATCTGAAGTAATCTAAATTTCTGTACCGCGGCGTTCTATATTGGCTTGTATACACAATCGTTTAATTCTTGCATCTTCAAGAAAACTGATCCAAATGATGCATGGTTTGGATCACTTTTTGTCTTGATCTTTTTTTTATTATGATGCGAGCAACAATGCTTGAGCAATAACATTGAGCCAGTCTTTTGAAAACTAAGCTCCTTTGGTGCTTTTGCCTCAAACTCAGTGGATCCAGAAAATTTAATCGTTATTTGGAGATATTTTACCACAAAGATGGAATGGACCGGATTCGATAAACATTCCAGGGAAACAAACTGGCATGGCAATAGATCTAGAGTAAATAACTGCCCACGAACATCTGGCCGTCGCAATAGCAGTGAAGAGTTCGGTTGGTTATGGCAAGACTTCAGCCAGTGATGGAACTTCCAGTTCGTTAACTAGCTCTATCTTGAGCGACAGTAACGGCAACGGGTTGAAAGCAAAGGATAAGCATTATCAGTCTCCCGAGTCCGTAGCGGTGGATTCGGAATAGAACTCAGCTCGATGGAACGGAAAATGACACAAATGGAGCCGGATAATACCGAACGAAATCCCCTAGGAAAGTTTCATTGACGACGATACACGGTTTGTTGTGGAACTCTGGAGCACAATTTACTACCCATATCTTGCACACAGCCGAAAAGAATTTGGCCGTATCAACATCCTGGCGGCACCACGAACATCTTTGACGCCGGCACCTAAGCTGTTACAATAGCGAACGATAGTTACGATTAATAAGGTATCATTCCACCGTTTATTTTTATTTTTGAAACGAGACATTACTAACTAAGCACAACTGAATAATCGGGAACTCGGGAACTTCTCTTGTTGACCAAATTCTATCCCAATCTGTGGCTTTTCCTGAAACCGGTTCTGTGAAAATGAATATTAAATCCAAACCATCATAAGTTTATAGTCTACAATTTCATGTTAGATTAAACGGGTCTTAATTTATCCGATTGGACGACAGGCTACGAAACGATTCTTGCAGGTATTAATCAGTCAACTAGCAAAACCTACCAGATGTTTAGTCGATGGTCGTACGTCGAAAACTGTTCATCTTTAACACTTTCGACTGACCATTCTTCGCCTAGTTGAAGTTTTCATGGGAAAAAGTAGAGTCATCGATTGTCATCGTCCCAGAGAGATCAACCAACAATCAATATGTAACGATTTGAAATTGGTTCACTGTTGTGAACCCCTTGGGTCAATTACACCTTGAAGCCCGGCACCTTGTTATACATATTTGCGCCTTTGTTTGATTTGCTGTGTTATTTTGACAGAGTATTTGGGAGTGTGTTCATGTGAGTTCATTATAAGGGTGCATTATTGAGCTTGGGACGATGTTCTGGTACTGACTGAGCCAAGAAAAAATCGTTTTTGTATGGGACCTACTGGTCTTAGAGTTAGTCTATGATGTGATACTACTTGAACGCCTACGAAGAATTGGTATCTCTGCGCACCTTGTCAGCTGGTTTGAATCATACCTTAAAAACGTAGGCTCACCGTTAAAATAGGATCGGAGTCTTCGGAAGCATTCTCAAATTCATCCGGCGTACCACAAGGAAGCAATCTTGGCTCTTTGTTATTCTCATAGCAAAATGCTGGCTTTTACCGTACTACCATCCACAGTTTGCCGTGTGTTTTACATGATGACGTCAAAATCTTCATGGTCATCAAAACTATCTAGAGGTACTATGCTCTGCAACTATTGTTAGATCGGTTCGCTGGTTAGTGCACCGAAACATGCTGGCGTTAAGCATCCACAAATGTAACATTTTTCGTTTCATCGCAAGCTCAATCCGATCACGCACAATTATGCAATGAACGTAGCCTCTCGAACGTGTTCATCAAGTTCCTGATCTTGGCGTCCGCTCTGGATTCGGTACTAACGTATCGATTACATTACGACGATATTATCGGCAAAGCGAATCGACAACTGGGTTTCATTTTTGAAATATCTAGTGAATTTAAAGACCCTCTCTGCCTTCGGTCTTTGTACTGTGTTCTGGTGCGATCGATTTTGGAATCCAACTCTGTTGTGTGAATTTATATCAGGCAACGCATGGACAGCTAGGATCGAAGCAATTCAACGAAGATTCGTGAGATAAGCCCTACGTCACCTACCGTGGCGTGACCGTTGAACCTTCCACGATGCGAAGATAGATGCAGATTGCTGGGGCTACAGACTTTGGACCAAAGGCGAAATATTGCGCAAGCTGTTTTTCGTCATATTACACTTACAGGTGGAATTGACTCACCGGAGCTATTAAGTCAGCTCAACCTCTACGCTCCTGAACGAATGCTTCGCCAACAGGACTTCTTGCTGCTTGAACGTAATTCATCATGGACTTCATAACCCTATCCCGCGTCTTATCAGCTAGGTTCAACGTTGTCCATTTTTCTTTTCGACTTCGCTGTACTCTGGCAACATTCAAGCGCAGACTGACAGAATGGCATGCTACGAGAGAGTATAGATCAATGAACAAGTTGTTGTTCCGCGCTTCAATTGATTGACGACGAGGACTGCTCCGAACTATGGATGTTTCTTATTTTAATTATGTTTATGAATGTGGAACTAAGCAATATTTTTGTATTGTTTTTTACTGTATTGTTTTGCAAAAGATATGGGGTTTTAGCAAAATTAAAACGGCGTTTCCCCGACATAACAAATTCATTAAGACACAGCAGAGTCAGATAGAATATATATAATAAATAAATAAATAAAGTATCGTTTTGACTACATAGCAAATTGTTTTTATTATGCGGATAGCTAACGATGCTTCCAAATCCACAGTTTTTCCTGTTAATTATTGAACTTTGGTATTGCTACTGAGTTGTTCAGTAATTTTTGACAGTTGAGAGTGCATCACTAGTTTGAAGATCGCTCAGCAAAAATACTTTACTTAACTGCTCACTGAACACTCAGCTTTTTTTTAAAGTTAGTAAAACTTTTTACTGACTTCAGTGTAAAAACTTGGTGTGTTTATCCATTTTCTTGTTGACCAACCAGCCTCTGATATTAAAAATGCGGAAATACCAACAATCAATATGCAACTAGCGATTTGAAATTGGTTCACTGTTATCCAGACATTGGTTCGAATTACCTTGAAGCCAGCACCTTGTTATACATATTTGCGCCTTTGTTTTTGATTTGCGTAATGTTATTTGACAGAATATTTGAGAATTGTGTTCATGTGAGTTCATTATTAAACTTGGGACCGAGCTTGGGACCGATGTTCTAAAGTACTGACTGAGCCAAAAAAAAAAGTCTTTTTGTATGCAGTTACTGGTCTTGAAGTTGATCTGTAAAATACTCCAAATTACTTTGAATACAACACTCAAAACGGTGTTCAGCAAACACCTCTTGGATCAACAACACCTCATTAATCAACACAATCATTTCGAAATTTTATGAAATTCACCTCCTCTTTGGTGTAGAGTATTGAGTTTTATTTATGCCTGAATGAACCTATAACCAACGAAGTAAGCTGCCCTGGTCGGGCCTTATGTGAAGTCGTACCCTTCGCCGCACACGCACACACGCACATGTGCACATTCTCGTCCTACACGCTCAAAACTACCTCTCTTTCATTTTGTATTACTGTCCTTTTTTATCTCACGGAAAAGTTACTCAGTTTTCGTAAAAAGTGGAACAGCTCATCAATTGAGTTGTTCCACTTTTGAAATTAGTAACTTTCGTGAAAAAAGAGACAGCAATACAAATGAAGAAGCAGTTTTGAGCGTATATATCGGATCTAATCAGCCAACAACTTGATGTTATTGTTTTTGTTTTGTTTTGTTTCCTCCTCGGCAGAGCAGTTGATGAACCTAATAGTTTTATATTGTGGAGTATTCTTTCCCTATTTACTGAAACTTTAATGAGTGAATTGGACGTGAAGAAAATATGTCGCCTTTGTTTAGGGAGAAAAGGTCGTATGCGGTCTCTGTTCGAGCAACGAAAAGAAGTATCCGCTCTCCTTGAGACAGGTGATCTTCGAAGTTTCGCGACTAGAGGTATATCTAGGAACAAATTTCCAAATACTCATTCAACTGTTGTCAATTAATTCAATCGATTTCTATGTTAATATTTTCCTGTTCATAACGTTTGGTTGCTGCACTCCGGCTCAATTTTAAATGACGTTTACTCAAAATTCAACCAGATTTAAGAAGGTTCAGGTTTCAAAGCATGGATGAATAGAGGTGGGGCAACACTCTGAATGTTGAAATTGGTTTGTTTGTTCGTTTTAGGTGAACCTGAGATGATGGGATGCCCCAAAATATTTGCAAATGATATTGTCAATACACTGCTTGGAAATTTTCGATACAATCGAGATGCTTATCGAGCAAACGATTTAAAGCTTCGAAACCAGGTTGTGGGAACGCTGCAAATCGAGATTAAACAGGAAGAGAAGAGGTGGATATGGGAATGCTGGAAAGACATTTTACAAGAGTTGTATGTGTATTACATAGTCTATTTATGCTTTGAATGATAAACCAATGACTTTGCTTCTAGGGTAGTTGGTAACCTTTGCGTTAAATCCAGAACCTTTGAATAATCTTCCCGAAGCGCTTGAAGTTGTCGACCGAAGAGATGAAAACATTGAACTTGCCGATACTGAGCGCATGAAGAAGAAATTGTCGTAGATAATGACGAAGAGTGAAATAACAGGAAATGATACTAAACAGAAGAACCAACGGTAAAAAATATAATCGTAGAACAAAGAGGAGAAAAGGTTCAAAAGTTAAACGGAAAATGGGACGTCCACGTACGAAAATTCAGATCCAAATCGCCCTCGAAAAAACGATTACAAATGTTACATATGCAAAGAGTGAGTCACATGGAACGTGCGAAGCTCTCATAACTCACCTCACTATGATACTCGCGGGGATCTCTTACCTTTCACTTGCCCTGAATGACTAGCCAATGAAACGGTTGTGATTAGAACCGTTCAAGCGAACGCGCATAAACAGCAACATTTGAATCCAGAAAAATGTCCATATTGTGACAAGCGATACACCGACAAAAATAATGTAGCATTCCACGTGCAGATGCATCACCAAGGCGGCGATGATAAGTGTCCATTGACGTGCGAGGTCTGTGGCAAGATCTTCCTTTCTAAGTTCCTTCTGCATCATGACAAACTACATACCACTGCGAGCTGTAAAAATTTGTGGTAAAGTTTTCAAAGAACAGCACAAACTACCTGCATCAACGCCGCCACGAAAAGGTTAAAAAGCATGAATGCTCTATCTGTAGAAGAAGCTTGCATCTTTGGACAGTGTTCAAATGCACTTGAAAGCATTTCACTCAAACCAGGTGTTCAAATGCTCTTACTGTCAAAGACATACACTTCGGATCTAACACACCGATACCATAGAAGAAGCACGAAGAAGATCCGACATATGTAGGTAAAATATTGGAAAGACTACTACACAATTGTCGAGGAGAAGAAAACAAAACCTGAGGCTGAAACTGAAGAAGTGCAATCTTTGTGGAACAATTTCCAAAGCAATTGGCACCCATCTTTCTACTGTCCATTTTTCCGGTGAGTTCCGTTGCACAATCTGCGGCATGACTTTCAAAAATAAGCAAAGTACGAAATCCATGTATTGGAACACGAAAAGGGTAAGCGCATCAATGTCCGATATGTGGTCAGGAATTTTCCGACAGAAAAAATCTTATTGCCCATCTTCGGACGAAGCAGCACCGAGATCATCCCTTAGCTAAATCGCTGGATTGGCTGAAGATTGGCGCCACATTCGAAATAAAATAAATCGATAGAAACCATTGTCGATGAAGTACAAGAACAGGATCTTATCGTAGAAGACTATGAGCTTGATGATTCGATGTGAGCTGTTCTATTTTCTTTCTAGTAGAATATTTTCTGACTGCAAAGTTACAACTCATTGTTGAATGATTTTCCTTTTAATTTGATTGTCAACATCAGCAAATTCAATCAGTTATGGGTTAAGTTAAGTAATCACGACGTGCCGAAGATTAAAAATGTTAGAACACGGTTGTTCAGGGTCCCACCTGCTGGAAAGAAAAAGAAACGCTTAAAAAACATCCGTTGGGAGAAAGGTAAGAAAAAGGTGAATCACACACCCGTTCACACTACGAACTATGTTACGTAATATAGAGTATCTTGATATCAAATGCCAAAGTTATTTCCAGTGAAAACTAGATGTATAGATGCTGATATCAAGATACTCTATATCACGTAATATAGATTGTAGTGCAGACAGAATATTCTTCCTGACTGCAGTGGTGGTGAATGGTACTGTATTTTGATATTTACATTTTGATATTTGACATTTTTTATTACGACCAGAAATTGAGCACACGCAAAGTAGACATCGTGGAAAAATCTGATATGACATTTCTGTACCGTTATCTCAGGCGACAGAAACCGTTTTGTTGCTCTAATGAAAAATTTCGCAATACATATCCGTTATGTCACTCAGAATTTCGTTGATTGTTGGCTTATTACTGCATACATGTGATGTTTATTATATGGAATCAATTCCTTAAGAATGGATACTAAAAACTTATAATCGAAAATACCCAAATAAGTGCGTTTTAATCAGGCTATCATAAACAGTCACAAACCATTTCTAAACTGTTTGAAACTGTCAGCTGAAATAGAGAGAATTTTTCTTTTTTATTTTCTTTCACCGCGTTTGCTCGAACTGTACACACAAACTGTTGGTGGTATGCGGGCCTCGAATTTTGCAGCAGGTGAATGGTTTGCAAAAAATGTACATTTACCACCTCTTTCACTGACACATGCAGCGAACGAACTATCCGTCGCAATCAGTACTAAAAAACACGTACTAGACTAAAGGGAATACAACACTGTACGTTGTATGTCTGAAGGTAATTGATTTTTAAACAAAAATGTGTAATCTCAAATCTCCATTAATGTTTCTGTGTATTTTTTCATTAGTCAGAACAATGGTATGCATTGTTGCACCAGAACAGGTTGATCGAAATTGAAATAACGTATTGAAATCGGGACCGTCTAAATACGTTTTAAAAGAGGTCTTAGTGATTCGAAGTGTTTTGTGGACAAAAACGATCCATCGAAGAAGCATTGGAGGAGTTTGTTTTGAAAGTAAAACCAAGTGTATCGAATAAAGAAAACACTTTTTAGTGATTGTGGGTGATGAAGGGCACCATTTTGTAGTGGTGATCTCCACAAAGCGAAGATGAACGGGACGAAAGACCCCCTGATGTGGAGAAAAACGGTGTTGGAACAGACAATGACGGATGACGAAGAGGCTGGAGCAACGATGAACCATGCAAACGATTCGAACCGAAGAGCATCACCTACTCCAAGAGGATGCAGCACCGTATCGATTGTATTTCGAGCTGCAGGATAACAAAGGGCACGAAAAAATCAACAAATACTCCTTGGGCTCTTTCCTACGGAAAATGGATTATATCAAACAATTCATCGGACATAGTATGTTGGCCAACACAAAATCCTGGTGTTCATGATGGCTATCTCCGAGCGAACCTTCTCCTGAAAACTATCAACGACGGCAGCAGCATCTACGCAACATTACATCCCGAAGCACCTAGTCTGTGTTACCGGTGTCCTCATGAGGTACCTACAGATATCGACATAGAGGAAATCAAAATGGACCTGGAATGCAATGCCGATCGTCAATGTAGTTCGTTTGACAAAACGAGCTGACAGCGGAAGAAAGATTCAATCAATCGTCTAGCGTTACCTCAGGGCAAAGTGAACTCCCTGCATAAGTCAGGCTTTTCTGCCTCAGCCGAGTAAGACCATTCACGTCCAAAGTGGTGATTTGTCTTAACTGCTTGCGGTTTGGGCATTTGACCAACAACTGCAGGAGCAAAACGATGCAATAGATGTACACAACGGCATGACTCAGCTGAAGAATTCCGTACCTGTCAGAAAGCAGTAACGTGCATTCACTGTCGCAAGAACGATCATTCCTCAACCGACGATGCGTGTCAGAAGAAGAACAACAGAATATCAAGGAGTTTTGATGTCGAAGAAAAAACTTGACGTACACCGAAGCCCGGGAACAAGTTCCACTAATCCCAGCGAAAATGTGTATGAACTACTTCAGCACGCAGACGAATTTCCAACGATGACGGAAAGCTTCTCGTCAATGGCAAAAGGAAATTTCACTTTTAAGGACCGCTAAAGAACAATGGATCAAGGCAAATCGGGAGGGCAGGCAATCAGTGCAGCGGTGAGGACCTACAAGGATCAGCAAAGAATCAAAAATCAACTAAAACCAAACGCCCCCGAGTCAACGACGGAAGCTGCCTCAACAACGAACGGCGTAACATCATCTGGGGAACACGGAGAATGCTAAGAACCGGAACGCTTTAACGAACCCACACATTGTTTCCGACAAAGATCGTTGGGAGACGATGCTACACTGAAAATAAATCAATAATTTTTATTATTAAAATTGGCACTTAAATTGGTCAATTTTGCTTCAATTGAAATCATGTGAGTCCAGTATGATTTTCATTTGCCGCCACCATAATTTTAACACCCGTCACTTAATACACAGGTTCGTTTTCCAATGAGACTGATATGGTCACACATAATTTCAATGGAGCGAAAATGTCATTCAAGTGTGTTTTCACTTTGCCCTATTCTATCCATCTTCTTGCCAAAAACGAATTAAAACCGGGCGCGAAAACATCAGCGAAAACTAATTTGAAAAACAAAGCGACAGGCCTATCAAAAGCGATTGTTCAGAAAGGAAAGGTGATACGAAATCCGTATTCGATTGCCGGGAGAAACGGGTTTGTTTTACCTCGAATTTTTTTTACGAGTACAGCATCCGTTGAGAGAACACGAACTTGAACCGGAATCCTCCAAGTTCGACAAGAAGGAAAAAAAAAAGATCCAGGAAACTAAAGCCGGTAAGTTATTTAGGAAAGCATGAATATTCTGGAATTTGATCGATTTGTTTTTATAGTTGTTAAGCGGCCGAAGCAAAGCGATGATGAAGAAAATGGTCAACCGGAGGAAGATGGTGATGCTGAAGAACAAGAAGCGTCTCCGGTTGGAAGCAACGGTGCATACGAAATGCTGCTGGGTAATCAGGAATTCGATTCGCTTCGTGGTAAAGGTGTCGGACAATACCACGTTGAAGGCGTTCGCAGAAAATAGAATTCACAAAAATGACCGACATTCAAGCTAAAGCCATTCCGCCGCTGCTTGAGGGGCGTGATTTGATTGGTTCTGCCAAGACTGGCAGCGGTAAAACGTTGGCCTTTTTAATTCCGGCTGTGGAGTTGCAGTTCAAACCACAAAATGCATGTAATAAAACGAAATAATAAAATAAATTTTATGATAAAATAAAATCCATGCGCCTTTTCACATAAAACGTATTACAAAACTCATTTGAATTTTGCTAGGACAATTTAATGCAATCCATGTACACTATAATTAATATCTATTCAGCTGTTGCACTTAAAGACTATATATTTATTGCACATATGCTTAATTACTCTATGGGTCATGAAACGTATTTGACCACATTTAATTAAAAATAAGTGCAGCACCAATACAGAGCAATAACTTTGCACTTTGCCCAAATCTATAGGTGATTGCACTTAAATATAAGGTGCATTGTTTTTTGAGTGTACGAGAAGCTCAGACAACAACAAACCGAACTTATCAGGAATCGATGATCAACTTCTACGCAGAATTCATCGGAATGCTAGGACACAATGAAGACGTAAAAACCCTTTTCAAAACGACCATGAAGAAGCACTTCAACTTGGCAAATTCGGTAGTGTTAGCTAAGGATCAGAACGGAAGCAACTCCCAATCTCACGAACACAACATTCAAAATCTTTCAAGCGAATATACAGAGCCTACACAAGAATAAGGACGAACTTCAACGTATATTGACAGGTAACGAATATACAGCAGCAATCCTATCGGAAACATGGACTAGTAAGCAACTAAAAAATAGCAATAGGTACAATATCTCAAATTTTCACCTAATACCTGACTCAGGTATGATGATAGAGAGGCAGTGGTATCTTACTAAGTAAAGATATGAACTATCAAAAAATTCCCATGCCACTAACATCAAAGCACACACAAGTTGTGACAATTAGAATAATGCGATATGACCTTGTTCTGTCATCTATCTACATTTGTCCCTGTATCAAAGTAGAGGACTATGAGGAGGACATTAAAAAAATATTTGCAACCCTTGAAAATTACAAAAAAAATAATCATTGGAGGTAATTTTAATTCTCAAAACTGCTAATAGAAAGCATCGATAACAGCAGGTTTTTAATAATTAATGATGGCTCACATACATACATACCGATACAGTAGGATGCACGCTCTACAGCTATAGATATTTCTCTATGCTCGGCCAAAATCTTTGGAGATGTGAAATGGAAGGTCCTCGACATTGGCGTCGGGGGCAGCCATCACATGGGAATCGAAATAATCTTATCAAAAGCTGCTAAACCTAAATCAGGATTTTTCGTCGACAAAAAGAGAATATTCGAGGAAATTTCACATCTAGAAGACTCGGAGGTGAAAAATATAAAAAGTTTGACGCAGTCTGTTGGAAAAATATTAAAGCGGAATAGGAAAAAAGACACAAAGGAGCCGAAGTATTGGTGGTCTGAAGCTGTGGACGCGACGTGGCAGGAAAAAACCGCCGCTAGAAGACAATTCAACCGACAATCAAGTATCCAAAACCTGATAATTTTCAAGCAGAAGGCTGCGATTTTCCAGCGACGAAAACGAAAAGAGATCAAGAAAAAGTTTGAAGAGTTTCCGGAAGAGATTGGTCTGTTTACTGACTCCAAGGAACTTTGGCAAAAAGTTGGAAGATTGACCGAGAAACGGTCAAGCAAGAGAGAAAACAATCCAATGTTCGAGGATGAAAAATTGGCACAAGACTTTTTGGACTTTCACTTCGGAAAACATGACCCAAGGGATAATGATATACCCATGAATATAGCTACGGAAAATTTGCTGACTTGGGAAAACTGGATACGAATTTTGAGTTCAAAGAAGAAAACATCAGCGCCAGGAGATGACAACTTGACGTATGAAATTCTTGGAAAAATGCGACCGGAAGTAGCTTGCTGCCTCATCGAGCAGGTAAATGCAATGTGGCAAAGGAGCATGCCAGACGACTCACTTAAAAGGATCAAGGTAGTCGCCATTCCTAAACCAGGCCGAGACCAATCGTCACCCACTGGTAAAAGACCCATATCGTTAGTACCCACGGTAGCAAAAAATGCCAACAGCGCGGTGCTAGGAACGCCTTCAAGATTTTCTGGAAACACAGGATGTCCTCCCCAAAACTACATTCGGATTTCGTAAGAAATTATCTACCAATACGTGCGTCTCGTTCGTGACCAATTGGGTGAAGCAGAGAAAACGAGAAAACCACGTCGCTGGGATGATCTGCATCGATCTAACAAACGCATTTAATGCTGTACAGGTAGATAAATTGGAAGAAACCCTTCTGAAGATATAGGTATCGCCGGATGTGCTGTCTTGGATTTCGTCGTTCATGAGGAATAAATAAATTGCCCTCCACTCACGAGATAAAACCCTTACGCGTACGGTAAATGATGGCCTCCCCCAAGGTGATTTGTTTTCACCAACATTATTCAACGTCTACACTATGGAGTTGCACAACATATACAAGAACGGAGTAGTCCTGGTTCAATGCGCCGATGATTTTGGCATTTTGGTAGAAGCACGGAATGTGGAAAAGCTCAACGAAATCGCGCAGGAGTACGTTGATGAATTTGCGGCTGTAGCAGAAGGATTAAATTTTAAGATCAACGCTGCTAAAACAAAAACACTGCTGTTTCAAAACAGTAACAACCAGTTAAATGTTCGAATCAATGGCGTGGCTGTTGAATCGGTGAAGGAACACAAATATTTAGGTGTCATACTGGATCGCTATTTAAGTTTCTTTATCCACTTGAAGGAAGTTCGAACGAAAGTTCAAGAAAGGTTGAACATGATAAAAGTACGGAGTGGCATAAAAATGGAGCGCATCCGGAGACAATGGTTCGTATATGCAAGGCCTTATTCCGAAGCACTTTGGAGTATGGTTGCTCAGTCCACAACAACGCGGCCCGCTCCAACCGGAAAATTCTAACAGTACTCAACAATCAGTGTCTGAAGAAGGTTACTGGAGCATCGAAGACGACCCCACTTAATGCACTAGCGGCATTGAGTGGACAGGAGCCGATTGATTTGAGGCAGGAATACGTCACAGTCAAGGAAATTGCCCGCTGTGTGTCAAGGGACAATGTAATCGCTGAACAACTTAAAGAAATCCGTTTACTAGAAAATATTGAAGGATGGTACAAGTTCTCGTACATGGAGACGTTGTACTGGGACGAACAGAAGCATCTTCAATAAAATCATCCCGGTCAAAAAGCTGAATGTGGGTATCAACGAAGATATCTGTGCTTATCTGGAAGGACTTACAACAGCGAAGGAAGATACAAACCCAAAGAAGCTGAAACAGATGACACTCTTCGCTATGAATGGCAAATACAGAGGAAGAGGCAAAGTATTCACAGACGCATCAAAAATAAACGGAACGTGCGGGATCGGCGTCTACGTCGAAAGCACTGAACAAAGGATCATCAATCGCGTAGAAAACGACACCAGTATCACCATAGACTAACTCTAAGACCAGTAGGTCCCATACAAAAACGATTTTTTTCTTGGCTCAGTCAGTACTAGAACATCGGTCCCAGCTCGATCCCAAGCGATAGTCCCCTAATAATGAACTCACGTGAACACACTCTCAAATATTCTGTCAAAATAACACAGCAAATCAAACAAAGGCGCAAATATGTATAACAAGGTGCTGGCTTCAAGGTGTAATTCGGACCAAGGGGTTCTACAACAGTGAACCAATTTTAAATCGCTAGTTGCATATTGATTGTTGGTATCACTTCGGCCGAAATCATCGCTATTCAGAGCGGTCCGGTTGATAGAGGCGATGGAACTGCAGCACCACGTTATATACACGGACTCGAGATCTTCCTGCATCATGCTGGAAGAGGTGCAGGAGGGTAGAGAAGGAGAGGCTGCTTTAGTGGACATTCTCACAACTTGTTGGAAATGGAAGGTTGGGATCCAATGGATTCCCAGTCATGTGGATATCCAGGGCAACCACATAGCGGACAATCTGGCGAAATCTGGCCAATCTGGCCAACTCAGCAAATATACTGAAAAACAACTTGCTGCTTACTGACGCATTGCATCACTTCAAAGAGTGCCTGCATAAGAAGACAACGGAGTGGTACACCAACTACGTAAACGACAAAGGACACACGTTCAACAATTTCCAATCATCCTTTTCAAGTACACCCTGGTACTTCGGAAAGGAAATACCAGGAAAAGATATCAGACTACTGAATCGACTCATTAGTGGTCATGACTATTCCAAGGTCTGGCTGGCTAGAATGCGGTTGGCAGACGATCCGTTGTGCGATATGCCAGGAACCTGTAACGGCAGAACACGTTATCCTACACTGTCCACGATTTGGTTTTGCAAGAACGAAATATGATTTCGATAACAAATACAGAACGCTGTCAGAGGATTTTAACACTAGAGACCCGATGTGTACAAGGATTTACAGGTATTATAGAGTATGAGGATTATACCATTGTTCGATAGCAAATATACTAATATACCGGCAGTTATTTTTTTTGAAATTCTGACAAGTTTAACCATTGAAAAAAACAATTTCAAAATATTATGAAAAATATTAGATGCAAGACAACACCTTCCTATTTCACCATGCAACACGCTACAAAATAACAGACTACCGAAACTAACGAATCAACTATTGATTTCTAGCATACATAAGTTGACACTTATGTCATCAATGTGGAGCCGTTTTTAAGTGCCGGGAGCCCCGTTATTGAAAATAAATGTCACTTTGTGAAACTGCCTGTCGGTTTGTGAAAATAAAAATGATTAGATTTTCCTTGTTTAAAAATCGAGAAAAAATAGTTGATATTCGATAAAAATATATTCATGTGCTAGGAAGAATAATTCATCATCGATACAGATGAAAAAGCATGTTTTTAAATTAAACCCCTATTGTCCAATTTGTACGGAGAGAACAAACTAAATTACTGACGAATCGAACACACTGATAATTACTGATTACATCGTGAATCGGAATAAGAGGGCATATCCGAGCAATTTGCGATTTGAGCGTACATGCAAAATATAAACAGAAATGTTTTCAATGCAATGCATACTTAGTACATCTAAATCATGAGTTTTGTCCATTTATCCTGAAGTAATGATATAAACTTGATTATCAGAACTCGTTGTTTTCTAGCATAAGAGTTATTTCATAGATACAACAACAATCCTACTCTGCTGATTTACGCCATATTGATTTGTTGACACAAGTGAAAGCGATTTAAATCAATGCATAAACATGGCGTAAAGTAAAGGCGATACTGAAAAAAATCAAAACAACGGCGAACAGTAAAAGCTACCCGCGATACCTACAAAATAATCAAAACAACGGCGAAAAGTGGAAGGCGATTTTATACAAATGTCAAACATAGGCGAATAGTATAGGGATACCATTATTTCCAGTACTTGTGGGGCCAGCATTGAAAATCGTAATCAACATCCTAGTATTGATAGGCGAATATTAAAAATGTGCAAATTTCAATGAATAACGAATCGGATTTCCATCAGCATTATATATAAATCGAAACTAGCTTTGTTCTCTAGTCTGTAGTGCTAGATAGTATTTGAATTTATTCGTTAATTTGTAAATTACTGTTTGAAATTCTACATGCAATATTACAATCATCGTTTCCACTTTGTTTGCATGTTCAGT
The DNA here is from genome assembly GCA_034211315.2 of Aedes japonicus. Classification (NCBI taxonomy): domain Eukaryota; kingdom Metazoa; phylum Arthropoda; class Insecta; order Diptera; family Culicidae; genus Aedes; species Aedes japonicus. The sequence goes on along the minus strand of JASCZW010001085.1, from coordinate 6,370 downwards.
GCCCTTATCGCAAAGTTACTCGGATATAGTCAGAACCTGACTGACCCTTCAACTGAACTGATTAGAATCGCAGTTCAAATATGTATAGACAGATGAAGATAGACGACGATAGAAGTAGACTGTTGGTTTACACTATAATATGCGCAACGTCTTCTGCTTATCGACTCTGAGCATAACGTTCTAGAAATTCTATGCCAAAATTATCAACTATTAGCTTTATGTTTTCCTATCTGCTGGTTTTGTTTTAAACATGTCATAAATATCATTTTAGAAAGTAGCTGTTACACCGTGTCAGTGACAACATGGAAACTGACGAGCATTCGCAAGCCGATGCCGAATCAAATACAGGAAAGCGTTCTTTTCACTCTCGGAAAATGACTGACCACGACCGATCTGATTATGAGGTAAGATCGAGGAGTTATCTGTGGGTTCTATCAGGGATATGCCTAATAGTTTTTTCTACCTTTAGCGAGGAACATGTTATGCCAACATTTTGTTCGGTTCAAAATTGCGATACTTGGTCAAGTACGGATAACAAATATGTAATTTTTCCGTTTCCTCGGTGTAAGGAATCCGCCAAGCAGTGGAGACACCTTTTGAATTTGACCAGAATTGGTAAATTGAACGGTGTATGTGAGTTACATTTTGCGAAAAAATTTCTGATCCGAAAAAATAAGGGTCAAATTGTTACACTGAAAGCCGGTGCTGTGCCGACTAAATTTCAGGGTCCAATTAAACCGATGGTCTCGACCATCCATTGCCGAATGTGTGGCTTATCGATGAAGTACCTCATGAAAAATACTGTTTCTAAGCTACAGATGGACCACCGCTTGCGACCTGTATTGGAAATGTGTCTAGAACTGAACAATTCCAAACATAGCTTTCTACCGGATACGGTATGCGATAGATGCACCAAGATGGTTCGGTTCGTTGGTGAATTCGCCGAGACGTGCTGGGATGCTCAGCAGCAACTATTAAGTCTCTACGCTGGTACGCGGAAGCCGGCCTCTCAACATTTGGATGATACAGAGGAAACACTTGTCATGCACACAGAATCACCAGACTCGTCACCATCAGGGCAGGAGGTTTTTTTAATAACCCATAGTGAATTGGATTCTGAGGAGGCTCCACAAGAACATTCGATACATTTTGATCCCGATAGTGATACATCAAGGCCCGCATCTGTAGGAGGGCAATCAATTAATTGCTGTGATTCAATCAACAATGACATGGTGAAACCACTTATTATACGTACAGAAACATCAGAACCTAAGTTATTAACAGCCTTCGAACAAGACAGTGAAATAGAATCTCAAGAACTTCCAATTGAATTTGAACATAAGTTATTGACAGTCAACGAACAAGACACCGAAATAGAATCTCAGAAACGTCCAACAGAATTCGATCACGATAGTGACGTATCAGGGCTTGTATCAATAAAAGCGGAACCCTCGGATTACGGCAACCATGAACCACCGCAAAAGATATTCAAACCCAGCGGCAACCAGATCGATATGACCAGTGGTCGGTTTAAGAAATACGAATGTGAAATATGCTGGCAGAGATTAACTAGCCAAGTGGAGCTAAAAATGCACATCCGGAAGCATGAATGCGAGCGGACCGAGGGTAAGTCATCGAGGGAAGCAGCGCTTAACGGCTGGTATGTCGAAAATATCAAGTGCTTGCAATGTAGGAAAACGTTCGAAACCACAGAGGAGCTGAAGGCGCACACCGCCCAAGAGCACAAGTTCGAAGTATACTGTCCGGTGTGTGGAATGAGATTTAGGTAAGTCTCCAAAGTAGCCTGAAGTAAGGAAGTTACTAATAGCAGATGGTTATTGTGCATTTTTAGAGACAAAGAAGCGTTAGAGCAACACAGGAAGAGAGTGCGCCGCTGCATGGCACACGATACGGGTGGAAAAAAATCAACCTAGCCTACTACTATTTTATCATCATTCCAAAATTCGAACCTCAATAAACATTGCTCATTAAATAAGATTATTTATGAAACGGAGTTTTTTACATAGACTGAGTTTTGGAAGCCGAAATCAAATTATGCTTTCGACAAGAATTTGACAGAGCACGAACGGAAAGTTTTTAAAAGCCACCTGAACATACTAGCATGGAGTGGTGGTTTAATTGGTCAATGTATCAGAAACTGTCTCCTCCATTAGGCTAGTCTTATTTGTGCCCATGTTCTGGGAATCACATGTTCTGGTAGAACATCTTGAGAGAAGGATCTTGTTGTGCTTTGGACTTTTGGACTTTTGCACTTTTGCCACTTTCCAAAAAGATCTACAATATTGGCTCATTTTCTGAATTTCTTTCCATTTTTTGGTTTTGTACATGTAGGCAAAGCTATGAGCTTCGTAACTAGTAGTTTATTTCCTTATTTATTCTTTGGAACTGGCTTCATGGAGGCCCTAATAATGCTCAAATATCGGGGTCGAGTTGAATTGAAGTACTTGCACCCTGACTGATACAATGACGCTTGATAGATATTGTTGTTGTTTGTCTTTATTTGAGAGACTTTCAGCCGGTGGCAGGTTCGTCTTTTGAAATATTAGCGTACGAGGAAGTGCCTGAAGGGTCCCAACCAAGTGGGAGGGTGGGGCTCAAGGACCCTTATCTCAATTCATTTATTTAAAAATAATAAGTTTGCTTGAAAACACCTTCTAAACAATTTTCAAGTTTGGAGGCTGTCGCTACTGTCAGAGTTGGTTCCTGCTATCTGGTGGGACAGTCGTGGCCAGAATAGGTTGATGGTTCGAGGGTGTGATTTGAGAGAGAGAGAGAGAGGGGGGGCACCCACCGGGGACCGGCATTGTTGAGGGTCCATCACCGACGCTCTACCCCTGCTCGTAGTTTTGGTCAAGGTTACGTATGAACTGTACTATATGGTGTCGTAAATGTGGCAATCCTTGAGAAAGCAAACCAATGCTGTCTCTCTAGTCAGCTCGTCGCTGAGGGCATCTTTCGGGGAGCTTGAGATGTCATTGAATTCCCGGGGTCCTTGGTACTGGGGGCAACGGCAAAGAAAGTGCTCGTTGCAGGTGGAAAAGTTTATACGGAATGGCCCGTTTCCGGCCATATTGTGAAATGCCCAGGTGTGTCCAAAGCGAGACGGGAGAAGACCACCTGTTGTCGGTGGTTCGGTTGATCCTTACCTCGATGAACGGAGTGTTTAATTTTTAGGATGAAGAGCTCGCGGTTCTGGGTGTAGTCGTTGGTCCAGGCGTTCCATACGATTCTGGTGAGCCACCGTATAAATTGACACTTTTTCCGATTGAGGCCAATAGATCAGTCTCGACGTTTCCTGAGATACCGCAGTGGCCAGGTATCCAGCCGATTGTTGTTCCAGGAAAGGCCAGTAGTGTGATTGTCTGAATACAAGGGCGTGACGGTGTTTCTGAACTGAGACCAGTGACTACGCTGGCTGAGTCCGTAAAGACAACAATTGGTCGGTCAGATGGAGTGGTGACGGCGATCCATATGGAAAGTGCTTCGGTTGAGAAGATGCTGCATTGATTGGGGAGCCTATGGAACCGGGTATAATCCTCGCTGATTATTCCGATGCCGACCCCGTCGTTTCCAACAGAGCCGCCGTTTACCGGATGCAATGGTTGGGGTATTGCTGGTTGATGTGTTCAAGGAACGTCGCCTGCACCGCATTTGGGTTGGATCCGGCCCTGAATGCTTTTTGGAAGGTGTTGCCAACGGTTATTCCTACCCGGTTCCAATCTTTGGCTCCACACCTATGGACCCTGGCCACCGGGGGAGCACCTGATTGACGACTTCGGTGAGGAGTTGGTTGACCTCCTCAAGGAGGTAGACCCCTCTACTTGGCCAGCTGTCTTCTCGAGGAAACCGATGGTGCGCTTTACTAGGTTGTTCGTGATGAAGTACCGGAAGGGAGGACGCCCGCTTCGACGTAAGGTGATGCCCGGTGTTGAAGGAGCAAGCCGGAAGTGATCCGGATGGCAGAGATGTAAGTCGGGGCTAGTTTCTCCCACAATAGTCGCCTGGCGAATGATTCGGCTGTTAACTAGCGGCGGCAACTCAGGGAGCCTGGTTGTGCGGTTGAAGTTTTGGTGTCTTCCGGTTATGGTTCGGAGGAGGTTAAGGCGAGTGCGGCAGCTTTTCTTAACTTCATCGAAGTGACGACGGAAAGATAGGGAACGGTCGATTCGGATTCCTAGCACTTTTGATGAGGACGTTTGTTTAATGTGGTGGGCTCCATGACGATTGGCATGGCCAGTGATAGGGTGAAGCTGCATTTCTCCGGTGACAGCTGGAAGCCAGAGGCTGAGGTCCAGTTCTCAACTAACCGCACCGCTTGACCTAGTTTTTTCCGCAGGGCGACCAGTGTGCTTTTCACGACCAAAAATACCCGCCGGTAGTTTTGAGAAGATTCCATTCATCCGGATTAGGAAAAGGGTGACGGCAATGACCGACCCTTGTGGAACGCCTGTTTCTTCAGTGAATGATGTCGGTCGGGTGTTTCAGAAAGTTCCGCAAAAGTGGCATAACGTGTCCAGACAGACCCCAGGTAATCAGGTACCTTTTAGTTCCGAAGCCTGGCCGAAAAGCGTGTTGTCGGTTATCAAGAAGTCCGTTGGAATGTAGGTAACCGTAGAGCCGGCGGTTGACCATTCGCCCAGGATCGTAGAACCACAGCAGGTAAGTGAAATGGGTCTGTAATCCTCTGGCGAGGGGCCGTTTGCCGGCTTTTTTACTGGAATAACGAGGCTGTGAGACCATGAGGCGGGAAGACTGTTTCCTGCCCACTCCTTATTTATAGGTGTAATAGGGTTGTTTTGCCGTCGCGGCAGGTTCCGAAGTAGCGGGTAGCCGATATCGTCGGGAACGGCCGAGTTTCCTTGGCTCTGGAGAGCAAAATTTAGTTCGTGCTTTTTAAACGGCTGGTTGATGGTGAGGTCGGGTTCGGTGTCAGGAATGGTTACGTCTTTCACATGACTAAAGCGGCGATGATTTTTCGCCGGAAGTCCTCCGGGTAGCTTTCGAGCGACGATAGTCCGTCGAAGCAGTCGCCTAAAAAGTTGGCTACGGATTTCGAGTCAGTGGTGGTGCAATCGTTTATTTTGAGGCCGATGCCTCTCTGACATCGTTTCGCTGAGCGCGTTCACTCTCCCAACTAGCTTACTTGGCGGACCGTGTCCGTCGCAGTGGTCTCTCACGGTAGATGCGGGAAGCTTCGGTTTTGCCTGGGTGTTCATCCGGCAGCCGTTTGAGGGCTCGGAGGGCCTTTCTCCTTGCTTTTACAGCCGCTTTGGTCTCATCGGACCACCAGTGGAGGGCTCTTTTGCCAAGGGTTGGGCTTGTTTCGGGGATGCTTGCGGTGGCAGCATCCATCGAACCGGGGCTGCCCTTGGAGACGTTGTCGACTAGGGTTTGGTACATGCTCCAATCCCCGTGCTTGTACTGCCACCGGGGTCTGCGTGAGGTATTAAATTGGCTGCCTGATCTGATGATGATGGGATAATCGATCACCGCCCATCGGATCTGCCCGTCTCTCCCAGGAAAGGTGCTGGAGGAGGCAGGGACTACAAAGGACAGATCCAATGTGGAGGTTCGTTGCCGTTGAAACAGGTTGGTGAACTGTCGTTAAGCAGGGTGAGATCTGCATTCTCGGTGGCTTCGTATTTCAATACCGGCGTTTTTGCTGGCCCACGACTCGTGGTTGCCGTTTGAATCACCGACTCAGAAGTATCGGGCCAATGATGTTAATCAGAATTGCCGCGAGGTGGTTTGAAAGGTTGGAGATTCTCTCAGACGATAAGTAGGCCGAGATGATGGTGACAGCGAACGGAGCTGAGAGCTTGACGGCAACGATGAGCAGGTTGGAAACGATTTTGATGACCTCAAAGTCAGCAGGAAGCCGAACGCCGATAGCAGTTGATCGGAAAGAATTCCGTTGGCTGGTCAGGGTCCATTTGTACCTCTTGGACAACGGTCGGTCTAGCTCTAGCGAACCAGCAACTCCAGATCGGCGAGGTTGTTGACACATCCATTCATGTTCTACTGAATGACTAGAGTTTGTAGTGGGGAAAACCCGGGAGAGTTGGAGGAGCGGTAGCAGGGTGATGGCTGCGGGCGATGGATGGCGGATTAGGCGGATATGGGGAACGAGGAAGATGGATATCTGCTACCAAGGTGTTTTGGCAGGTTTTGCCAGGGCGGAAACGTGAAAAGCCAGCGATTGAAATTGGAATGTTGGCGCTTAGCCGCCAGAATGGCAGAATTAGTCCTCGCTTTAACGCAAAGCGCATCCTTTCAGCCCAGCAGATCCACGTAAAGGTGCTGGTGCTGGGCCTAGAGAGGTCAGCTGGTTACGAAACGAACGTAAAGC
>JASCZW010001084.1:0-83052 GCA_034211315.2 Aedes japonicus | reverse complement strand
AAAACAAATTAAGTAAAAATACATATGAAACACAAATTTTTACATAACTCGAGAACTATTCAAGCAAATGAAAACCACATTTTGCATGTAATAACCCCCATTGGAGGCTGGCTATCTGATTATTAAAATTGAATTTCTGTTTGTCTGTCTGTCTTCTGACCCTTATATACATGGAAACTACTGAACCAATCGGGCGTGAAAATTAGTATACAGGGGTTTACAGGGCTGAGGAAGGTTCTTATGATTGTATGAGACCCCATCCCTCTCTTGAAAGGTGTAGGGGTGGGTTCTCCCATACAATTTAATCTACAAATTCCTGCATAACTCGAGAATTAATCAAGCAAATGGAAACAAATTTGACACTTGTGGGGGGTTCTGGAGGCAATCATTGTATGGTGGTTTGTGATCTCACCACCCCTCTGGAAGAGGAGGCTCCCATCAAATAAAACACAAACTTCTCGTGTAGAAGTGTGTGATAGAAGTTTGAACCACTGCTTAATCACTGCTTAGAAACTCTTTCCGAAAAACTACTATAAACGGGCCAGTTCTATTAAATTTTCATTCATTTAGTTGAAAACGTAGCAGCGCTCGCACCGGGATCAGCTAAATGTCAATAAAAAAGGTCTAAGTTTCGCTTGTATATTTTCCAATGGCTAATTTAAACACAAACCTAAGAAACAAGATCTGTGAAAAATAAATTAATATATTTTGACATTATATCCAGATATTCTTCAAAAGTTTCTGGAATTTGTAAAAACTTTTCGTGATCATACTACCAAATGGCACTTTCAAAGTGTACAACTAGTTATGTATCGCTACCAGCTCAAATAATTTTGTAGTTATAATAAAAATGCAATCAATCGTTGCAGAAAACGGGTTTTCGGTTTTCCAAGAAGTTTTCCTCACTTTGAAAAATGTTTTTGGACTCAAAATTAAATTTTTTCCGTACTTTTGACATAATTTTATTAAAGTTTGGCAAAACAAATGCTATACGGTAAATGGTTTTGAGTTATGAATTTTCAAAGTGATGTTCGGAAAATCGAAAACTGGCAACCCTGACTTTTTAGTATTGTTTTTCTTACACATCTTTATAAACCCTACGCGTGGACAATGTTTCAATCTGAGACCTTTCGGACCAATCTGTACGATAATAAAAAATATCCCCACGAACCCTGCAAATCCACGAGTTGCTAGGTTTAAACACACTTGTCTCTAAAGCCTGTCCTCAGTGAAATTTCTACACTATAATAATAGACATCAAAAAAAATTACACATAATTTAACAAAACCGATTATTTAGTTCTCCAATTATAGAGTTCAAACAACATAAGAAACAGTTGATTGAGATGTTCATCTTTCATACTGTAAAATTCTCGAACATTCTATGGTACACCCGCCGCACTATGGTCGAATGGACAAATTTCGCGACAAAAATCGATAATTCGATAAACCATTAACTTTAGACAGATAATGTCTTCGGGAGATTTGATATTTAAAATAAGATCTATCTTTTGGTTTGGGTTGTGACTGAGGTGGTCCTATTATGTTCATAATTAAAATTTCAACTTTTTATTCTTATGATTTAGAGGATTTTTTGCTTCCACAGAATTGTAGATATTTTGGTTTAATGAAACTTTGCTGAAAAAAATTAAATTCTATCTCATCTATGTATCGTTTCACAACAGTTTTTCTAGCTATCCTTAGGGTGGGACTTGAAAAACAGTTTTTTTGCTGTAATTTATATTTTAAATTTGAATTTGAAAACTTTGAAGAGATGACTTTTAGAGTTCAAACTGACGCACATTTTGAAGATACAAAATAGTTGCTAGGTATTAGTAATAGAAAAGTTGTAGAGGTTGAAGTGTAAAAAATATGCTTTTGCAAGATGTCTTATACCTTTATTTGCAAATATTTACAAACAGCAAGTACGTGAACTGAAAGAACAAATTCATCTACAAGATCTATGCAAAATTGTTTGTCCCTTTCTGTCCCCTTTAGGAAAAAAATCTTTTAAATTTGGTGGCTTTGCATTTTTGCTGTATTATTTTCGATCAGCAGCATCAAAAATTATCACCAAAGACCGTAACAACTCGAGTTCTTTATGAAAATGTTTTATACTTTTTATATTAATCCATCTCCGTTACTTTATTAACATTCATATCACAGACAAAACAAACATAACACATCGAACATTTTCACCACAAATCATGGTCACTAACACACCTGCGCCATCTGTTGTTTTTTTACACTTCAACCCCTACAACTTTTCTAATACAATAACTAGCAACTATTTTGTATCTTCAAAATGTGCGTCAGTTTATACCCTAAACTTCATCTCCTGCAGAGTTTTCAAATTCAAATTGAAATAAAGGTTACAACAAAAAAACTGTTTTTAAGTCCTACCCCAAGAAGGAAAGTTAGAAAAACTGTTATAAAACGATACATAGATGAGATAAATTTAAATTCTTTTCAGCGAAGTTTCATTAAACTGAAATATCTACAATTCTGCGGAAGCGAAAATCCTCTAAATCATAAGAATAAAAAGTTGAAATTTTTATTATGAACATAATGGGACCACCCTAGTCACAGCCCAAACCAAAGATAGATCTTATTTTTAAAAATCAAATCTCCCGAAGACATTATCTGTCTAAAGTTAATGGTTTTCGAATTATCAATTTTGTCTGAAATTCGTCATTCGGACCATAGTGCACAGTACTATTGGGTGAATTTCTGAACGGTTTGGCGGATTGGCTGTTTTTGGCACGTATTTGACCTTTTGTACCTTATACCGTTGTACCTGGACAAATTTTGCCAAGAGACAAGATCAGGCCAAAACAGAGATGAAGATTCGTGGCTTCTGATAGACGGTAGCAACCCGTTTTTGCGAATAGTGCCGGTAGAAAGGACACTTCTTCAGATTTTGAAGAAAACTACTACATATGGAATATAGACACTTTATTTGTCCGGATATTAACGGCAACGGACGTTCCTGAAGTCATAGCTGTTTTAGCCTTTGAGTACGTTTGATTCGTCGTCCATTATGATATAAGAAAATGTTCGCAAAACAATTGGTGAACAACTCCTTAGCATGAAGAAGTTTTGCTTGTAATCAAGTTGGCCACCTTTTTCACTTTGTTCGCCTTCCAGTCCTTGCCTCTGATTCACTTTTTGTACGTGCGAGTTTTGACCTCAAACTTTGCGAGCCACATTTTGCACAGAAAGATAGGGATTTTTCTCAATAATGGCTACCACCTTTTTGTCCGTTCGCCGGAAGCATACTTTTCGATCTGTTCCATTTCCAACCTTTCTATCCACAATCAAGCGCTGATCAAATAATTTGCAAACACAAAACACGGTACTCATAGTTTCTTGGCAAGATCTCGTACCGATAATTTTAAGGTTCTGCTGCAACAACAATTTACGTACTTCCATACACTGAATGTTACAAGAATGTAAACATGTTGTACCACGAAATAGCAGAGTGAGAATTTTAGCGGTCATTTTAGAAGTGAAACGTTTCAGCGAGCTGTGAAACAATCCAAAATCTACACTGAAGAGCAGCCTTTCTGATCTGTTATCTTTTTCCACCACTATTGCAAATCAGTTGGTTGTTTTGATTGTTTTCGCCCTAATGAGAATATTTCATGGATTTGCTACTTAGCAGAAAAAGTCAGATTCTCAAACAAACAAAAATCAGTTACTCTCGAAACTGCGAACTTTTTCGATTGTATACAATGCTGGAATCACATAGTCTTATCTTATCTGAGCTGGTTTCATGCTCGATTCAACATGTCATGGCAAAGTTTCCGAAAAGCTCATTCCCCTAAGCTCTAGGCACTAGTCAGTGCCAGTAAAGCGATTAGCACGCTTCATTTGATTCCGATCTAATTGAGCCACTATTTTCTATTTCTTTTCCCAGCTGCTTCCTCCATCTTCGGAACCGTGTCCAACATCAATATGTGTCCCCGATTTGTAATGGCTTACACAGTGCCATAATCCACACATGAATAAATAAATTCCGATATCTTGCCAGACGCGGCGAAAGCTCTCGCAAATTGTGAGCATTTTATTTGTGGTGACGAAAAAGTTTTTTCTGCTTGCGCATTGGGGAAAGCTAAAACGCCGCAGGAAGGCGATGGCCGTTTGATGAATATGAGCCCATTGGGGTTGTGGGCATGGGACAAAAAAGTGAAAACGCGGTAATATAATACGGAGCGCGATTCAGCGCGAGGCCCGGCAAAGTTGATGATCCATTAACATAATTTATTCCGGAGTTGCTTTCGCCGCTGCTGCTACTCTGGGCTGATTCTGACATTCAGTTTTTCCTGTTAAAGAGGACAAATAATGGAAGCAATGATGCGCGCTCGTCGCCGGGCAGAATGAGCCGCTAAATTTCAGAACATTCACTCACCCGTCGTAATCCGATTAATGGGGCTTGCCGAGGGGACCCGAGTGCGATGTGGAAAATTATTTTAAAAGTGAACTTTTCTTGCCCCCCGCGCCCCGGTGTGGTGGATTCTTTCGACGAAGGTCAGTCACTTCCGTTGCGAGTATCAACGAGAAATCGACGACGAGCAGTGTCATTGTTCAGAGTGTGAATGTGGGTCTGCGGTTTCCGCTGCGGGAATTATGTTGCGATGCGTAAAATGTTTATGAATGAGATTGAAAGTTTGAGAATTTTGACGGATTCCTCTCGGTATGCGGGATTTGCATGGAAAAACATGTTCAGAATAATGATTGCCTCTGCCGAATTGTTGCCTTCAACAGTCATCATCTCGATCGTCACATTTTTTAACAACCCCCTCCGGCACTGTAACCGAGCACCTTATTTGAACAGAATAACAATCTTAATTAAGTTCAATTTATAATTCTGTTTCGTGCTATTTGGGACTTTTCATCTCCCTCCTACGGCATAAGTTGTTTGGGATTTCTTTTCAAGCGCATCTGTGGTCCCTTTTGCTCCTGGCACTAAGCATTCACGTGGCAGTAGCTTACCAGTGTTTTCGATGTTTATATGAACCTTTTCTATTGGACTAAAGGTTGGTTAATGTTCCAAGCGTGTCAATGATTTAGGGGATCCGTTAATCTACTACTTTGTTCTGGATAAATTGTGTGAGTTCAGAATCTTCCATGACAAATAGCAAGCTCTTTCAGCCATAGGCGTAGCCAGGCGGAAGGGTGTGGGGGGGGACCGTTGCGTTCGTTGGTAACTTGTTGCACTACTGTTGATATTACTCCTATGCTAATTGATTAAGTCACAATCCAAGTTACTGTAACTAAATATGACGGTTTTCTGTTCCTTGGGATGTTCGTCAGATTGCTCCTTTTCCCAAATGAAAAAGCTAAATTACGCGAAGTTGCCTCGAATTTGTAACAAGTTGTAGCAAAAAAGCGTAAAAAGTGGACATCCATGATATTATTTTTAAATAGTAACGACTAAAAATTGTACTACATTCTTTTCCCTTTAACCAAGAACCCAGCCTACCTATGTATGTGAAAAAGCCCAAGCAGTAAACAACCGTCGAAAATGGTTTCAGCAGCTCCATTGTAACTTGACTGAGTCACAGAGCAGTCTCTTTTACTGGGTTAAAACAAGTGTGCTACATAATAAGTGTGCATGGTACATTAGTTAATTCAAGTATGAGAGGAAATCGGGTAAAATGGACCCTTTACTGAGGTCAACCCTGAACGAAACCCTCTCCATTCAATTTTTCTGACATTTTTACATAAGTACAGTGAAAGTGAGAGTAAAATTACTAGCGCCGATCTTCAGAACCGCATGGTATATGAGTTTATTCAAGTATGAGGGGAGAATCGGGTTAAATTGGCAATATGGACCACTTCCTGGCATCCGATCAAAGTGAAATCTATTCCATTTTTGGGTAATAGTTCTAGTTTGCATCCAAAATGAACCCTAAACCCAACCCTAAATGAAATCAGCACCATTCGATTTCCCGTACTTTTTCCCATAAGATAAGCTATTTTTCAGGACTCCAACACCTTGCGCCGTCTAAATTAATGGGATTTTGGTTCCATTTTTGCCCACTGTACAATGCTATAGCTTTGCCAAATAAAGGGTGTATTCGATATAAATGGCACACAGAAAATCTTCTGTAACTTTTGAATCGTATGAGTAAAAAACCTAGAAATTTGAGTAGATCTTATCCATAGTGTATTATTTACATCTGCCAAGTTTCATAGTTATACATTCAGTAGTTCCAGTCATGTCGTCGAAATCAAAATCCAGGGGCGTCCCACCGGTGGATTGCTAAAAGGCTTGGAATTGCAAATACAACTGTGTCTCGTGTAATAAAAACCTTCAAGGAGCGTCTGAGTGTCCAAAGGAAGGAAAGGAGTGGTCGTAAAAGTGGTCCAATGGACAGTAAAAAGGCCAGGAAAGTCGTACAACAATTCAAGAACCGTCCAAACATGTCAATTCGAGATGTCGCTAAAAAGTCTAAGGTGTCAGTCGGTTTTGTGCAGAAAACCATGAAGCGTGCTGGGTTACATGTTTACAAAGTGCAAAAAGCCCCAAACCGGAATGAAAAACAAAACATCACTGCGAAAACCCGCGCCCGGAAACTTTACACGAAGCTGCTCACCAAATCCGGTTGCATCGTGATGGATGACGAAACATACGTCAAGGCCGACTTCCGTCAACTTCCTGGGCAAGAATATTTCGTTGCCAAGTCGAAGTTCGATGTTCCGGAGGATGTTCGAAAGAAGAAACTATCGAAATTTGCAAAGAAGTTTCTAATCTGGCAGGCGATTTGCGGATGTGGTGAAATAAGTGCTCCCTTCATCACTTCCGGAACAATAAACGGTGCGATTTACACGGAAGAGTGCCTTAAGAAGCGTCTCTTGCCATTCATTAAGAAGCACAAAGGATCAACTCTGTTTTGGCCTGATCTAACATCCTGCCACTACGCTCGAAACGTATTGGAGTGGTACCGAGCCAACGGAGTCAATTTTGTGCCAAAGGATATGAACCCACCAAATTCACCGGAACTTCGTCCAATTGAAAAATTCTGGGCAATTTTGAAAACGGAACTTCGTAAACATCCCAAAACTATAAAAACAGAGCTAGAATTGAAGAAAATTTGGGTAAAAACAACAAAAACACTGGGAAAATCGGTTGTACAAAATTTGATGGGTGGAGTGAAAAGGAAGGTGCGGGCATTCGGGATGCGAGACGAAATTGAATAAAACAAATGTTGTAAATCAAAACTCATTGGTAGTTCTTTATTCCCTGAAAATTTCAAGAAAATCCGATAATCAGTTTAATTTTGATGAGTATATATGTGTGTGCCATTTTTATCGAATACACCCTTTATATTGGACGGATTATTAGAATTTCAGATAACTCAATGCAGACGTCTCCCAAATTTGGCAGATCGACAAGCAATCGGTGGAGAGCTTAGAAAGAGACCGGAAGAATAAGCGATTGCTCTGCGCGTGTTTGTAAACAGAAGAACCTTCATAACAAAACGAATCACCGGATAAAATACATAAATAAGCACTCGGTTACTACTAATTGAATAGATTCATTGGCAGGAAATTCCTCAATCAAATATATATCACTACAAATGGAGAACACTTGTATGAACTAAGAAGATGTTCATTACTTCTCATGGTTTTTATAAATTACTAGCTGATCCCGGTGCGCGCGTTGCTACGCCTGCAACTGAATGAATGAACATTACATAGAACTGACGCTTTTGTTTTTGAATGAGTTTTTTTTTTGACTAAGAAGGTGTTCAAACTTCTATCAGGACATTCTTCTTACCCAGACAATACACAGTTTGTGGCTTAGTTACCTGGATGATTCTCAGGATTGGTTGAAATTTGTGTTTAAAATCATCATAGAAACATTTCTTTCATTCAAAAAACCCCGCATACTAATTTTGGTTCCATTTGCTTGATTAGTTCTCAAGTTATGCAGAAATTTGTGTTTCATTTGTATGAGAGCCCTCCCCTCTTCCAGAAGAGGAGACATAAATTCATTTTAATATATATAAAAATCCTGCGAACCAATTACCCCCACATGCCAAATGTGGTTTCATTTACTTGAATAGTTCTCGAGTTAAGCAGAAATTTACGTTTCATTTTTATGGGAGCCCTCTCCCCCTTTTTGAGGGCAGAGGGGTCTCAAACCACCATAGATATATGTCTCTCCTTCAACAATATCTACATGCAAAATTTGATTCCATTTGCTTCCATTTGCTTTCATTTTTTTTGAGAGCCCCCCCCCCTCCCACTCTCTTTAAGAAGGCGGAAGAGTATCAAAGCACCATAGAAACATTTCTCAAATGCTTCAAAACCCCCATATGCCAAATTTGGTTCCGTTTGCTGGATTAGTTCTCGACTTATGCAAAAATTTGTGTTGCATTTGTATGAGAGATCCCCCCTCCTCTCCACTTTCAGAAGGCGGAGGGGTCACAAATTATCATAGAAACATTTCTCTCATTCAAAAACCTCCATATGCCAAATTTCGTTCGCGAGTTATCCATAAATTTGTGTTTCATTGCATGGGAGCCTCCCCCCTCCCTTCAGAACGGGAAGGGATCTCAAATCTGCATTGAAACAGTATTTATCTTCAAAAACCTCCGCATGCCAAATTTGGTTCCATTTGCTTGATTAGTTCTCGAGTTATACCCTTTCAAGACGCGGAGGGATCTGAAACCATCATAGAAACCTTTCTTGCCTTCAAAAACTCACACATGCTAAATAAGGTTTCTTTTGCTTGATTAGTTCTCGAGTTATGTAGAAATGAGTTGCCCATTTGTATGGGAGCGCCCCTTTTCCAGAGAAGAGAGGGGTCTTTAACAATCATAAGAACCTTCACCGGCCCCAAAAATCCCTGCATACAAAATTTCACGCCAATCGTCTAGTTTTCAGTTCATTAGGGGTCAGACAGACAGACAGACAGAAATCCATTATATATATATATATATATATATTACAACACATACATACACATATATATATATATATATATATATATATATATATATATATATATATATATATATATATATATATATATAGATATAGATATAGATTTAGCAGTTTAAAGGAGTTATTTGATTCATTTGTATCTAGAAGAACCATAAATGGACATTTGAAAGTTTTTTTCAAAGTTAGTATAATAATTTCTAGCATGTAATTAAAATAAACAAATTAACAAAACAAAGCAAATGTATTTCTCTCTCTCTCTCTCCCTCTCTCTCTTTAAAATAAACAAGTTCGCCCCCTACCCATATTTGAAATCCTGGCTACGCCCATGTTTTCACCTCTGAAACCGTTAATAAATCGAGCTAAATTTGCGACTCAAACCTTATGTCAAGTGCACGAAAAATATATTTAGCGTTCATTACACTGTTCTGAACAGCCGAATTGGTTGTGGATAGTCGAAAATTTAGCAAACCACTCGCGTGTTAGTTCTTACCATTAGACATGTGTAGGACCGCGGACGATATGGAAAATTGTACGCAATGCGTGTGCCAGCAGAAAAATCGATGGAGTAACGTCTCTCGGGAACTGGGTTTTGAAATGCTTGAAGAAGTGTAACAAAGCTCATAACACCCGACTAACTGGATGATTTCTAAATAAATTTAGAAAATTCCTACAAAATTATCTAAGAGTGCGTTGGGATGACAGCATTTATTATGAATCCCAAATTATCACGTCTTCTGATCAGATTGACTTCGCTGAATAATAGTAGGCTTAGCAAATTCAATTGTCGTTTGTTCCTGCCAATTTTTGCAATGCAAGCCTGCTTAAAATGGGAAAATATCGATCGAAAATGAACCTGAGTTGACAGGATTCGACCGCTCGCCCAATGATTCTGCTTAGTTGGACTTTGAGTTAGCAAATATTTGCCCATCATGGAAAGGGGGTTTACTATAAGCCGTAAAACAGTGTCTGGCAGCCTGTAGAATTATATGCCGTGTCTGTTGGTCTCGGGAAAGTAAACTTAAAGCGTGGTTTATTACTCTCTCTCTTGATTACAACGAACGACAGCAGTCTGGCGCGCCATCTGTCTGCATAAATGTCAGTCGCACGAATCAGTGACGGTGTGGCGAAAGTTTCAGCCGGGCATCGAATTTAACTGGACTTTGCTGGCGGTGATGTGGCAGGGAGAACAAACCCTGCGTTAGCGTTAATGCTCTAAAATAAAGTATCGCAGAACACGACACAAATATAAATTTACGGGGAATGTTGGGCTTCGTAGTTTACATTTATTACACATTCTGGTAATTTACTGTCCAAAGCTGTCGCATTGAAGTTTATCAGGGTGCATATGATGAGATATTGCAAGAACTGGACGTATAATAGCTGTCTGACACGCAGCCCATGTGAGTTCGGTCAAAAACACGGCAATGTCAATACCAGACAATATTCGAGAGGGTGATGGGTCGTTAGGCCGAATGGACTATTAGGCCGTCATTGTGTCATTGATTCGAGCTGGTTATTGGGCCACCTGAGTATATAGGAATTTATTTATTATCACTTTTTTGCTTAGAATTCTCGAGTAATTCATGTTAAGGGTCTAAAAACCATTTGTAAACAATGACTTCAAATGTCTTAAGCTGATCGATAGCATCCTTAACTTCACTTATCGTGAGAGTTGGCACGTCACCCTCGTCCTCGCCCGCACTGCATTCTTATCATTTAGAACCGTTTGACATTCATCGTCGAACCAATCGTTCTGTCGATTTCTTTCCACAAACATCATGGAACTTTTCGCTGCGTTGTTGATGGCTGCCTTGACGGAACTTCAGCAGTCCCCAGAGGGCTTTCGGTTAGTTGGCGCTGCAATAGGTCCGACGTCTATAATATCTGAGAAGTGTCTTCCATCAATCAAAACGTGGTCGTTTTGTATCTCCAGGTGTACCGATAAAGGAGGCTATGCTGGAAGTAGGTACTATGTATTAGTCATATTTTTGGAGGCCGCAAAATCGTTGAGTCTGCTGCCGTTTTCGCAAGTAATCTGGTGGGCGTTGAACTTTCCCATAACCGGTCTGAATTCCTGCTCCTGGCTGCCCTGAGCATTGAGATCTCCGATGACGATTTTGACGTCATGGTTTGGGCAGCTGTTGTATTCCCGTTCAAACTGCACGCAATAAGCGTCCTTGTTGTCATCATCATTTCTTAGGTGAGGACTGTGCACGTTGATTATGCTGACATCGAAGAAACGGCCTTTGGTTCTCAACTTGCACATTTTTTTGTCGATCGGCCACCAACCAATCATGCGCTTTTCCATTTCGCCCATCACGATAAAAGCTGTTCCCAGCTCGCGTGTATTGCCGCAGCTCTGGTAGATGGTATGACCACCCCTATGCGTATGCACCCGAACAGGAGACAAATCATATGAATACCTAATTTTGATCTTGATAGCTACCTTAAATAGCTTAACAAAATACCTAAGAATTGCCAGCAAAATATCTCTCGAATAACAAAACTTGTTATTTCGGATACCTGTTGTCGTACCTATTGTCTTACCTCAATTTGGTATTTGCATTAAATTGTGGGAACAATTTTATGGCATTATCCTCAGGTATTTTACCTCTTAATATGAGCTCTTCAATACCAAGACCAATAATCAAGTTATTCGTTTCTGCTCGGGTACTGTTGATTCTTTCCAGCAAACCTCCTGTAGTTCTATAATTTGAACTTGCGGACCCTTAGTTAGTCGGAAAGAATGCGGGTACTTCCCGAGAAATTGAGGGACTTACAGTTCCATGGTTGCCTGGTGTATACCGATTGTTCCGGTCCGTATTTACATAGTGTGCTTCCATTACTATTATGTTTTGTGGCTGGATTGTAGGGTTTGCACCGACCCCCTCTCTCGCCGGAGGACCACCGTGCATAGCTCTGTTTAGAGTCTCACGCTGGCACGAGGACGATGATCGGCCGTCCCTAACATGGAGAACAGACGCTCAGGTTAGTGAATGCCTGGAACTTTTATTTACCTTATAGCGAGGTGATTCGCTTTGATAGAGGCTGCTTTCGGATATTTGTGGGATTTTAGAAGAAACTCAACAGAGTCCAGCAACTACTAAGCCCCCCCCCCCCACATCCTGCCTGTCCTGGGATGCTTAATTAATTCGCATTTGCATTTATCAAGAAGAAGTTTTGCTGAAGAGTTAAAGAAACACGAAACTGGATAGAAAATCCTGTCACTAACTATCGAAACATTCCACGGAACGGAAGATTAAGTCAACATGCGGAACGAGAGAAGAAGCTCTAACGTAATTTCAAGCTAAGCAGGTGAGTTGGTAGATACCATACCCAACATATTAAAAGGTAACTGATTTTCACCATCAATTACTAACCTTCTTTCTACAGCCTTATGCAATATTAACGTTTGCATTGAAAAGAATGGACTTTTTTTTTGATAAACAAAGCTAAGACAGATAATTGCTTTTGATAAATTTCCCATGGAAGGTAATTATTTAAGCTAACCTGCGGAAAAATTCTACGCCCTTGCAAGCGGCCTTCTGGCTGTTATCCGGAACATTAGCCATGCCGGACGAAAACATGCGTGTAGGCATGTTTTTGAGTTCTTTCTTCGTTTTATTTATCAATTCCTCCTCAGTAGATATTACACTTCAGGTTGGCCCAGAAATTCTCGATGGGACGCAGCTGGGGGACGTTGGGCGGGTTCACCGACTTGGGTACACCGTGTTTTCGCCCTTATGGTATTTCTTGTTGAACGACGCATATCCGGCATGCATTTTGTACTATAAATTTCCCTGTTCATGGCCAGTCCGAAGTGAAAGAAGAGCGGCTTTGACATCCCCTTCTCACTGATTGTCAGCCACAGCAGCACCTTCTTGGGGAACTTGGTGTGTGAAATAAACTTCACTTCGGAGCTCACTTCCATCGTGGGGGAAGTAAAATACGAAGTGCCCTGCCATCCAGGGTGAAATAGGTCTCGTCGTCCAACACCACCGCCACGTCGTGATTTGCCGGAAAATCGAGTTGACCATCTTATTCAGCCGCTGCCGCGGTGTCATTACCTGCAGCTCCGAAACCAGTGGACGCGACTTCCGCTTCCTGACGTGTATGTTAATGTTCGCCAGGTACTTTTTCGCTGTTTGACCGGTTGAACCGACATTCCGGCCAAGCGCACGCAGCGATGTAGCCACTATTCCCTCGGTCTTCCTCTTTAGCATCTTTTGGAGCTTCTTGTCGCTCAGGGTCATCGGCCGTCCGGAACCGGGCTTTCTTTCGATGATCTGATTGTTGTCTAATAGTGCCAAGATGCTGTAGATGCCGGAACGGGCGTATTCGGCGTCGGGGTGCCGTTCTTTGAACGCGCACACTTCTGAACGGAGTTGCTTCAATGTTTTTGCCATCACGGTTAGAGTTAGACTGATAGTGTCAAATTTTGTCTGCTGACTCATGGGTTACTACGATTGATGCTGCATGAGTAGTTTTGTCAGTGTGGACAAAGGTCAACTCATGAAAATTCGGCAATGTTGTTTTTTTTTTAATGCAAACGTTATGGTGACTTTTCACCTCCAGTATCCACTTAAAAAGCAGAGAAGTTGAGGCATTTTGTTCAATATTACCAAGCGAAATTTTGATAATTGATCTGCTCATGCAAAATGTCACTTTCACTTACAGAATAATCGGGCGGAATATTTTTCTCTAAGTAAAAGTGACAGCTCCCATTAGTTTGGTTGGAAACCTTACTAATTCCCATTTTATTTTTCGTTCTTTTCAGGTGGACACTGCCGCAGAAATTTCTTTTCAATTCTTTACTTTTCTGTTTCAGTAAACGGAATTTAAGTTTCATCGCCCATAATCTATCTATAAATAAAAATGAGTTGGGGTTTCCTTTGTCACGATTTAACTCGCGAGCGGAAGGACCGATCGGCGTGAAATTCTGTATGCAGAGATTTTTGGGGCCGGAGAATAATCTTATGATGGTTTGAGATCCCTCTCTTCACTGGAAAGGGGGGCCCCCATACAAATGAAATAAAAATTGCTACACAACTCGAGAACTAATCACGCAAAAGAAACCAAATTTAGCATGTGTGAGTTTTTGAAGGCAAAAAAGGTTTTTATGGTAGCTTGAGAACCCTCCCCGTCATAAAAGGGGGGGCTCCCATACATATAAAACACAATATTCTGCAAAACTCGGAAACTAATCAAGCAAACGGAACAAAATTTAGATTGTGGTGGTTTTTTAAGACAAAAAATATTTCTATGTTGGTTTGAGACCCCTTTCCATCCTAAAGAGGGGGGGGGGGGGGGCTCCGATACAAATGAAATACACTATTCTGAATGACTCGAGAACTAATCAAGCAAATGGAACAAAATTTAGTATGTGGTGGTTTTTGAAGACAAAAAATTGTTCTATGTTGATTTGAGACCCCTCCCCTTTTTGAAAGGGCCCCCCCCTTTGGTCCCCCACCTATTCAAATGAAACGCAAATCCTTGCATAACTCGAGAACTAATAAGAGAAATGGAACCAAATTTCGCATGTGGAAGTTTTTGAAGGAGGGAAATGTTTCTCTGGTGATTTCAGACTCTTCCGTCATATGAGGAGGAAGGGGGGAGGGGGTGCTATCAAACAAATGGAAACCAAATTTCTGCATAACTCGAGAAATAATCAAGCAAATGGAACCAAATTTGGAATGGACGAGTTTTTTTAGGCATGAAATGTTTTTATGGTGGTTCAAAGCCCCTCCCCTCTCTAAAAAGGGGGGCTGTCATACAAATGAAACAAATTTCAACCAAACATGAGAACTATACCTTCTGCTTTGCAATTTTGAATTCAGTGGTTTTTGGGTCCGCAACAGCAATTTATGATAGTGGGAGAGCCCTCCCGCTTCTAGAAAGGGTGGGAACCCATGCAAATGAAAAACAAATTCCTGCATAACTCGAGAAATAATCAAGCAAATGGAACCAAAATTGGGATGGGTGAGTTTTTGAAGGCAAGAAATGTTTATGTGGTAATTTAAAACCCCTCCTCACTCTGAAAATGGGGGCTACCATACATACGAAACACAAATTTAAACCAAACATGAAAACTATCCCTACCGCTATGCAAATTTGTATGCAGGGGTTTTTGGGTCCAGGAAAGGATCTTATTATAGTTCGACACCCCTCCCGCCTTTAGGAAGGGGGGCTCCCATGCAAATGAAAAACTATTTTCTGCATAACTCAAGAACTAATCAAACAAATGGAACCAAATATGGCATGTGGAGGTTTTGTAGGCAAGAAATGTTTCTTCGGTGGTTTGAGACCCCAAGCAAAAGAAACCAAATTTAGCATGTGTGAGGTTTTAAAGGCAAGAAATGTTTCTATGATGTTTTCAAATTCCTCTTCGCCCTGAAAGGGGGGGCTCCTATACAAATGAAATACAATATTCTGTATAACTCGAGAACTAATCAAGCAAATTGAACCAAATCTGGCATGTGGAGGTTTTTGTAGATGAATACTGTTTCAATGCTAATTTGAGACCCCTCCCTTTACTGAAGGGGGGGGGGCTCCCATACAAATAAAACACAAATTTATGCATAACTCGAGAACTAATCAAGAAAATGGGACCAAATTTGGCATATAGAGGTTTTTGAAGGAGAGAAATTTTTCTATGATGATTTGAGACCCCTCCGCCTTCTAAAAGTGGAGAAAGGGATCTCCCATATAAATGAAACACAAATTTTTGCATAACTCGAGAACTAATCCAGCAAATGGAACCAAATTTGGCATATGGAGGTTTTTGAAGGAGAGAAATGTTTTTATGGTCATTGAGACTCTTCCGCCTTCTGAAGGGGGGGGGGGGGAGCTCTCATACAAATGAAACACAAATTTCTGCATAACTCGAGAACTAATAAAGCAAATGGAATCAAATTTGGCATGTGGAATTTTTTAAAGGAGAGACATATTCCTATGGTGGTTTAAGACCACTCTGCCCTCTTAATGAGGGGGGTCCCATAGAAATGAAACGCAATTTTCTGCATAACTCGGGAACTAATAAAGCAAATGGAATCAAATTTGGCATGTGGATTTTTTTGAAGGTCAGACATATTTTTATGAATCCTAGAGGGTTTGAGCTGTTTAGTGGAATACTTGTAACTATAATTTAGAAGAATTTCTTCTTAATTATAGTTTCATATTTTTATGGTGGTTTGAGACCCCTTTGCCCTCTGAAAGGGGGGGGGGGGGGGCTCTCATACAAATGAAACGCAAATTTCTTCATAACTCGAGAACTATTCAAGTAAATGAAACCACATTTGGCATGTGGGGGTTATTGGAAACAGGATTTTTATTTATATTAAAATGGATTTCTGTCTGACTGTCTGTCTGACCGATCGGAGTGAAAATATGTATGCAGGTATTTTTGGGGCTGGGGAAGATTCTTATGATTGTTTGGGACCGCTTTCACCTTCCAGCTCGCATACAAATGAAACACAAATTTCTGCATAGCTTGAGAACTAATCAAGCAAATGGAATCAAAAATGGTATGCGGGGTTTTTTAAATGCAAGAAATGTTTCTATGGTGAATTCAAACACAAATTTCAACCAATCCTGAGAATTATCCAGGTAACTTAAGCCACAAACTGCGTATTGTCTGGGTAAGAAGAATGTTCTGATAGAAGTTTGAACTCCTTATTACTAAAAAAAAACTCATTAAAAAAAAGCGTCAGTTCTATGTAATGTTTATTCATTTAGTTGCAGGCGTAGCAACGCTCGCACCGGGATCAGCTAGTTACAAATGAAAATATCGACAATTAATCGCAATACAGTTTTACAGTGATTTTGCCATCAAATTCTGTTAGCCATTGCGGTTGGGGCTTTGTTTACTTTTTAATAATTCAATCCGATAGGTGAAGCATTTTCCTAACCTTTCTGTCCATGGCACGATTCGCACGTTCAATATTTTCGTCACTTCTTGGTTTCCTTTCGATAAATGTTCAGCAAATATCTGCAATACATTTTTTCGCGAGTTGACATTTCGAAAGGATCGTCGCCATTTTGAACACTGCTTATGAATTCTCAAAACCTATTTTCAAAATGATCATCCATTGTACAAAAGCTCAGCTCTGTTTGTGCGAAAACTTATTGATGATTTTAAATGTGTCCAGATCAAAGGATCCGTTTGAGGTCCTTTTTATGTCTTCAATTCTGAGACTTGCGTCAAAAAGCATTCAATCAGTTTTTAAGGTTTTCAGTTTTTGAATTATCGACTTACATCTTATGAGTAGTTTCAAGACTATTTCAGCTTAATACTGCGGCACAGTGCCGATAAAAATCAATTCATTTGCTCTCAAATGAGCTGAAATGAAAACAATCTTAACAGGCAAACCAAATATCTCCGTGAATTTGAAGTTTGAATTGACAGTATTCTCTTGACCAGAGCAACCGCTGAGTTTCATCATCGCCTGTGCTGTTGTCAATATGAAAATTCCATTACATCTAAAGGGGTTGATTTTGAATATCAAATGAAGAAACAATATTTGTTTCTTTTGATGCAGAACATGATGTGTA
Organism: Aedes japonicus; assembly: GCA_034211315.2. Classification (NCBI taxonomy): domain Eukaryota; kingdom Metazoa; phylum Arthropoda; class Insecta; order Diptera; family Culicidae; genus Aedes; species Aedes japonicus. The sequence goes on along the minus strand of JASCZW010001084.1, from coordinate 65,545 downwards.
TGGTTAAGGATCAGATCTATAGGCTACAATTACTACAAGTTGTAAATATGATAATAGAGAGCAATAAGACTCTGCGATTGACACTAAAGGGTGTCCACAGTTAAATTGCATCACTTTCAAGATGCTGTAACATTTTGCCCTTTGGGTTGAATTCAACGAAATTTTGGTTGAAATGACCTCAGCGTATTGTTTACACTGCGTGAGTTTCATTGTAAAATGTGTCGTAGTTTTGAAAATGCAGTCGAAGGTATAGCAAGTGCGCGAAGGATCTTAATCCCTCCAACTTTCCAGAGTTGCGGGCAATTAAAAAATATTGGGCTGTAATGAAGCACGAACCTCGTAAGCATCCTAAAGTTGTCATTACAGAACAGGAAATGTTGAAGTCATAATTGAAAGCGGAAAAAAGGTCGGTTCAAGCGTAGTACAAAATCTTATGCGTGGTATTAAGAAGAAAGTTCGGGCTTTTGGATTTGGTTAAGAAATACAGTTAAATAAAAATACATAAACCAAGATTATATTCCCTGAATATTTTTTGACAATCGGTCGAGAGACTTGTTTTTGAGGACGAGTTTAGAGTGATGCAATTAAACTGTGGACACCCTTTATTCAAAATAATTATTTTTCTTGAATTGAAAATAGCTTTTTGATGTTTGATGATCACTTTCTATTTAACCAAAGCTGCTCTATAAAAACCAAACTCTAATGAGTATCACAAAACGAGTAGTAATAGAAGCATAATGAGTGGATTTGTTCATCGCCCTTGATTTTTTCATCTGAGATTTTCAAAACAAATAAAATTCATCTATAGTGACTCGAAATGCTTTTCATTGCGTAGTAAGTGATAAAAACTGACCTGCGGCTGGAAGCAGCATTGAACCATCACCGTTGTAAATATAGCAATTGCGGTAGGCACTGGCAAAATCTGAAAACATTCGAAAAATTCATCAGAACGGATGCACGGATAACCTTCGGCACTCTTATCGATAACTTCCATCCAAATGGATTCCTAAGTCGGGTAGTGGTGCCATGTTTATGCATCTCGGGAAAACGGATAACGGTGTCAGCTTGCTGCAAACCCAATCGCTCCCACTCTACCCTTCGCATTCGATTTGCTTTCTTCGCCATATTTGCTAGATCGAGGCGAAGTGCCATCGATGCTGATGATTGTAAATAACAGGACGGTTTTCTTTTACATTATGTTTTATTGAATTTTGAGCCGCTGTCGTTGTCGTCGTCGGCGGCGTTGTTGGTGGCGGCGACGGCGGTGGCGACGATATTGTCGGTATGGATCCGGATGGTATCAACATCAGCAGCGCCAGTAGGAATAGAGGGGAGATTTGCCATGTCATGAGGCGATATTGAGCCATGTTTTCCGTTTGCGCTACTCGGTGAATGGGGAAATGAATATCGGATTCAGGCTGAATGGTTGATTTTCGGTGGCTTTCCTACATCCATTCCCCAGCCCAGCGGATGAAATTAAGCTCGTTATGAGGGTTTGAACGAGGAAAACATATTGATTGATTCAAATTGATCCAACAGAGCTGCTTTGTTCCGTCAGCTGTTTTGGGATTTAAAACCGATTGAAACAAACCAATAACCATTTTGTGGGAGTAATTTTGTGTGATTCATATCTCGATAAATTTTCAATCGTTCTGCGAGTTTGCTCAAACTAGGTAAGAATTACATATTCGAAACATTGAATGATAAGTGAATGAACGGAACTATTCAAATTATTTCAATTTTCTCAAGTTTTCTCAAAATTGTTCAATGAAGACACTCAAAATTCTACCATGAGTTCAGACGATCTCCTCATTATAAGCTGACAGCAAGTTTGTTTCGCAGAAATCTACGAGGAATAAACGTTGCTGATATTGTAGATGGAATTGTAATAGAGACTGGATTTCTTTTCCGATCTACATTTTAGAGAATACCTAATTTTATTTTCAGTGCACGGTTGTGCATTAGTATCGAATATTCATGGATAACCTCCCATCGACAAGCAACATACAGATGAAAGTAGTCCACTTGCAAATATCAGCTGAGCAGAAAGCCGACACAGCGCCATTGATAAAACTTCTATGGCTAGCTCAAGAGACTATCTCCAGCCGTTTCGAATTTGCATGACGCACACATTTCCAAAACATCACACGATTCGCACAATAATGCCACGTATCGAAATTCAAGTCAAGCTATTTTAAAGCCCTGTTTACCGACAGCTTTAACGTCTTGCCCGAACTGGCAGAAAACTGTCTGTGACCTGTGACCTGTGTGCCTTCGAGAACAAATTCCCCAACATTATTGAACCCTCTAATATGTGGGATAGAACACATCAACCCCACACAATCGCACACACACACACACACACACGCACACTATACATAAAAGCACCATTCATTGAAATGCAAACGCCGAGCAATCCTCAGCTCTATCCATGGGCAAAATGGCACAACCGATTTGGTATCCCTTTCAACTTCTGACATTGACCGTTTCGTATTCTACCTATCCCTATTTGTTGATTAGCATAAAAATGTTCAAATAATTTTGCCTCAATGCTTCATCCTTTTTATGATCCAACAAAAAAAAAAGCAGGCCTCCGTGTAATCGTTGCCATCCAAAGCAGGAAAGCACTCACATTTTGCGAGCGGATTTGAATGCCTGCTCGCAACATTCGCATGCCTGGATGATCATTTGCCGGAAAGCTTTGAAAATTATGCAAAGGCACCGTTGGATTGCCACAGTACCTGTCGACGGATCCTATCGTAAAGACTGGAAAGCTTGGGGAGAAATTAGAAAGTTCACGTTAGCTGAAACTTGGAATCAGAAGGAAATGAACAAAACTTTCCTGTTCTCAGGAAAACAAAATAACATCCGCTTCCTTTACGCATTGGACACGAACCAGGCGAATTCGTAGCCTACTAGAATAGAGGGGATTTTTTGTGTGTCTACTAAATTTCACATAAAGAAAAGCAGTTAGAAGCGTTTACCGAGCAAGGACGCAGCATAAGCCCGAAATGTTTATATACTTTTGGTTGGCAATAGCTAGAAGGCACTGAATAAAAAAAAATAATGTGTCGTTTTCGTATCTAGCCGGCACTTTTCACATGAGTTTATCTTTATGGTTGATTTTTATAGAAATCAAAGTAGGAGAGGTTATTATTTCACGACCAAGTTTAGTTCGTCAGCCATTACTCATATCCCTGATGGATATGAGTGCTTGAAATTATATGAAAAGTCATGCAGTTCTAGTAAGCTAAATATAATTTTATTCAGCAATTGACGTTGGATAGCATCGAAACCTCTATTCTATGCCTTCGATAGAATAGTATTTTAATCTTCCTTTGTAGGCTGGTCATCAAACGTACATATTCAATGGCGCACAAAAAGAAACTGTTGTGATCTGATTTAAAAGGTTATGTTAAGAGTTGTGAAAAGGGTTGGTTTTCTATTTGTGTTATCTTCCCGGATAAAAATAACCATACAGTTACAATACAATAATATAAAATACATTAAAATCAATTTCCTACCACAAGTCTTATTGTTCGTAGATCAGGGACACGAAAAATGCATTTTATCACTACAATAGATCTAAAATTCACTCTTTATTCTAGGACTTTCAACAATTGTGAAACAATACAATAAAAAGTAATTGACTCAAATTTGTTCGGAAAATAAGGTTTTTTTCTACAGTTAAGATACATAACAACCCTCCTATTCTATTGTCGATGACTCAATTTACATTAGATTCTATTGTGGTAACAATAACTCCTATTTTCATCTTATCGTTGTGTATAATAATATTAATTGTACGTACTATATATTCAATGGTAAATCTATGAGATTTTTTTATTCGGGTTGTGCTGCGTTCTTGAGCAAATTGACAACACATTTTAATACCTAGTTATCGTTGTTTGATCACTGAATATGTTATCATTGAGGCTGAATAAACAGCCAAAATAACAGAATGAATAGTAAAAAAATACTCGTTGAATATAATAATCATAGCTTATTTTATTAACGTCTAAAAAACGTTAAAAAAATGACAAAAATATGCCGATTTTTCATGGGTTTACCTTCACCAGTACTGATGAAACCACCCATGCAGCATCAACCATAGTAACCCTTGAGTTAGCACGCAAAATTTGACAGCTCTATCAGTCGATCAGTTTTACTAACCGTGATGGCAAAACCAGTGAAGCAACTCTGTTCAGAAGTGTGTGCGTTCAAAGAACGGCACCTCGCAGCGTCGAAAACGGACATCGTGCGGCATTTTGTGGACGCCCAATACGCCCGTTATGGCATCTACAATATCTTGGCACTATTAGACAACAATCAAAGCATCGAAAGAAAGCCCGGTTCCGGACGGACGGACGGCCGACGACCCCGAGCGACAAGAAGCTCCAAAGGATGCTGAAGAGGAAGACCGAGAGAAAAGTGGCTACATCGCTGCTTGCGCTTGGCCGGGAGGTCGGTTTAACCGGCCAAAACTGTGAAAAAGTACATGGCGAACATGAACATACAAGTCAGGAAGCGGAAGTTGCGTCCACTGGTTCCGGAGCTGTAGGTAATGACGCAGCGGCAGTGGCTGGATAAGATGGTCAACTCGATTTTCCCGGCGAATCGCGACGTGGCGGTGGTGATAGACGACGAGACCTATCTCACCCTGGATAGCAACGACTGGCAGGGCACTTCGTATTTTACTTCCCCCACGAAGGAAGGGAGCTCCGAGGTAAAGTTCATTTCACACATCAAGATGGTGCTGCTGTGGCTGACAACAAGCGAGAAGGGGATGTCAAAGCTGCTCTTCTTTCGCTCCGGACTGGCCGTGAACGGGGAAATTTATAGTACGAAAGGTCTGCCGGAAGTTGCGTCGTTCATCAAGAAATACCATAAGGGCGAAGACGTGGTTTTCCTGGCCGGATCGGCCGTCGGTCCACTACTCAAAGCAATCGTTGAAGGAGATGGAGCGGCTGAATATCGATGTGGTACCCAAGTTGGCCAACCCGCCCAACGTCTCCCAGCTGCATCGCATAGAGAATTTCTGGGCCAACCTGAAGCGTTAGATCTACTCCAACAATTTTGACGTGAAATCTTTCACGCTGATATCTGCAATTTTTTTTAATTAAAAGCAAAATTTCATGTTCAAATATGTTCAAATAGTTATAATTTCTCATTCAATTAGTAACGTGCGTTAAAAAAATTATGTTTAAAATGATGACATATGATAACACAACTCACTAATGAGCAGTAATCCAGGATGCGGATTTAGCTGGAAGATATGTTTTCAGCCTAAGTTTGAAGTTTTAGAGCCAAGTTTTTTCTACAAAATTGTTTCTTATAATAAGGCCCTTCTTTTGGTATGAATGAAAAATAGGGTGGTCCTTGTTTTCAGAAAATTCGAAAATATAGCTTTTTTATTTGCAGAAATAGAGGCATATATTTTTCGACAAAATTGTCGATTCTTTTTTTAAGCAAATTTGGCTGTGTCGTTTCTGAAATGACCGAGTTAATGCAATTTTCCCTACGTAGCTTAAGGTGTCCCTATAAAAAGCAGTTATTTTGCTCTAACTTTTGTATTTCAAATTTTTCAGCAAAGCTGTGTTCGCATTGGTTCTAGAACAATAAAAGATACAACTTTTGATGTACTAAAATCGTCGCTATCGTATGTCAATCAAAAATTAGTGTGGTTTTTGTACAAAAATAGGCCCTATTCAAATGTTGATCTCTCTGGTTGGGGCAGACAAAAAAAGTGTTTCTTAACTGCATTTGAAAGGTTTTATATCATTGCATAATATCTGAAAAATGGATATAGGTTATTTTTTTAAATTTAGTAAAACACATTTGGAAAGGGCGTAATTTTACTATAAAATCGTTAATTACTCGCATACAGTAAAAATTATTAGGCAGTGGGATGTTAGGCAAAAATGTCGTTGGTTCGAGTTCCACTGTACACATGACCTTTTTGCTCAATTTCCTAAAACATCTGTTGCATTTCCAAGCCTGCCGCACACTGACGGAACTATCAAAACTTTCTCTTCATATCTTTCATTCTAGCCAAAAACATTGTTGTTCACTCTTGGTGCCTCATGGTAATGAGCGAACATCTCCTTCTACATCAAGATTTAGAGATCAAAAATAACATCTTTTTAAGTTTTAAAGCCATCTGGACGCAAATTTTGTTAGAAAATTTTAAATAATAAAGTAAAACCAACAAATTGATTATTTTTTGTTTTGACATCTTAGGTTATTTAGGGAAAATATCTCAATCGGTTTATTCAAAAGCTACAAAAATGTTTCGTTGGGAATATTGCTAGAAATTAGCTAGGTTACAATCTTATTATCTTATGGATGCATATGCTTGCTGAATACCCTCGGGAATCTTTTGGAAAAGATCATCCTTAACAGGCTCACGCAGTGCACGGAAAGCGAACATAACCTTTCGAAGAGACCATAACCTCACTTACTATAATTGACATTTGGTATTACAGATTTTTTATATTTCCGAGGATTAGCATAACTTATTTCTATATTATAAAAGCTATGATTTATATTTATTACTACCACCATTTGTGATTGCTTTGATGTTCTTGATTATATTAAGATCTTGAAGGGTGTACCGTTTAAAATCCGCACATACAAAATTCATTCTCAAAATTCGAGTTTTATACGATTATCACCATTGTAAGGGAGTCAAACGTTTCGGATTTTAAAGTTAGTTTTAATAACGTTCATTTAATTTATTTCGCCTCTATATCCGAATCCGCGAACCTTGGCCTTAATTCCAGTCATACAGTTCTGCACGACCTCAGAATCGAAAGCTATTTTTTGCATATTAAACCATGCTCTCTTCACTTCTCCTACATTCTTCTCCACTTTAGGTCGTTTATGAATAAGCACTCATAATGGCCCAGTATTTTTCTATTACTGCAGTTCCAGCGTGTTTGGGGGTTCAGGTTTTTCGGCACGAAATCGACATCATTCGCCTTATACCACTCTAACAAGTGCTTCTTGTAGTGGCATGATGCCAAATCCGGCCAGACACAGATCTTTATTCTCAAATTACTCGTGCGAAACTTTTTTTGTGTACGCACTGTTCTTTCGTTGCCAACTTTTGCGCACCTGATAAAATCATTTCACAGAGTGTAAACAATACACATTAAACTATGTCTACGCAAGATTTCAATTAATTTTACCCAACGGATCAAAAGTTAGAGCAATTTGAGTGTGTGCGGATTTTAGACGGAACACCCTTTAGGTACTGTAAACTAATATAAGCATTTTAGTAGCTAAGTTTGTTAACTTAGAGTTGAAATTATTTTCAGTTATTATTTATTAGAGGAAATAAATCAGTATATTTAAAGAATGCATGCTTCCATAACTCGCTTGTATTGTGACATGTTATTTGTAGAAAATATAATATAATGTAGTTTATTATGAGAAACCAGCAGAACTGTTTTTCTATACATCAGGAATGACCCAACATACCTAGCAGGTTCAAGCACAGACAAACAGACGTAACTCTCTAATTCATGTAAAAACTGCGGTAAATTCTTCTCTAGTTTTCCCCGTGACGTGGAAAGATATAAAATTTCTTGAGGTTTTATTACTATTACATGATATTTAATTTTGCAATCAAGTAGATGCGCGCGGTGGGTGAAATTTTGCCAGTCAAGGGAACTTGTGGTGGAGTTTGATGGAGGTGGACAAAAGGTCGAAAACTGTAGACTATGCTCCGACCATTTCAACTCGACAGCTTATAGAAACTGTTACAAGCCTGAGAAAGGGTAAGCAAAAAAGTAATTTAGTTTTTATCTATTATGAACATAGAATCATTGTTTAGGTTACGTGGCAATGCCAGCCCATCGCAACCTGATGCTACGCACATTATTACAGAGACTCCTGGTCAACCATCCCTCGAAATGGAAATTTAATTCCGTTCAATCATGAACTGACTAAGGTTTAACGAAGGAGCAAGCGTTGGAGGTTTAATATCTCGATGTTGAGTATTTAGAGGAAGAATCGGAATCTAGCTTTAAAGCGCAAGCACCGGATGTGGTTGAACCAACAATCAACAAGAAGTGTATCGAAAATAAGCTATCCACAAACATTTTTTCAAATTATGTTGGAAACCGATATTTTATTCATACAAAAAATTGATCCTTTATTGTACGAGGTTAAACCTGAACAGAATGAAGTCCGGATGAAATTTAAGTTATTTCTTCACGAATTTTCGAACTTTGGATCGAATGCTCTTCATCAAGTTCCGGACAAGTGTTGCATCGCATTTTTTGGACGCTTGAGCCAAAATTTTTTTGAACTCCTGCATGTTCCAGTCTTCTTGAAGACCCTCTTCACGATTGCCCAGTAACGTTCGATGGGTCGAAGCTGAGGACAATTTGGTGCATTGATATTTTTTTCAACGAAATATATACGCTTTTCCGCAAGCCAATTGAGAGTGGTTTTGGCATAGTGAGCCGACGCTAAATCCGGCCAAAACAGTGGAGGTGTACTATGCTTCTTATATAAAGGCAACAATCTCTTCTGCATTTATAGCATTTATAGTTCCGGTAGTGTAAAAAATGTTTGACTTTAAACCACAGGAACATATTGCTTGCCATACCAGTACCTTTCGACCGAATTTCTCCACTTGAATCGACCTGTCCGCATCGCTCACATCCTCCCCAACGACGGCAGTAAAGTATTGTGGACCTGGAAGGGTTTTTGCGTCCTCTTTTACATAGGTCTCATCGTCCATCAAAACGCATGCATCTGGACGCTGCAAAAGACGTGAATACAATTTCCGGGCCCTTGTTGCTGCTCGTTTCTTCTGTTCTGCACTTTGTTTCGAGATTTTCTGCTTCTTGTAGGTCTTCAGGTGGTTTCGCCTCTTGATACGCTGGATCATTCCGACACTCGTTCCTGCTTTTTTGGCCAAATCACGTATTGGCATTGATTTGTTTTTCATGATTAGAGATACCACTTTCTGCTCCAGTTTCGGGTTGGAAGAACCGGGTTTTCTGCTTCTTCCTGGTAGCTCATCCAAAGAATAGTGTTCCCCAAAGTTATTAATGATGGTTTTAACACTCGCATGATGAATTCCAAACCGCTTCGCCAATTTTCGCATAGTAATACCCTTCTCACTGAGCAATGTGTCCAGACCTTAATATTCACTTCCTTTTCAATACGCGACATTTCGAAAACGCAGAATTTGAACCGCACAAACAAGTAAACAAAAGAAAGCTGACAGTCAAACGCACAGCATGCAGTATTCAGCGCATAAAAAACCATCACAAATACATGCGTACAACGCAAATGCTTATATTCGATACACTCCTTATGCAACTAGCGATTTGAAATTGGTTCACCGTTGTAGAACCCCTTGGTCCGAATTACACCTTGAAGCCAGCACCTTGCTGTACATATTTGCGCCTTTGTTTTGATTTGCTGTGTTATTTTGACTGAATATTTGAGAGTGTGTTCGTGTGAGTTCATTATTAGGGGTGTATTATTGAGCTTGGGACCGAGCTTGGGACCGATGTGCTAGTATTGTCTGAGCCAAGAAAAAAATCGTATTTTTTCGGGACCTACTGGTCTTAGAGTTAGTCTCGATGCGTTCGAAGCCATGGGTGCTAGGCGTTGGGGAATCGTGCTGAGAACGCCTGCGTCTTTGGAACGATCCAAAATTGCCTATCGTGAACTTGCGTTGGCCGAGGGACTTGCGCCGATCTCTTCTGTTGGTTGCCAGCGAGCTGCATCAAGAGCCATCAGTTCTCTCGAGAAAAAAAAAAAACGTTTTCTCGGTTGCGTGATAAGATCAAAAGATTGAAAAGTGTATGGCGCAAAAGTGAGCAAAAAGCAAGACGAAAATCTATATGGAGGCTCATATCAATAAAAAAGAGTAAGGAAAAGGAACTAGGCTTGATAAACAAAATGAAACAGCTTCGAAAAAGTAAATCACTGGATGTGTCGTTGGGTGAGCTTGTGCGAAAGAACCCAGTGAACTCTACCAGGAAACAAAAGGACGCCGGTATAATTTAGCGCTGAAGAAATTTTCTCCTGGAGCATATCTCGCTGGAGCAGCGGCGTTTCGCAATGTGCAACGGACACAAGTTCTTAACGGCATACGCTGCAGCATTCTCGCCGGCAGACATTTCTTTCAAATTTAGAATTAATATAACTTAGATTCTGTACTAGATATTGAATATATAATCACATCAGTTTGTATACTTACTTGCTGTGAGCAATCTGATAGAGTTCGATTCGACGTTCATTCACTAACAATCGAGATTTATCAATTTGAAGTTGCGAGGTAAGTTTGCGAGAGAGAGATAAAAGATAGGAAACAATACATGGAGCAGCGATTCACCTTAATCTACCCAAAAATTTCCAAATTACGCTGAACTTACTGGTTTTTACTAACTTTCCACTAATTTTCAATTTACTAGAAACCTGCTTCGGTAGCTTCAAAACAAACGATTGACAGTTAAGCGTGCCTGAAGTAGTGTGCGTGTGTTTCATGGGCGCGCTCGTTGGCAGCTGTTGCGAGAGGCAAAACAATCAAACATGGTTGACACTGAAATGGGCAGAGCGGCGGTCGAATAGCGCTTATATTTTAATGTATCTAAATAAAATGTTGTGTCGATTTGTTCTTAGTGTTACGTCTGTTTGTCTGTGGCTCAAGTATTTAAATTAGGGAAAGAGCTAGGGAGTGCTATGGCATTGCAATTTCCAAAATCAAATCGTACTTATTCCACAAAACAAGAAACACGTGATTTTTTTAATGAAATAATATCATGTTTGGCAACATTCAGGGACAAACAACAAATAGACTTTTTTTTTGTGAATTTTTCGAACATTCTCATTTAAAACGATCTAAGAAGTTTGGGTTTAGAGATAGATGCTCCAAAGATAAACGAAAAGTTTTGCATAAAAATCTCGCGCTGAACAAATTGCTGATTTTTTTTTTAAATCAAAATGTGTGAGAAACACGATGTTATTGGAATATATCAAATCAAATTATACTCATTTGACAATAATTGCAATTTAATTTTCATAATAAATAAAAAAACATGTTTGCCAACACTGCTTCCCGTAAACAATATTTTTTATTAACAACTTTAACTTTAAATTGGAAAGTTGCGTAGATATTGGCAAAAGCAAATATAGATTGGAAGAAAATAAACTGATGAATATGACTTTCTTGCTTTTACATGATGTAACTCCAGAACGGCTCAGAATACGCTTCGGTTGAGGTGAATTTTTCGTTAAAAATTCTGAGAAAAACTATGGCATTAGAAGTTTTGAAATTATATGATACTCGTTTGACAAAAAACACAATTTTATTTTTAAAATGCATCCAAAAACCATGGGTTGGCAACACTGCTGCCCTAAAATTATATATTTTGAGTTATATTAAGCTTGAAAAAAAAGGATTGATGAAAAGTTTGGTGATATTCGGTGTATTCGACACGATTGCACTTTTCCTCGGGCACTTTGATTGGAAATGACCCATATGTATAATGAGCTATGATTTATATTTATTGCTACCAAAATTTGTGATTAGTTCCATGCTCTCTATGGCAGTAATTTCTTAGATTTTTAATTACCGACGGTTATATCCTGTAAATTTTTGTCTAAATTTATTATAATAACCATAACAGGAGAATACCCATGCAAGTTTTCGTTTTGTTTTTATTATCTGCTCTGCTCGGGTACCAGAAATAACGTGACCAGGGTGATGCGAATTTTTCCTTTTGCTAGCAAAAAAACAAAAAAACGGAAAGCTGTCAAACCGGTGAGAGTGCTCACGGAGCTGGCGAGCAGCTCTTGATGGGAAAACATTTAGCTGTGAAAGAATAATATGTATTTAGGATTAGGATAAAGGCAAACTGGCCAACCATTTGGTGCTAGGTTTTTTTTTTGCTAGCCTTGCTTGGTCAGTTCCGAAAGTGTGTGAGCGTGGGAAAATCGATACCATGGGACGATGTCGTTACTGTCGAAAAGGGAGGTCGGGACTGGCAGTGGCGCATAGATTGGAACATGGCACCTTAATTGATTCTATTACCAGATGCTATGATAAGATGTGCCAACATTTGCTGGGAGCGGTTCCAAGAGCCGGGAGCACGTGAGATCGAAAAGTGAATTTAATTTCTTCGAAATTGACAATTTCGGTTCGCAATGCTCGAACGGTTTCAAGGCAGATTGGAGCTTCTTCTTAAGTTGGAATGGATTTGTATGTGATGCTGAATTTGAACAAACCACATGAAGTTCATTTCTTACATGGAACTCCACTGTTACTCTTAAACACAAACATCAGGTTCGACTTTAAATTAGAGTTGAGTGATTTGATTGTTATTTTTCAGTAAACATTTTGTTTGAGAACTATATCTCGAAGCAACTCCTTGATCGGACGACCACCACAACATCCGCACCAAGCAAAATTGCAATCTCCAAAAACCAAGGGACCAAAAATGAACGTTCAGTTTACCGACATACATTCGGTTTTGAGCTTGACTTAACAGCCTGCTAACCGGATGACTTCCATGGCTCTTCCGGCTGGACTTGGCTGCTTCTGGGTTGCTGCATTTGGCACTTATAGAGTTTGCAATGGAGATTGAAAGCAAATCCCAGCCTGGCGGCGGTGGAACATCGGTCGAAAATATGTGCAGTAATCTCTTCCGGCGAGGATTGCGTGGTTTCGTTTTCAGACATGTCGGAATATTTCGACGTTCGTGCACACACACACACACGGACATACAACGACTGGAGATTGTTTGGAAAGTAACCGCAAAGATGAGACTGAATTAAGAAACAGGAGGCAAACCACAGGCGGATGGATGGATGGATGGTTGGATGGATGGTAAGCCGATTATCATTTTGTTCTTGGTTAACAAAAAAAAAGAAACTCTGTACGAACATGTTGGAAGCGGTTTTGAAGGTTAGAACCGTGTAAAATTGCTGCTTTTGCCGGATAGAATTTTGTTTTCTTTTTATATCTTTTTACCAAATGCTGCCAACTTAACTTTTGCGGGAGACCTCCATTTTTTTGTTGAGCATCCTGGCAGCCAGAAAAATGGGTGAAAAGTAACTGATGATAATGGATCTAGGTTATAATTTTTCAGCCGAATAAAGCGCATTTAAATTCGCATAAAATGCCCGAAATCCACTCCCAACCAGTCGTAATTTGGCAAATAACTGTCCGGACCGGCCGTCGCTCGCGTCGTTATGGCAGTCTTTCCGAATTTCCATAATGCCACGCTTTGCTAGCCGGAGGAAATGAAATCAACGATCATCACACGATGGGACTATTATCAGCCCAGTCCATTAGACCATATTTATTCCATTTACACCTTCTCCGCTTTCGGCTGACAGCTGACTCTCTTCCCGGAAGCCATCCACTCTGACGTAGGAACGACTTTTGTCACTCGGCTAAATTTATTCGCCTACTACTAGTGCCACAAATAATCTGATTTTCCATCAACAATCGAAAGATGATACCTCCCCCACCAACCACCCACCCAACAAGTAGGCGCGTTCACACATTTCCAGCATAAAGATTGTAACATTATACCCATTGTTGCCACTGTCGTCGTCGGCGTCGTCGCTGAACAACATCATCATTGTCAGCTTGGCAGAGTGTCGGTAAATTTTCACGCCTGGCCGGGCGAGCAAACGGCAGGGATCCGGTCCAATGATTGCCAAATGTACGAACGAGCTCTACAATTACGACTGCGAGGATAAGCTGATATGTTGGTGTGTCCGGGTGTCATCCTGCCGGTGATAAATCATACGAAATATGAAATGTTCGGTAAATTATGTGCCAAGGGAAATAGACCGGAAATGGGTAGCTAATATTTTATGGGAAAAATCCCCCTCCGTAAAATGAAAATGAGATCAAATGAAGAGGTGGCTTCTGATATGAACTATGAAGCATTATGGATGTTTTGTCGAGTATTTAATTTGCTAAAAGTGGCATGTTAACTGCGAAACAGAGGATGAATGAGAGCAGTTTGACGTTTATGGTTTGATTTCAAAGACTTCACTTGTATCAGGGTAGCAGGCCTGATTGACTATTTGTGGTCATATTTTGAAGTTTATGTTCTTTGAAATGTGTCAATGAGTGAGTCGTTAAAGCTATGTCCAATAAAATCATTTGTATCTCGGTAACGGATTGGCGTATAAATACGTTTTATACATCAAAACAAAGGTAATTCACTGTACTTTGAAGACAAAATATCAATACAAATCATTTCTTTTCGTTTCTAATGAAAATTCGAAGCTGCACACCTCCTGAGTCAACTTCCTTGGCACATTAGTTCCACATTTTGGTCATCTGAATCGCGTGCTGAGCTGTTTTTCCACTTCTCTTAAGCTTCCGCTTCATTATTGCCCAAAATCTCTCGATGGGCCTAAACTTCGGGCAGTTGGGTGGATTTATGTTTTTAATTGAAATCTACTTCATTATCGCGATACCACTGGATGACTTCCCGGCTGTAGAGGCAACTCGCCAAATCTGGCCAAAACTTCACGGGACCTTTATGGGCCTTAATGAAAGGTAGTATGCGGCTTTTGAGGCATTCTTCCTTGTACAGCATCGAGTCCATCTTCTTATTCGTCATGAACACTTTGGTCTTTGCTCCGCAGCTGCATATCGCTTGCCAAATCATTAGTTTTATGGCAAATTTGTCCATAAAAGCAAACTTAAACTTCGCAAGAACATTTCCTCGTGCCGAATTTTTAGCCAGGAAGCTGTCCGAAATCCAGTTTGACGTAGGTTTCATCGTCGATGAGCAGGCATCCTTGGTACTTCCTCAAAACCTGCTGGTACAATTTCCGAGCTCGAGTTTTGGGGACGAAACTTTGCATCAACGTTCTGCTTGGTTACTTTCTGGCTCAATAAGAACAATATCCAGCTCGCAAACGAATTCTTCGAACGGTACTGCGAGCTGCAACGTATTTTTGTGCGATTTCATTATCTGATAGTCCAGGGTTTGCTCTGACGGTTCCCAACACCTTTTGGTTCAGCTTGCGGTCATATGTTCCACGACGACGCTTACCTTGAGGCACTCGATCCACGCTCTTTCGCTCACATTGTGTGATCACATTGCATTGCATTAAAATGTGAGATATGGAATAAATTAATACTTCCCCACAATGCAGCTTAACACAATTGGGTGATTTCCTGTCAAAAGAATGTACTATCAGGAAGTGAAAGTGTAAACTTTAAGTAAATTAGCCGGAATTTGAGTTTTGAAATTGATAAGAGAATATTTTAAAGTGTAGTCGCCACCAAAATAATGAAAACTATTTATATTTGTATTGATTTATATTATTAGATTTTATTCTTCTATATTCCTACTTTTTCTTAAAATTATAACTCATTATTTTTCATTTTGTTTCATCATAACAATTGAAAATCGGTCCAATGGTTGAAAAGTTAAATTTTGTATTTCTTGTTTTTTGGACCACTCTATCTCGAAATGGGTCACCCTAATGACAAAATGAAAAATTTAAGTCATGAATTTTCCGAAAAGGAGCGAACCGATGAAATATTAAGGTGATCCACTTCAAATTTTTGGTACGGAACTGGATTTCAAAAGCTACGGATATTCCGGAGACCACCCAGAGCCATAAACTGTTCTTTACGTCGCTATACTTTTTACATTTGATGTACAAATGGTTTAAAAAAACTGTTATGGCTTTCGGATGAGAATGAAGAATTTACCTTATTATTGAATGTTCCAGATATTCCAGGGAACCATAAAGTGGCCATACCTCGGTAGTGTGACCCAATGCGATAATTTAGACAGCATATTTGAAATCAGAAGCTCAAAATTACTTGGAAACTCAACAACTTAGCTGTGTAAAATCCATTTTTAGACTTTTTTCCGCCTTTTGTATGGAATGGAATCACTGTGTGCTGGGTCGTCTGGGTCTCCTTGAACGAACTTACCATACGGAATATGGTCGAATTATCGCTACCCAACAATTTTGCGACTTACCTGTGGGACTGGCCTGGACTTTCTACGATCGCCCCCACTTTTTTTCGAAGAACTCCATCCTCGAAGCCATCTCGATATCCTTTTGGTAGATTTTGACGCAAAACAATACTCTCTAAATTAGTTTCACCCAAAATTTCATCAAATGTTACCCATTCAATAAAAAGTTATACACAAAAGAAAGTGTAACGTTTTTTTCGAATACAATCTTTAGGAATTTTTCGTGAGGAAAATTTCTTGTTGCACACACCCTAAGTGTGACGCAGCACATACATCCAAACGGTGTTGATGTGCATACCTGCGGCAACACTTTGTTCTCAACGGCCTGAAGTTGACTGCAGTGTTTTGTTGATAGCTAGCTGTCAATGTTGACAAGGAGAAGAAGGGTTAAGTGTTGATTGGAGAGTCTAATTTTCCATTCCACGTTCGTATTTATGATTTTCTAAATTATTGTTCATTGTGCCTATAAATAAACTAAAGCGGTAAGCTAGTGCAATAGATAAAAATGGAACCTAAAACTAATAAAACTTAACAATAGATATTTTTGTTCATCCAACGGGCATCGTTAGTATAATAACCCTCAGTAAACTGCGGAAACGTACAAACGTGAGTAGTCATAGTTATAACCTAAATGTAAATCTAAATAAAAATAACTGTATTTACAGAAAAATTTAATCGCGGTGCTCGGTCATGCAAATAAACCGGATTTAAATTTTTGAAAAGTGTTTCACTTGTTGTATCCACAACATTTCTCGACTCCCTGGGCATAGGGTATGATTGTACTAGCCACACAAAACATACTAATGCAAAACGTTCGAAATGCCCTTAATTGCCGAAATCTAGCGATAGGATAAGGTGATTTTTTTTATTCACGTACAGGTTTGTGCCGGGTCTCAGATTGTAACGAAACTTTGTCCACGCGTAGAGTTCATGGATATACGAACAAAAAACAATTAATAAAAAAAACAGATGAAGCTAGTGGCGATATTACCAACTAAGAAACACAACATTGACCGTGTAATGCGTAATCGATGAAGAAACTGCAAGTGTTCGCCACAGGTAGCGCGCATAGTCGATTTTCTTAAATTTGACTTAAACACACTACCGCCATCTGTTCAGCTTCATCACTTATTACAGTGTGCTCAACAGATGGCGCAGATGTGTTAGTAACGATTATTTGTATTTCAATGTGTTATGTCTGTTTGACTGTGTTATACTCTGAGTACATAAGAATACCTGCTAGAGACTTTAAATACACATCAATTAAAATGCCTACAAATATTTTCAGTGCTACGAAATACATTTCTATTACAGTTAAATACATTTTGAGTGCAGTAGAGTTATTTAAAAACTTTCAAGTATCGATTGATTATTTTGATTACAACTGCAGATTTTGATACTCAAAATACATTTGTATTACAATGGAAAGCTTTGAGTGCCATAAAATACGTTTTGCATACTTTTCAATGCTGTGAGAACAATAATATATACAATAAACCCAATTAAATGCTTCGAATACCATGTAATACGTGTAATGTATTCGAAGACCCCTGAAGTGTGATTTTGACTACGATTTACTACCTAAAGAACAAATAAATATATACTCTAATTGTTATGTTTTGTATTCTCCGTACGTGGAGTTTATAAATAAACATCATAAATATATAAAATAAATATTAGGTGCTCAACTAAGTTCCCGCTGTTTAGCAATAGATGGCGCCAGTAGTAAGTGCTGGTCGAATGTTGTACATCTCAAGCGTCATAAACCAAGCTCAGACATATGGTAAACATACCGCTTTGCCAAATCAGTGATTTTGGTTTAAAGGGTGTATTCGATAAAAATGGCACACACATATATACTCATCAGAATTAAACTGATTATCGGATTTTCTTGAAATTTTCAGGGAATTAAGAACTACTAATGAAGTTTGATTTACAACATTTGTTTAATTCAATTTCGGCTCCCATCCCGAATGCCCACACCTTCCTTTTCACTCCACCCATCAAATTTTGTACAACCGATTTTCCCAATGTTTTTGTTGTTTTTACCCAAATTTTCTTCAATTCTAGCTCTGTTTTTATAGTTTTGGGATGTTTGCGAAGTTCCGTTTTCATAATTGCCCAGAATTTTTCAATTGGACGAAGTTCCGGTGAATTTGGTGGGTTCATATCCTTTGGCACAAAATTGACTCCGTTGGCTCGGTACCACTCCAATACGTTCCGAGCGTAGTGGCAGGATGCTAGATCAGGCCAAAACAGAGTTGATCCTTTGTGCTTCTTAATGAATGGCAAGAGACGCTTCTTATGGCACTCTTCCGAGTAAATCGCACCGTTTATTGTTCCGGAAGTGATGAAGGGAGCACTTATTTCACCACATCCGCAAATCGCCTGCCAGATTAGAAACTTCTTTGCAAATTTCGATAGTTTCTTCTTTCGAACATCCTCCGGAACATCGAACTTCGACTTGGCAACGAAATATTCTTGCCCAGGAAGTTGACGGAAGTCGGCCTTGACGTATGTTTCGTCATCCATCACGATGCAACCGGATTTGGTGAGCAGCTTCGTGTAAAGTTTCCGGGCGCGGGTTTTCGCAGTGATGTTTTGTTTTTCATTCCGGTTTGGGGCTTTTTGCACTTTGTAAACATGTAACCCAGCACGCTTCATGGTTTTCTGCACAAAACCGACTGACACCTTAGACTTTTTAGCGACATCTCGAATTGACATGTTTGGACGGTTCTTGAATTGTTGTACGACTTTCCTGGCCATTTTACTGTCCATTGGACCACTTTTACGACCTCTCCCTTCCTTCCTTTGGACACGCAGACGCTCCTTGAAGGTTCTTATTACACGAGACACAGTTGTATTTGCAATTCCAAGCCTTTTAGCAATCCAACGGTGGGACGCCCCTGGATTTTGATTGTGAGTGCACAAAATTTTCTCACGGACAATTTCATGTTTCGACGACATGACTAGAACTACTGAATGTATAGCTATGAAACTTGGCAGATGTAAATAATACACTATGGATAAGATCTACTCAAATTTCTAGGTTTTTTACTCATACGATTCAAAAGTTACAGAAGATTTTCTGTGTGCCATTTTTATCGAATACACCCTCTAGTGTTATATATTTTGGTTGTTTGAAGATGTCTGATTTCGTGCCAAATAATCGTCATTTGCGGGAAGTGTTGATTTTCTTCTTTCATTCGAAGAAAACGGCGGCTGAAGCACATCGAGAGCTCCAAAAAGTGTACGGTGATGCTGCTCTGAGTGAAACAACGTGTCGTGATTGGTTTCGTCACTTCAAAAACGGTGATTTCAGTAGATGATCGTCCGCGTGAAGGAAGGCCAAAAACTTCGAAGACTCTAAATTGGAGACATTGCTCGATGAGGATCCGTGTCAAATGCAAGAAGAGCTTGGTTCAGGATTAGGAGTTTTCAGCCAAGCCGTTTCTAAGCGATTGCATGCGTTGGGAATGCTTCAATAGCAAGGAACTTGGGTTCCATACGATTTGAAGCCAAGAGATGTTGAGCGTCGTTTTTCGTCTGTTCAGAACAACTGCTCCAGCGGCAAAAAAGGAAGAGTTTTCTACATCGCATTGTGACGGGTGACGAAAAATGGATTCATTACAGTAACCCGAAACGGAAACACTCATGAGGACTGCCCGGACATGCTTCAACATCGTCGCCTAGGCCGAATATTCACGCTGCGAAGGTTATGCTATGTGTTTCGTGGGACCAAGTTGGTGTTATTTATTATGAGCTGTTGAAACCAAACGAAACCATTACCGGGGAACGGTATCGAACTCAATTGATGCGATTGAGCCGAGCACTGCACGAAAAACGGCCACAATACGAGCACAGACACGAAAAAGTGATTCCTCAGCATGACAACGCTCGACCTCACGTTGCGAAACTCGTGAAATCCTACTTGGAAACGCTCAAATGGGAAGTCCTACCCCACCCGCCATATTCTCCTGATATTGCACCGTCCGATTATTACTTGTTCCGTTCGATGGCACATGGTCTCACTGGTCAGCAATTCCACTCATATGATGACATCTCAAAATGGCTTGATTCTTGGATAGCATCAAAAGACGAACAGTTCTATCGAAATGGTATTCACGTTCTACAAGAAAGATGGGAAAAATTCGTAGTTAGTGATGGGCAATACTTTAAATAATTCGTTTGTGACATTTGTTACAAAAAATAAAGTTCCTTTTTCACCAACAAACAGCGAGAACTTAGTTGCGCACCTAATATTATATAATAAAATAAATAATAAATATAGATGAGTGTGAGCTTTTCAGTGGAATATCTGCAACTAGAAAATGAGAAGAAAGATTAATTACAACTACTGAAATATATCTTTGGCATGTCATTGCAGTACAATTCTTTTCCGACGTAAGTTTACGAATGATTCGGTTTATTTTTCGATTCCTTGATGAAACTTATTTCTAGCTGGAAAATACCTAATTGTAATAAGCAGAGACAAGAGAGCCTCTGTAGAAAGAGAGAATTGGAGGTACCTGGCAACGTACATATGTACATAAATTTTATGACAGTTGACTACCCGTCGTGAAATGAGGAATTGTGTATTATGGTGTAATTTGAGAAGCGCAGTGAACTGCATGGGAACTTGCATCGTTGTCAATTGCACCACAGGCAATTGAACTTGGGTGTTCTTGCCTATGCTGCAAGACCTTAACGATGGAGTTTAGGGATGCTATTATTGACATCTGTTTGCAAGATGTTTTCTATTTTGTTATGCGCTACACTACCTCTATTGTTAATCTTGACAGATGCGCGTATATCGTCTACAATGGTCAGACTTCTTCAGTGTCGTGTACTTATATCAGTCGAGTATTAGTATGAACTAAAGACACAATTACCTAAAATATCAACACACAGCACTTAAAAGACCACTCATTTACCATTATGATTCGTGCTCCAAATTTGTCAAATTTAACGAGTTGTACGAAGCCAACGGGGTCACTTTCGTACCCAAGGACATGAACCCCTCCAACGCACCGGAGCTAAGGCGGAACTAATACTGGGCTATTTGAAGCAGGCACTGCGAAAGCTCACTAATGGGTTATATTTTATGGAGTGAAAGTTTAAAAAGAATCGGTCAACTAGGTAATCTTCTACAGCATTTCCGTGATAAGGCCTGTACTCGAAAAAAATGCACCATTTTTATCCGTGTGTAACTTTTTTGTCCGTGCGTAAAAATTGATGAAAATCTGGGTATAACTAGTTTGGAGTGAATTCGGTTCAGTGGTTATTGAGATGTCATCGAAACAAGAACAAATTCGCCGGAGTATCTTGCGCGCCGTCATGGTAAACTGCGGCCATGAGATGGATCGGAAGACAATTGAGAATCATCCATACAACTGTTTTGGGTGGTAAAATCGTTTAAAGAGTCCTTGACGACCGAGCGGCGGCTGGAATTGGAAGAAAATCGAAGACAGCTGACACTGTGAAGGCCCGGAAGGTGTTGGATCATTTCAAGTGTAATCCGAACCGTTCGATTCGCGACGTGGCTCGGAAGGCAAAGTGTTCCGACGAACTGACGTGATCAACAAAACACGGCGGCCAAATCCCGCGCAAGGAAGCTTTATCGAGAGTGGTTAACGAAACCGATGTGTGTGGTTATGGATGACGAAACCTACATCAAGGCAAACGCAAAGCAGATATCGGGACTGGAGTTCTTCGTTTCCAAATCACGGTTTGATGTTCCGAAAGACATAAGGAAGAGGAAAGTGGACAAATTCACCAAAAATACTTGCTCTGGCAGGCAATATGCCAATGCGGTAAATTGAGTAAACCGTACATCACAACGGGTACCATCAACAGCGAAATTTACCGCGCCGAGTACCTCCAGAAGCGTCTGTTGACCTTCCTGCGGTCCCACGGAGACGAGACATTATTTTGGCCGTACCTGGCATCATGCCATTACGCGCGATCGACGTTGGATTGGTACAGAGACAATAATGTTGTTTTTTACCAAATTCACCAGAGATTCGTCCGGTGGAAAGATTTTGGGCCATAAGAACGAGCTGGAGTTGAAGAAAGAATGGATGAAAGTGACCAAAAAGGTCGGCTCCACCTTTGCACAAAATGTAATGAGGGGTCTTAAGGGAAAGGTGTGGGCTTTCAGCGATGGAAAGAAAATTGAATAAAGTAATTATGCCGAAACATTATCCATGTGTATTAGTTCATTTCCTGAAAGTTTCAAAAAAATCCGACTTAAAATAAATTTTTGGTGGACACTTTTGTCTGGTGCATTTTTTTCGAGTACAGGCCTTACAATTTGATGTGGAACTCATATCTAGAAGCTATGCCATTTTGCACGATGTCAATTTCGATAGACAGCAAATTGATTCCAAAAATTTCTACAAGATCGATTTCCGATTAACGTACGGAAGTTTTTTCTCATCCACGTATTTGTGCACATATATTGTATGTAGATACCTATAAATGCTTTTTACTATCTCCATTTCCCCGTCTCCCAGAAGGAAAAACGATTTAACACCACCAGAAACACGGCTGCTGTGGGGTCTTCATAAACGATTCCTTCATACAGTCACCAATCCATTCCAACAAGAAAAGGTGAAAAGTCAACGATTTCCCCTGGGAGTCGAAAAGTTTTTCTTCACCCCACTTCTCCGTGTTATTTTTTTTGTCCATCAATATTACCATCAGCTGGCGAAAAGCTTCTCATTTTTCAGCCTCATCTGTACCACTGTTAAACCCCCCCGAGATTACAGCTCGTTCGATTCTCTTTCCAAGTTTCGGAACTTCGCTGGTGATGCTGGTGGGCTGGCGGCTGGTTGCAAGTGCAATATCTCTATCCACATGACAAAGCTAGCATAATGCTGAAGCCAACGTAATGGAAGTGGTTTGAACCCAAAAGTGAATCAATAAATATGTGTATTTCGGTGAGATTCTTGTTCGAAAGTATCCCAGCACGATGATGTCGTACAAGAATGTAGATGCCAAGGTGTATGTGTTTAGGTATATAGGGTGAAAATCCCCTTTTGAATGGGTTTCGGTTGATTTACTCCAGAGCTTCACAGCGAAGGAGAAATAAAGAGCTAGTGTGTGGGCGCTGGTCTGAACAAGCAAATTGACGATGAACTTTGATACATTCGGTATTGCGCTGTGAGGCTGAAGGGCAGGAAAAAGAGCTATCATTCTTCTGGTTGAGCTGGGTCAGAAAGTCTGTCTATGGAAATCCGTTACTGCTCCTGATGAAGGATCAGCCGGGTTTGTTTTCCATCAGCAGCTTGGGTGGCTTCCACCTAGGGATTCGTTCCTTTGGTGTCTTATTCACAGTGATTTCAAAAGATTATTTATTGAACCAAAGATCTGAATTGGACTGAGGACAGTAGAATGCTATAGAGATAAAGTGTTCTAAGATTGAGAAAGAAGGGATAAGAAATTTAAATTAATGACAGCAATAAACAGAAACCTGATCGAAGCTGGCTTCGATTGAATTGAAACGAGTTCAAAAGTTCAATTATGTTTTCATCTCTCGGTGAAGATATAAGTAAGCCTGGATGTGTAACTACAGAAGCACAACAAATAGTATAGACTCACTTTGAAAAGTATTGCAACACACACACACTTGAACATTGCATCACTCCCAAGAAGTATCTACTGGCGAAGATCGGAGTAAGCTATGCCTAGTTTTCGGGAACTGTCACGTTTTTGAAACTGTCACGTGATTTTGGTTATTGAAGTTATATATTTTTCATATTGTTTTTGCCAGTATTTAATGACTGCACTGGTGCGCGAAGGATTATTTAAGTACTAATTTTATTGGTTTTTGTTAGCTGCAGTTTTTTTCCGTTTATTTTGCGATTTTGAAATGCAACTTTCTCGAAAGAAAAATGCATGCGGAAAATCATAAAGCCTATCTTTTCGACGGCAAGAACTTCCCGACCTGGAATTTTCGCATGGTGACATTATTGGAGGAGCAGCAGCTTATCGGCGGGTGAAATCCCGTGTGTTGTTTCAAATCGAAAAGAAGGTGCAGAAGGAGACAAAATTGACAGAACGGATACAACAAGCAGCATTTCGCAAGAAACTGCCGGTGGAAAAGATCGCCGATTCGCTACTGGAGTACAACCAGGGCTAGTCCATTTTAAAGGCGATTTAGGCAACGTTGCAGATCGCGTTTGCGAAGAAGGGAAATATACCTACCGAAGGAACTTAAGGATCCTTAGTGGTGAGATCTAAGCAATTATTAATAAATGGATATTAAGTTCGTACTACTAAGTACGTGTGATTATCAAAATAGAACGTTTTGTGATGATGGAAGTCAGTCCAATTAATGGTACTGTTGTGTTTTTGTGGGGTTTGTTGTGCATGAAAGGGGCCTCGAAATGGACGGAAGTGATCAGGCATTCTGAAATTGATCACTGGATCTCCAAAGATTTATCACCTTTGAACTACCTAGCTAAAAATGTTTACATAATGTGATTAGAATAAGGACAATATTAATGAAAGCTGCATACATTTTTCTTTCAAAAAAACAGTTGAATTGTACAGACAAAAAGTATCTACTCACCTAAAACGATACAAATTCATAATAACGACTGTTCCAGAAAGTATAAGCACGCCTTATTTTAACGGTCACTTTGAATATAATGAAATAATTCAACATGTTTTGGCTGCGTCCTTTTTTTGCACATTTTTGAATAACATAGCATCAAAAATGTGCTCAGTTTTGTGTTACCTATCAAATTGTGCGGTCTTACTCCGGAACAAAGAAAAAGTATCGTGCACAAATGGTGCACTGTGAGCGGACTCTACTTGAGAAAATTGGCAAAGGAAGCATCGGAGCGGTACGATCTGCAATTCGAACATATAGAGAACAGCGTACGTTTGCAGATGTGCCGAAGAGTGGTCGGAAATCCGGTCCTGTTAGTCCGGATATCGATAAAAAGATCGGGGATGCCTACAAGCTAAAACCAGTGCCTTCCGTTCGGGAAGTTGCGAAAAAACTAGGGACCTCGTCGAGTAACGTCATGCGTTCCAAAGACAGACTTGGGCTAACATACCGGGGCTAAAATCATAAGCAGAAAAAACCCAATAATGGACGATGAAACGTATGTGAAACTAGATTACAAAACGCTTCTCGGACCACAATTCTATACTGAAAGCGAAGACAAAGACATCCCCGAAACGAAGAAGGCAATTTTTACCGAAAAATTCGATAAGAAGGTTATGGTTTGGCAGGCAGTATGCGAGTGTGGTAAAACATCCGTACATCACAACGGAGACGATGAACACTCAAAATAAAGGTTAAGGAAAGTCTCCAGAAGCGATTTTTGCCGATGATCAGTCAGCACGAAGGTCAAGTAGTGTTTTGGCCTGATTTGGCGTCATTTCACTACGCACTTTAGTCACTAAGGACACTTTAGTCTTGGCAATGATTAAATATTTTGATTAAACGAGAGTAAAAAATCATATAAAACACGACTACAAATATGATTTGCCAAATAAAATTATTAAAACTAAGAAAAGCATGACTTTTTTGGTATTTTGAAATTGTGCATATACTTTCTGGAACAGTCTATAGTATATCGCAAAATGTTGACAACCTAGACAGTTCAAACCTTTAGCAAAATTGCTTAGAAGGTTAAGGACTTTCGGGAAGTGGAGAGTATGGTTCTGAATTCAGGCACTACGTGGCGCAAGAAGGGGAGGGGGGGGGGGACTCGTAACGCTGGTAGATCACCTTGTCGTGGTACGTTACGGGGTATCAGATCTACCACCGAACCCTTGTCCGAATTAATTCAAACTAGCGAACATATTTGTTTTTGAATTCAAAGGAACGTATAATTGTCCTTATTACATTTTATGTCTTGTGAAAAGCGACAATACTCAGATTCATCCACCGAGGATGAGCTTGGAATAAGGAAAACATGGTTAGTCTTCATTGATGTGAATTCTCATTTTCTCTTGATGTTTTATAGTTTGAATTTGTTCGGACTAAAGTTCTGATGCAAGGTCAGTATCGGAGTCATTGTTTGTTTTGTTTGCAATGAATCCGGTTTTGAAGAGTGCTGTCACTCACAAAGGGTTCAAATAGCGGAAACTTTCAATAAAACTTGATTAATTGCCAGCAGAACAAACAATGACAACTGTAACAACACCGAATACTACATCATTTCTCAATAGTGATGAAGTAACTCGACAGGCACTAAACAAAGGATACGGGATATACTCAAGGGGTGAGTCGCTCAGCACAATATCTCGTGTGCCCATTTTTTTAAGTGTGCCTCTAAGCATTACGATGAGTCCTGATGTTTCGATCATGGTGCAAATATGTGCCCATGTGTGCCACGGTAATTTGACAGTTCAATCGTTATGTTTTGGTTACGCATGGTAACCCGGTGATTGATTTGTTTTGCTTTGCCAAACTTTTGATAACAACTTTCAGTGATGGTAGATGGAGCTCAAGATGCTAATTTTGCGATGATTCTCGGATAATAGAGATACACAACGTATAAGATCAATGTGAATCATCGGTGCCGGTTCCAAGCCCGGGTAAAGGAGGAGGATATATGTGGTGATGACCGTAGCCACATGAATGCCTTATACGGTCTAACCCCGAATCTACGGTGTAATGCGACCCGTGCCTATGGATGCATGGCTGGGGTGGTGGAACAATTACTCAGTCGCGAACGGAACCTGTGGGGAACCAGGGCAAACCCCACAGTATCGGATCCCTTGCTGCGCTAATGCAGGGCTCTAGCGCAGTCGACTTTTACTTCCCGTGCTACTCGTGGGATTTCATATGAGCAACAACAATAATTAATTGACAAAAGGTACCGGCTGCCTCTCTCAGCCTTAAAAGATGGACACAGACCAGGGAGACTTTCCGAAGCAAATCGAAGCCCAGTTAGACAACAAATCACTTTCCAGTGTCCACCTGTCCATCAATCACACCAAAAAACTCCGAGATGGTGGCGAGGACGATGGAGTAAACGTCACTATCAAATCAGCTGAGGCTAAAACATGCGAACCTCAGAACCCAGACCGGGTTAAGCTGAATGGAGCCGGAAAAAGGCGTCTAAATCGCCTTGCTCAAAAACCAAGTGAGACTTTGCAGCCAGAATCAGCGAAAACGCCCAGAGCTGATCTATCTAGGGGGGAAGGTTAACCACACTCAAAAAAACGAAGGAGACATTCACGCCGACGGGAAGGTTAAACAAGGCCGGCAGCAAGCCTTCCAAAGTTACTTCGGTGAACAGCCGGCTGCACAGAGACAACCGAGGATCCGGGAATAAATATGTCCTGGCTGCACAATAAAACAGCCTTCCTGGTAATCAACTGCCAGCGGACTGGTTAAAGAACAAGGATATTCCAAGATCGGAAATCATGGTAGCCTACCTGCCAAACAGCGCCACGAAATCCGATGAGGAGATGATGGCATTCACAGAGACCCAGAACGACCTGAGAGTTCAATTATAAAAGATTATTTCTAAAACTTTTGTGTTGTGAAGCAAAACAACACGACAAAAACATACAACACGCTCAGAACTGCCTCTCTTTCATTTGTATTGCTGTCCCTTTTTTTCTCACGGAAAAGTTACTCAATTCTCGTAAAAAGTGGAACAACTCAATTGATGAGTTGTTCCACTTTTTACGAAAACTGAGTAACTTTTCCGTGAGAAAAAAAGGGACAGTAATACAAATGAAAGAGAGGCAGTTTTGAGCGTGAAGGTCAATTTTCCAGGACTGCTAGATTATATCTTCAAAAGATACAAATGTCAAAAGTGTGCCGCAGAGTGCCACACATGTTCCGTTATGGTGTAAAATTTTCACCAACGGTGTGCCTGGCACACTGTTCTTAGCGACTTACCCCTTGGATATACTACAATAGATCAAATTACTTGTCGCAGTAGTTCATGTCCCAAACAAATGCAATTTTTTTTTAAATCATGAGCTGAATTCAATACCGTGGTCAGAATTTTGTTCAGGATTTTGGACAAAAGTACATTTACTAAAATGGCAATATCATTGGATCTTTTTGTCACCACCGCTGCACACAACACCAGTGGGGTCAACGATGGCCTGCTACGAAGTGAAAAAACGAGCATACGTCAGGGCACGGTCGTGACAGCTGTCAACCGTGAAAATTGACATTGGGATCAACGAGAAGAAGAATAAAAGCAAAGTTACGTATCAGAAATTTAGTAAAAAATGGAATCAGTATAGTTAGTATATTTTTACTTTTGGAGTGAATTTTGTAGTGATTTTTTAAAAGTTATTTTCGAATTTGTAAGTAACAATTGTTTAGATTTATATGGAAATTAATAAAGTTTACCTATATAAGGCTCACAAAAGGAAGTGATTGATTTGTCAGTTCGACGATTAATGCGGAAGAACACCTTTGATTGTAAGTTGATTTATTACTTGTTCATAAAATCTTACTTACTAAAATATACAATTACAGTTTGAACTGTGCTCAATCAGGCTGCTTCAAAAAGTGTTTTCTTTGATCTGAACAATCTCCAAAATTAAAGACAATGCTAGAGATGTCCGCAGCTGAACATAACCCCGAAATGACCGGGTATGACTGAGCGGAAGGCAATGAAAATGATCTTGAAGCCGAAATGCAGTTTCAGCTAGAACTTATGCACTTATGCAGAGAAATTTTGAACGGCAGTTGAATCGAGAGGAACAAAAGAAAACGATGCAGCTCTTGCTGGAGCGCAAAATGTTGGAACGGTGGAAGGCGATAGAAACTGAGTTCAATGAAATGCGGAATGAATTATACGAGGAACTCCAGTATGACCCTTTAAAACCTGGAAGAGCGTGCTGTTGGTGGTAACATAGGACAATACCAGGTGCTGTTTGCAATGTGGATATGGAACCATTGGAAAGGGAGAAGATGAAATTATCGAACGAGCAAAATGTCAACAATCCGAAGGCGTATCCAAAATTTTCTACACCAAAATCACCATCGCAGCTTGGTGATTCTAACCATCGTCAGTCGATTCTTGAAAAGGTTTCGGAGGATACACCACTTAGGAACCCTTTGCTGCTTGTCCTTAATTCGAACAAAAATACATTGCCGCCTCTACCAGTGCAACCGGACGGACCAACGTATTCATTATTATGAAGATTTCCGGAAGCTATCATGGAGAGACAAAATGAAGCTTGTGGAGAAATGGAATTTGTGTCAGCTATGCCTCAATGAGCACGGACAAACACGATGCCGATTTAAAGGCATTGAAACATGGTGAGTAACAAAGATCGTCACCATCACCTCATCCATCTGCCGAACCCAACCGTGTAAGTATCGACAAACTGCCATGTGCTCAATTTGGAACTGCATCCCGTTATTTTCCGAGTGGTTCCAATTAAGCTGTATAACGGTAAACGCACTATGGACGTCACTGCATTTTTGGACGAAGGCTCGTAATATTCTCTTATGGAAAGCAATGTTGCAGATCACATGAAGCTGAACGGCTCATGGAACCCAATACTCGTCAAGTGGACGGCGGGTATGAGCCGGCTTGAACGAGATTCGAGGTCCGTTGATGTGTCTATTTCTGCCAAAGGATCCTTCTACGTAACGTCCATACTGTGCTACAGCTGAAATTGCTGGAGCAAAAGATTCGATTTGCAGAATTAGCAGGCCGGTTCAAGCCCCTTTGTGGCCTATCAGTGGCTGATTGCGTGGATGTCCCCCCCCCCTCCCAATGTTCTTATTGCTCTCAAACACCTGCACGTGTATGCACCGCTAGAGTCACGGGTCGGCAAACCTGGTGAACCAATTGCCGTTCAAACGCAGCTTGGTTGGACAATATACAGACCTCGAGGTAACAAAGAACCGTCAGTAGGTTTCACTGACTATCACGTATCCGGTAAACTAGCAGACCAGGACCTAGAAGAACTTCTTCGAACGCATTTCACTTTGGAAGAGTCTGGCATGTCGGTGTCGGTCCAAAATCCACTGAAGAACGCATAGCAAGAGAGCTGCTGGAGAAAACAACCATCCGTGTCGGACTACCGGACAGCTTCCCGATAGCGCTAATACGTATGAAAACCCAGAAGCGAAAGTTATCAGGAAATCCGAAATTGCAGCAGGATGTGGAGAAGCAGATTGTCGAGTATCAACGTAAAGGTTACGCTCTCGTCGCATCGCCTAAGGAATTAACGGAAGCTGAACCAGGTAAGGTTTGGTATCTCCCTCAAAATGTAGTACTGAACCCCAAAAAGCCGGGAAAGGTCAGGCTGGTATGGGACGCGGCGGCATCCGCCCAAGGATCGTCGCTCAATTCCGAATTGTTGACGGGTCCCGATCTTCTCTCCCGTCTCCCATCCGTATTGTGTCCCTTCCGTGAACGCCCAGTTGCTTTCGGCGGTGATGTTGCGGAGATGTACCACTAATTCAAAAAAAAGGTCGAGCGATAAGTCTGCGCAGGTGGTCCTGTTCCGACCGAACACATCAGGCCCTCCAGTTATCGATGTTATGGATGTTGGCACCTTTGGATCAACCTGCTCACCATGTTCTGCCCAGTACCGATATCCTGATGCTGTTGAGGCAATAGTCGACAAACACTATGTCAACGATTATTTGGATTCAACTTTCAGGGTTCAAGCTTTGAAAATGGGTTTCAAACAGCCCCAAGTTTCTACAGCACTTTTGCGACTAGGCGAAGACTAGCAGTATGGAAAGATTTTTGGGGATGTCATGGAACACGACAAAGGGTGCTTTTGTATTTGCCATCGTTCTGCGAGACGATCTACAGTCGTTTTTGACGGATAAAAAGCTGCCATCGAAACGAATCCTGTTGAGCATTTCTAGGTAACCAATAAGCATTTGCTTATGCAGTAAATCAACCGTAAATCGGCATTTCAGATGCTACAAGCTTTATATTAGCATTATACCAGCATCTTAAATGCTATCTGTAGTAAATTTGGATTTCAAATGCTATTTAAATGCTTGTAGCCTATAATAAGCATTTCGAATGCAAAATAGCATTTATGAAGCATTATCATAGCATTGCAGTAAAGCAGTTGTATATTGGGCCAAAAGTGGCATTTATGTGGCATTTAAGGCGACTTGATTGCTTGATAGACTGCCGTAAAGACGCTTTGGAACTGCTTATTGGTTACCTGGGTTGTTATGAGCTTCTTCGGCCTTCTTGGGTTGTGGGCATTGTTTACTGTGTTTGGGAAATTAATCATCCCGGAACTTTGGAGGAATGGCTGTCCGTGGGACGAGATCATTGATGAAAATTCGGCGCAGAAATTGTTTAAATTAAGGACATGGAAATCCCGCGATGCTACTTCCCAGGTGTTACACCAGCTGACTACCAAAATATCGAGCTTCACATTACGGACGCCAGCGAGGATACCTACGGTTGCGTTGCATACTCTGTTGAACGGACTACCGAGAGTAGCGCTGATTGCCGCTAAATCGAAGGTGGCCCCAATACAGTATATGTCGATCCCTAGGATGGAGCTGCTAGCTACAGATCTTGGTGCAAGAATGTTCGTTGTGGTGAAGTCCAATCATTCGGTGCAGGTGAAACGCCTCGTGATTCACATCGATTCTGCAACTGTACTCTCCTGGATTTGTTCCGATCATGGGAAATACAAACAGTTTGTAGCCTATCCCATTGGGGAAATACTAAGTCTCACGAATCCAATTGAATGGCGCTGGGTTCCTTCGAAGGACAACAGAGCTGACGTTTTGACAAAGTTGGGAACCAACGGGCCGCCATTGGACACCCGCGGAAAGTGGAAACAAACCGAGAAACTGATTTGGCGCGAGACCTCGAACTTATCGAAGGAGAAATCCGGATTGCTGGCATCACGCTTGAAAGAACACAGCATGCTGAGCAAGAAAGTCAAAATTTCTTGTCACTGAAAGCGTCACAAGAAACTTGAAGAATATTATTCTTCAAAGGGCATGTTTACGTAAACGGGTTGTTTGAAGAGTTTGCTGAATGACGTTTATTCCTCGATAGCAGCAAGTTGAGTTTAAAAGTCGTTCTACTGCACCAAGGAAATAAGAAACTTCCTATTCCATTAGTTCATGCCGTAAATATGAAAAATTTCGCTCAATTTGATGAATAACAATCAACACAATTGAAAACTTTGTTCCGATCTTCAAATGGTTGCCATGTTGACTGAATTGCACTCAAAATATATGACAAATTTCACGCGATTTCGTCTTCGTGGTTGGCAGCACCCTCTCAGAATCCAATGAAACTTTGTGGGTGTGTAGAATATGTCTTTTCAAGCAACTTTGCTTACTTTGATTTTTCATAATGTATCTAGACTACCATTTGAAAAGGGATTAAGTTTTTTGATCGATTTTTCTTTAAATCAACGTAATTCAAAGAGGACATTGATTTGTATTTAGAAAACATTTCCAGCTTAGATCGTTGCTGAATCTGTAAATGAAGACAATCCAATTGGTGATAGTTCTTGGTCCTGGGTGAATGATAATCCCAAAGCACAAAGCAGGTGGGCACTGAATAAAATCACTATATGGAGCATCAAGATTACGTATCTTCTTTTTCTCGAACAAATAACTATAAATTTCTGAATAAATTGGATGATCGCCCAGGTAACCAATCAGCAGTCCCAAAGCGTCTTTACGGCAGCCTTTCAAGCAATAAAGCCAGCTTAAATGCAACTTAAATAAAGTTTTGGGCACAATATACGGCTGTTTAACTGCAATGCTATGAGAATGCCTCATCAATGCAATTTTGCATTCGAAATGCTTATTACAGACCACAAGCATTTCAATACCATTTGAAATCCAACTTTATAAAAGATAGTATTCAAGATGCTGATATAATGCCTGTAGCATACGGAATGCAGATTTAGGGTTGATTTACTGTATATGCTAATGCTTATTGGTACCTGGCGTTAATCTTTAGACAATTTTGCCATGAATGATCTTTTTGTAATTTAACTGCGACGTTTCAACAACATCCGCTTAGTATCAACGTCTGAAATTTCCTGCTTAAGGAGATCTTCAGCAACAGCTTCTGCCACTAGCAAAGTTTTAAACTTTCGGCCCATTATGGCGGGAATATTCTTCGTAGCACCGTGAAATTCAATGCCCTTGTACGATGCTTGTCCAGCTTTTTGTTAGACGGAATTTTGGGCCACATTAGACATCCGTCGTGCACCCACGAAACTGGAACTGCAAGAATCCGAAAAATTGAGCCACAGTAAATATCTGCAAGCAAATGAGAATGTTGAAGCAAGTTTTCAACAAATATTTGCTATTAATTAATCTTTGATTGCATAAGCGCACTAAGCGATCTAATAAGATTCTCACTATGCGATGTATCTGAGTTATTATAAAATGATATATGATGTACAATATATACTACCACTGCATTCTAGCATGGAAACTAAGTCTGACAGCAATGGGCTCTCCTCTCTGTTAGACTTGATCGAGCTTTAATAACCACTGATTATCCTAATCATGCTACCCAGGTAACCAATAAGCAGTTCCAAAGCGTCTTTACGGCAGCATATCAAGTATTTAAGTCGCCTTAAATGCAACATAAATGCCACTTTTGGCCCAATATACGGCTGCTTTACTGCAATGCTATAATAATACTTCATAAATGCTATTGTGCATTCGAAATGCTTATTACAGGCTACAAGCATTTAAAGAGCATTTGAAATGCAACTTCACAACAGATAGCACTCAAGATGCTGATATATTGCTAATATAATGCTTGTAGCATCTGAAATGCAGATTTAGGGTTGATTTACTGAATATGCTAATGCTTATTGATTACCTGGATCACTAATACGTATCCACAGGGATATAAGGAATCTCTTTCCAACAACAAGATTGAACAATTAGTCAAAAGAGCAAGATGCACCAATGGGCGGGGAGAAGAGCCCGCCCTCTATTCACAAACTGTTAGCAATGGGGAGTTGGCATTCCCACTCTCCTCATCCAGAGTGCTTCAGTCGGGTGCTCTAATGGTCTCTCCCATTCCCATGAATAATTTTTATAATAGTTTTTATATTTATGTAAATGAAAAATACTGCAATCATTCGATTGATTCTGAATAGCAAGAATTGTTATAAAAAGTTAAAGTGTTCACGCTATTTCTAACAACCCAAATTTGGGTCCGATTGACTTAAATTCGTTGGAAATATGGCTACTCAAAAGTGAGTAAAGATGGTTAGAAGTAACACGTTGACAATTAGTAAACATCGATCGGATGCAAGCCAATCTTGACTGTTTGTCAACTGACCACTACGAACTATTCACTCACTCTTGAGAAGCTCTACAAGGTAGGTACTCAATTTTGGGTTGTTAAGAAATAGCGTGTAGAGTTCTGTAGTTCACGTTTAAGCACGTTTTCGTTCGTTTTAGCGATAGCAGCATTTCACCAAAATCTTGATTTGAAGTATCCTGAAAAAGTTTATTATTTCTATTGAAATTTTACACTAACATTAATAACTTATAATTGATGCTGATTTTATAACAGCAATCCACTTTTATTTTGGCTGACCTAATAGTTATTGCTACCAATGTAGGGTGTATCATGAACATAGTATAGAATTCTGCTTGTTTTTACTTTGAATTTTATTCATTTAAAAATAATTATTTTATTTTATGATCCAGAAGCTCGATTGATAAACACCAAATATAAAAAATGAAATAAAGGGCGATACGGTCAAAATTTGGTCAATATCAACTTGACGTATTTCTTTCAATTTTGCATTTAAAAAACCTGAACACCCCTCATTTTGAAGGTGTGTGTGTGTAGAATGTTGCTCCTATTTTGATTTTGGAATTCACTCTTCAGTTGTCAAAATGCCGTCCAAGCAAGAAGAGCAGCGTATCAAAATTTTGCTCGCGCATCGCGAAAATCCGAGCTACTCGCACGCAAAGTTGGCAAAATCGCTAAAAGTTGCCAAATCAACCGTTACAAATGTAATTAAAGTGTTTGGGGAACGTTTGTCGACAGCCAGGAAGTCTGGATCGGGGGGAAATCGAAAACCGGAAGCCGCTGAGACGACAAAGAGAGTTGCCGGTAGTTTCAAGCGAAACCCTAACCTATCTCTCCGAGATGCCGCAAATAAGCTGGGTGTATCGTCTACAACCGTGCATCGAGCCAAAAAACGAGCCGGACTATCGACTTACAAGAAGGTAGTGACTCCAAATCGCGATGATAAACAAAATACGACGGCCAAAGCGCGATCCCGGAGGCTGTACACGACGATGCTGACGAAGTTTGACTGCGTGGTAATGGACGACGAAACCTACGTCAAAGCCGACTACAAGCAGCTTCCGGGACAGGAGTTTTATACGGCAAAAGGAAGGGAAAGGTAGCAGATATTTTCAAGCACACGAAACTGTCAAAGTTCGCAAAGAAATATCTGGTTTGGCAAGCCATCTGTACCTGTGGCTTGAAAAGCAGCATTTTCATAGCTTCCGGGACTGTCAACCAAGAAATTTACGTGAAAGAGTGTTTGAATAAACGTCTGCTGCCTTTCCTGAAGAAACACGGTTGTTCCGTACTGTTTTGGCCGGATTTGGCATCTTGCCATTACGGTAAAAAGGCCATGGAGTGGTACGCCGCCAACAACGTGCAGGTGGTTCCCAAGGACAAGAACCCTCCCAACACGCCAGAGCTCCGCCCAATTGAGAAATACTGGGCTATTGTCAAGCGGAACCTAAAGAAGACCAAAAAAACTGCTAAGGACGAGCAGCAGTTCAAGGCAAACTGGCTTTCTGCGGCGAAGAAGGTGGACAAGGTGGCTGTACAAAATCTGATGGCAGGGGTCAAGCGTAAGGCCCGGCAATTCGGATTTGGAAAAGCGGAAGCCTAACTGAATATTTTTCCTGAATTTTATACTAATTGAACTTGAAAAAGAAATTTAATTTGATTTTTTAAATAAACGATTTCACCGATTTACACGCGTTTTCCCTTGACCAAATTTTGACCGTATCACTCTTTACATCGTGTTTGTTTTGTTTTGGATTGCAAATAAGAAGTTGTAGAATGCACATATATCGCCCCCCCCCCCCCTTTTAGCTCGCATAAGGCACATTATAGACTGTTCCGAAAATTATAAATACACTTTCTTTCTCAAATTCCATCTTCATTTCAATTTGCTTGATTGCTTGTAGGGTGGGCGAGTTCTCTTACTTTTTCCTTAACACTACTCATAAGCTTCTGCACAGTGCTTTTTTATACCATTTTCACTTTTGGCCAATCTTTCTTAAATTTTTCAACACTATCCGCTGGTTTCATGTGTTTTGTCAGCTTCGCCTTTGTCAAAGCCCAGAATGTTTCGATCACTGGGCAGTTTTGTGGATTCATCTTCTCTGGTACAAATACGACATTGTTTCTTTTATACCACTTCAGTTAGTATTTAGAGTAATGGCAGGAAACAATATCAGGTCAAAAGATTGTAAGCTTGTTATACTGTTTGATCAAGGGTAGCAACCCTTTTAGGAAACACTCCTTCACGTAGATTTGACCATTCATTGTATCTGTCGTGATAAATGGAAGAGATATTTTTCCTCAACCGGAAATGGCCTGCCAAATCATTACCTTGTTGCCGAATTTATCGGTGGCTTTCACCGATCCAGGAACATCATTTCCCTTCGGCGAGGTATAGGACTGTGGTCCCGGCTGAGTTTTATAATCGAATTTTATGAAGGTTTCATAGTCCATGGTAACATAGGTAGCTCAATTTTTTTCGTCAGCAGTTTGTCGTACAGCTTTCGAGCGCTCGGTTTCACAGATTCAGCCAGTTCGGTGCTTCGTTTTGGCTGCTTCTGCTTCCGACAAGTCTGCAAGCCCATTCTCTCCTTGGCACGCATAACAATAGTTGCCGAAGTACTAAGCATTTTCGTCACATCTAGGATTGATGCTGAAGGATGAAGCTTGGAAAAAACGATTATATGGTCAACGGGACCGGGTTTTCTACCCCGTCTCGGGGAATCTACGAAAGAGCATTGTTGTTGATACTTCCGTAATGCGGTTTGAACTGCTCTGACGTTCACACCTTCTTCCTTAGCCAGTTGACTGATCGAAAGACCACTAACAGTGCACCGTTTGTGCACGCATTTTTAATTGACGGTTAATCATTAGTGTATTTTTAATTATCGGAACAGCCTATAGAGGCCTTATATGCGATATAACTTTTAAATGTACGTACAATGCGACTACAATTTGCAATATACGTTTAAACCGGTTTTCTGGGATTTCACGGTAAGGCTAACGTGTATCGTCTTCATGATTCCCTCCAATTTATGTTTACTGAGAAGATAGCCGCGTGTATAAATTTATGTTTTTCATATAAAATGCCTTTGACCCGTATCAATTTACGCCAATAATCGAGAGGTGTTAGTAAAAAAATGCACGTATGAAACCTCTAGATCTGAACGTTCTTCTTCATTGCATTTTATACGGAAGACGTATTGGTTTGGCTGGAACCTTTATCCCAGGGAAACTAGGTAAAACTAACATAAGGTTGCTGATAAAATGATAAGCTGTCTAACGCTCAGATCAAATACCTGGAAAGGCTACTGAACAAAAAAAACAGAGTGGAAGGCATCGCCTTTCCTTTTTTTCAAGCATGTATTTGTTCAGAAAACTTCCTATTAGAACACATCAGCAAACCATGGCACATATCTGCGGCACGTAACATCCGAATCGAGGGCACTCATTGAAATATGCCGTCCTGGAAAAAAAACATTCCCTGTCTGAAGAAAAGTTTAATGCTAATAAAATTATTTTCTTCCGATAGGTTACTTTCTCCAATTGAGCGCAAACTTAAAGTGAACCGTCGGAGACTAAGTCCAAGACTAAGTTCCCGCCTGCTACCCCCAAAACATTCCAGAAGTCACTTCTGATGCTGTTCTATCATCAAGATGGAATGAAACTTTTCTCAACTGTACCTTTTTTTACACCCCCCGCCCATCCACCGACCCTCCACAACGCAGAATCCAGAGAGAACGTCGGGCTAGACAGACTCCTGGGGGAAACATTATGTTTCGCAATATATTTTAGACGAGCAGTGCTCTCGGGGCCGGAAGTTCCTACGATCCCATTAGATAATTTGTACCGAAGTCTTTTGGTTGATGAAGCGATGCCGAATCCACTTTCCATCGCGGTAAAAACGTCTGTTCGTATTAACTTTGCTACCCCGCTACCAACGCCGCGTTGAACAAACGGAATGTGGAAGATGGGAAAAGTTTTCGGCAACTTTGTGTTATACTTTCGGTGGTTTTCGCCAAACCGTAAATGGCATTTTTCGTTGCGTGTTGCCGTTCTGCTGGTGGTGGTTAAAAGAAGAAGAAGGGAGTTTTGATCCCTGAAGGCGTTCATCCGATGAACGTCAGGGTGCATGAATGTTTGACACGAGGTTATCAAACTTTGTAACATATTTGCACATGCTCGTGATCTATCAGATTATTTCTGGTGTATTGCTCTACAATCAGTAGAGCATTCTTCTTGCCTTTCCTGGTGTTTTCAGTTGATTGGTTATCAAAACTTTGGGTTCTAGATGCTCTTTCACAGTAATTAATTGAGAGTTTATGATGTCTGTACAATCATACTCTTCGTTCAGGGAGTTAAGACATTTTTCTGATGAAACGATCATCCGCGAATATAAGTTTTGATTGCAAGATTGAATGCATGTACTAGGTTAGTCAAAAAGTTTTGAAAGCGACATCTATGGATCAGAAGTCGTTCGAATGTCGTGCAGTGATTTGGAAGGTTTGTCGGCTACTGAGATCCATGCAAGATAGTGAAGGTATCAAAGGATTCTCCTCCTTAATTTTCGACCGTTCACCGTTGGGTTATGGAGTTAGAGCGTGGTCGTACGCTCAGAACGTCCTAAAAGTGCATCAACACCAGATATCATAGCGAAAATACAGGATATGGTTTTGGAAGATCATCGATCGACTGTGGATGTGACAGCTGACACCGTAGGCATCGCACATGGAACAACATGGCATATTTTGGCTTAAGTTTTGAGTTTAAAAAAACTGTGTGCACAATGCACAGTGTTCCAGAATGCGAATTTAGCTGGGAAGATACATTTGCATCCTAAAGGGCGATACGGTCAAAATTTGGTCAATATCAACTTGACGTATTTCTTTCAATTTTGCATTTAAAAAACCTGAACACCCCTCATTTTGAAGGTGTGTGCGTGTAGAATGTTGCTCCTATTTTGATTTTGGAATTCACTCTTCAGTTGTCAAAATACCGTCCAAGCAAGAAGAGCAGCGTATCAAAATTTTGCTCGCGCATCGCGAAAATCCGAGACTACTCGCACGCAAAGTTGGCCAAATCGCTAAAAGTTGCCAAATCAACCGTTACAAATGTAATTAAAGTGTTTGGGAAACGTTTGTCGACAGCCAGGAAGTCTGGATCGGGGAAATCGAAAACCGGAAGCCGCTGAGACGACAAAGAGAGTTGCCGGTAGTTTCAAGCGAAACCTAACCTATCTCTCCGAGATGCCGCAAATAAGCTGGGTGTATCGTCTACAACCATGCATCGAGCCAAAAACGAGCCGGACTATCGACTTACAAGAAGGCAGTGACTCCAAATCGCGATGATAAACAAAATACGACGGCCAAAGCGCGATCCCGGAGGCTGTACACGACGATGCTGACGAAGTTTGACTGCGTGGTAATGGACGACGAAACCTACGTCAAAGCCGACTACAAGCAGCTTCCGGGACAGGAGTTTTATACGGCAAAAGAAAGGGAAAGGTAGCAGATATTTTCAAGCACACGAAACTGTCACAGTTCGCTAAGAAATATCCGGTTTGGCAAGCCATCTGTACCTGTGGCTTAAAAAGCAGCATTTTCATAGCTTCCGGGACTGTCAACCTAGAAATGTACGTGAAAGAGTTTTTGAATAAACGTCTGCTGCCTTTCCTGAAGAAACACGGTTGTTCCGTACTGTTTTGGCCGGATTTGGCATCTTGCCATTACGGAAAAAGGCCATGGAGTGGTACGCCGCCAACAACGTGCAGGTGGTTCCCAAGGACAAGAACCCTCCCAACACGCCAGAGCTCCGCCCAATTGAGAAATACTGGGCTATTGT
Organism: Aedes japonicus; assembly: GCA_034211315.2. Taxonomy (NCBI): domain Eukaryota; kingdom Metazoa; phylum Arthropoda; class Insecta; order Diptera; family Culicidae; genus Aedes; species Aedes japonicus. The sequence goes on along the minus strand of JASCZW010001084.1, from coordinate 25,458 downwards.
CAAGCGGAACCTAAAGAAGACCAAAAAAACTGCTAAGGACGAGCAGCAGTTCAAGGCAAACTGGCTTTCTGCGGCGAAGAAGGTGGACAAGGTGGCTGTACAAAATCTGATGGCAGGGGTCAAGCGTAAGGCCCGGCAATTCGGATTTGGAAAAGCGGAAGCCTAACTGAATATTTTTCCTGAATTTTATACTAATTGAACTTGAAAAAGAAATTTAATTTGATTTTTTAAATAAACGATTTCACCGATTTACACGCGTTTTCCCTTGACCAAATTTTGACCGTATCACCCTTTAAGTTTGAAGTTTTGGAGAAAAATTGTCTTGCACAAAGTTGTCTCTAAGGCGCTTCTTCTGGTTTGATTGAAAACTAGGTTGGTCCTTATTTCCAGAAAAATCGGATATCTAACTTTTTTGTTCGCAGAAATAAAAATATACATTATTTGAAAAAGTTGTAGAATAAATAATGTCAAGCAACTTTGATGGCATATTTTTTTCTGTACCTATTGATATGACCGAATTAGAGCATTTTTTCCTACGTAGCGTAGGGTGTCCCTATACAAATCAGTTATTTTACTGTAACTTTTTTATTAATTTTTCAGCATTTTTTTTCCCCATTGATTCTAAAACAATTAAAGTTTCAAGTTTTGGTGTACTGAAATTGTCTCTATCGTATGTAAAACAAAAGTTATTGTGGTTTTTGAAAACAAAATAGATTTTGTTCAAATGTTGGTTTTTCTAGTTGAGGCAAACCAAAAAAAATATTACTTAACAGCATTTGAATGGGTTTTGATTATTGCATATCATGTTTGAAAACTGGAGATGGGCTATTTTTTGTTAAATTGAGTAAAACACATTTGAAAAGAGTGTAATTTTATAAGAAAATTGTTAATTACTCGCTAACGGTAAGATATATCGGAAAGATTCACAAGTCAAAAGTTTTATATTTTTAAGTTATTAAAATCATCTGAAGAAAACGTTGTTGGCAAATTTGAAATAAAAAAGTTAGAACATAACACATTTTTTTCTGTAGGGACACCTTAAATTACCTAAGGAAAACTGTCCTGAACAAAGTTTTTACTTCCGATATCAATGATGAGTAATTTCGCCATAGGATTCTTTTGCTGTTTGATCATAGTAGTTCAACCGTTTTCAGTTATTTACTTGTTGTTGAGATCACAGTGGTCACAGTGGTCCAGAATGCGAATTTAGCTGGAAAAATACATTTTAAGCCGAAGTTTGAAGTTTTGGTGCAAAATTGTCCTCAACAATCAACTCTGATAATTATTGTGACCTTTTGGACCAGTTGAATGAAAAAATTGTGAAAAGAGACCCGGTTTGCAGAAGAAAAAAAAATCTTTTTTTCGTCAAGGCAATGCACCAGCTCATACAGCCCAAAAACCACCCCTATTTGCCAGATTTAGCTTGCTCTGACTTCTGGCTATTGTCAAACCTCAAAAATTTCCTTCGTAGAAAGCATCCTTCATCAAACGAAGAGGTTATAGCCATCGTAGAGAAGTATTTTGCAGGCCTCCCAGAAAGTCACTTCCTTGATGGGGCATCAAAGTTGGAAGATCGTTGATTGATCTTATTGATCTTATGGAAGACTATACTGAGCAATAAAAGTGATTTCCTCTCTTGAAAATACTTAAACATACATCCAGCCATATCATGCAGCCCCCCTCTTACGCTTCAGTTGGCCCAGAAATTCTCGATGGGACGCAGCATAGAGACGTTGGGCGGGTTCACCGACTTGGGTACCACATCGATATTCAGTCGCTCCATCTCCATTCAACGATCGCTTCGAGTAGTGGGCTTAGGCCAGATCCGGTCAGAACACCGCGCCTTCGCCCTTATGATATTTCTTGATGAACGACGCAACTTCCGTCAGGCATTTCGTACTATAAATTTCCCCGTTCACGGCCAGTCCGGAGCGAAAGAAGTTCGGCTTTGACATCCCCTTCTCACTGATTGTCAGCCACAGCAGCATCTTCTTGGGGAACTTGGTGTGTGAAATGAACTTCACCTCGGAGCTCATTTCCTTCGTGGGGAAAGTAAAATACGCCAGTCGTTGCCATCCAGGGTGAAATAGGTCTCGTCGTCCATCACCATCGCCACGTCGCAATTCGCGAGGGAAATCGAATTGACCATCTTATTCAGTCGCTGCCGCTGCGTCATTGCCTGCAGCTCCGAAACCAGTGGACGCGACTTCCGCTTCCTGACAGGTACTTTTTCACTGTTTGGCCGGTTGAACCGACACCCCGGTCAAGCGCACGCAGCGACGTGGCCACTTTTCCCTCGGTCTTCCTCTTCAGCATCCTTTGAAGCTTCTTGTCGCTCAGGGTCGTCGGCTGTCCGGAAGCGGGCTTTGTTTCGATGCTCTGATTATTGGCTAATAGTGCCAAGATGTTGTAGATGTCGGAACGGGCATATCTGGCGTTCACAAAGGGCCACACTATGTCCGTTTTCGATGCGGCGGGGTGCCGTTTTTTGAACGCGCACACTTCTGAACGGAGTTGCTTCACTGTTTTTGCCTGTTAGAGTTCGACTGATAGAGCTGTCAAATTTTGTCTGCTGACTCATGGGTTACTATGGGTACTTTTGTCAGTGCGAGTGAAGGTAAACCCATGAGAAATCGGCGAATTTTCTTCATTTTTTTATGCAAACGTTATTTTTGGCCTCACGAGTAATTTTTGAAAAGGGTTACTATATTTTAGCTATTGATTCATATGGGAAATTTAAGCTTGAAGACCTTTGGTTTTATAGAAACGCTGTTTTTAAACAAGTTGAGAAACTTGTGAAACATACACTGAAATAAAAATATTTCTGGTAAATAAAATAAAATTCTAATAAAATTCCTAACAACTCAAAAAATTTATATTTGTTATTCTTTGTATTGTGAACATACAATTTCGTTTGGAGAAAACTCCGAAATTTTTTTCTTGCGCCGTTATTGTTTGTACATATTTGACATTCAATTAATTTGCACGTCCTTCAATTTCAGTCCGTACAATTTTAACGTGGGTTTTTGCTTATTTTTTGTTTATCTTTTGTTTCCACTGCATTTCGCAAAAACAGTTCCTTGCCGCTATCAGCATTGAAAATAGTTTATTACTCGCGTAAAAATGCCATGTCAAGAGTTGGAAAATGTTATCTTCAAACTCGTTCCAAATAGAAAAAAAAGTCCGCCACTTCAACAGGCAAAAATGTCCGGTTGGAAGACGCTCATGTACCACTGTGGCTTGTATAGTTATTCTAGCGAACTATTGTGTGCACTCTGTTTACTGATGCACACATGGGAGAGGAACTCTCTCCTTGTTTGGGTTTGTTTTGATTCGCACCGACTGAAAAAAGGAGAGAGTTCCTCTCCAGTGTGCGCATCAATAAACAGAGTGCACACAATAGATCGCTAGAATAACTATACAAGCCACAGTGGTACATGAGCGTCTTCCAACCGGACATTTTTGCCTGTTGAAGTGGCGGACTTAGTCCGTGCTTCGACCTACCCCGTAGTGGGATGTTAGGCAAAAATGTCGTTGGTTCGAGTACCACTGTACACATGCCCTTTTCGCTCAATTTTCCTAAAACATCTGTTACATTTCCAAGCCTGCCGCACACTAGCGGAACTATCAAAACTTTCTCTTCATATCTTTCATTCTAGCCAAAAACATTGTTGTTCACTCTTGGTGCCTCATGGTGATGAGCGAACATCTCCTTCTACATCAATATAAAACATGTTAAGTAAAAAAAAAAGAAGATTTTCTCAGTCGTTTGGCAGTACTGGCAGACAGCTGTGTAGAGCAACGTGCCAGTATGGCCTGGTAGCTGACTTTTGGAGATGACATGTACCCTGGAGGGTGCACTAGCCTCGTGCAGCAGTGTCAAGCGAAAAGGCGCCAATTTGGATTTGGCAGCTGGCAATGGCAAGTGACAGAAAAGGTGCACCGACAAGCATCAAATTGGTCAGGTAGCTGATTGTGCTGTAGGCTGTAGCATGAGAATTTGATTTCAAATTGATAACATAATTTGAAACTATTACAATAAATTAGCTTACAATACAGGATTTGTTATTAAGTTGTTCGTAGTGATAACAAAATAAGTTATTATTATGATATTCAACGAGTATTCCTTGTTATTCATTGTTGTTTATTTAGCCTCAATGATAACATATTCAGTGATCAAAAAATGATACCCTGGTATTAGAACTAGTTATCAGTTTGGTATAATCCTTTGCTCGGGTAGGCAACCGTTGCTAGGCTGCCATAAATTATGCTACACTCAGCTAAATAATCTTAAGAATTTCATAAGGTTAAACATACGAACGATGCTATGAAATTTCATAAGGCTGACTTATGAATGAATTTTGTTTCACACGACGTTGTTCTTGTACGCCTTTAAGCTTTCCAGATTACAAGTGTTGATATATACTAGTGGGCAAGTCAATGGACCCATAACCTCAAAGTCCAAGGTTCGAATCCAGGTTGCCCCATATTTTTATTTTTTTGAAATCATTATATTTCATAAGATAAATTTATGAAATTCATAGTGATTTCTTATAGCAAATAATCATAATGCAATCTTATGAATATCGGAAGTTTATTTCGCTGAGTGTAAGAAGTCGGTTGCCCAAGCCAGTTATGTCTTTGTAGCAACGGGGCCTATGAATTTCAAGGGGAACGCAACTACTAGGAGCAAACTAAGGTGTGTGTGTGTGTGTGTGTGTGTGTGTGTGTGTGTGTGTGTGTGTGTGTGTGTGTGTGTGTGTGTGTGAGTGATATTTGGTAGTCATCTTTTGGAATGACGCAACGTGGAACGGCTCAAATAGTCTACTTCGTCAATAGACCGAGAAGGGTTTAATTCAATTGCAGACAAATGCAGGTTTTAGTTCAAATCCGTCCTTTGCAGGGCGACCAATTTAATTTTGAGAAAGTGTTTAATTTTAATTTATCTAGCATTACTTTTGGTTGGTAAATGACTAATCAATGCGTACCATTGGTATCGCGTACCTGCAGGTATAAAATAGATCCTACTGCGATCCTTAGCCTTTCGTCCAGTCATCCCTATCCCTACCTCCCCGTGGTGCCAACTGTGGTATGAATAACCATAGGAAAGATCGAGTAACTGCTGACAGGGAAGGGGGGGCTGCCCTCTTCAAAGGGTGCAGTCCATCTGACAAAGGGCTGCCCTCTTCAAAGGGTGCAGATCGAAGACGGAACGTGGAGGAGGCGAATGAACCACGAATTGCACCAGTTGCTGGGAGAACCTTCTATCGTACACATTGCAAAAATCGGTCGACTACGATGGGCTGGGCATGTCGTAAGAATGTTGGACGACAGCCCTGTGAAAATGGTTCTCGAAAACGAACCGACAGGTACAAGAAGAAGAGGCGCGCAACGAGCAAGGTGGATCGATCAAGTAGAAGGCGACCTGCGGACCCTCCGCAGACAGCGAGGCTGGCGAGTGACAGCCATGGACCGAATAGAATGGAGACAACTTCTGTGTACTGTTTATTTACTCATGGTCCGGAAAGCATCAAGAAATTCTGTATCACGGGCAACGTTTTGATTTTCGAACATGATATTCCGAATTAACATTCTCTGCACATTTCAATTACAACTGTTATGAACAGTTATTCTGTTGTGTTTTGATTTGTGTTGGATAGATTGTCGCATTAAGATCGACTATACGAAAAATCCTCCGAAACGATCGTGTACCGATGTCGAGAGAGTTCCCGTTTATCGGACGAGACTGAAAGCAGCCAGAAGTAATGCGTTGCCAGCTAATGGTTGGGACGTTGGAGAAGGGCCTTCAACAAATAGCCGTATCATCATTTAAACCAAACGGCCGTCTTCTGGGCCACCAAATGCCTTTTAAAGAATTTTCTAACATACTAACTACCTGATGCTGGTCTAACCATCTATTAGAGACCCACAATATTTTGATCAGACTTTGCCTTACGGCAAGAGTAGGGGTCACATGAAAATTTGAATATAACTGAAACAGATTCGACGGTAAGATCATCTCCACTAGTGGACTCGTATCTGGGTAATATTTTGATGACAGAGAGCGTTATTATTTTGATTTAGGAACCCACTTTCACACCGGTAGTTGATGAAAAGGTAACAAAATAGGACTCAACCTTATTCTTGCACCGGTCTACTTTGTTTTGTTTCGCTAAACATTTCGTGCAGTGTAAAGCTATTTGACTTCTACGAAACAAGCCCCCATCGTTGTTTTATTAGTGTTTTGTTTATAATTCCTCAATATTTTAGTCGCGAGCTTGAAATCAAATATTTGTGAAATGGACAATTCCAAGGTGTTTGTGGAACACTTGAGCCCAAGTGAGGATGAATTCGACGAGCACATTTAAGGGTTGACTGCACATTTAAGGGCTGGAGGATCTCGCCCAGGATCAAACACAAAAAGATTGGCAGAGGAAAGAGCTCAACGGTTGTTCGACGATTATTTTGCGGCACAATTCGTTTGCATGGATGAACAGCTCCAAAGACGGTTTCGTATGAGTAGAAGGCTGCTCTTACAAATTGTCGAGGCAGTCAAACAAAACAAATATTTCGTACAGAAGCGTGATTGCACGAGAATAATGGGCTTGACGACCATGCAGAAGTGCACCGCAGCCATCCGTCAATTAGCGTACGGCTCTCCGTCGGATGCTACTGACGAATATGTCCGCATGAGTGAGTCTACTGCGCGTCAATGTCTTCGGAAGTTTTGCGAGACCGTTGATAACATTTTTGGAGAAGAATACCTTCGGTCTCCAAGCGAGTAGAGCGATGTTTCCGAGGAATGTTGGGTGCTCTGGACTGTACTCATTGGTGTTGGAAGAACTGTCCGACTGTATGGGCATGTTGGACAGAGAAAGTATGTGCAGTAGGCTGATGCAAATTTCGAAATGTTTGCTCCCCTAAGCTTAATCGGCGCCAATTTAGGTCCTGATAGTCTCCAAAAAATTTGAACACATTTGGTTTTAATTTGGCTTTGCACACGCTATTCAAAGTTTGTATGGGAATTAGTATGAAGAATCTCAAACTTACATTTCCAGATCCCTAACATTTTGATATTATGTCCTTAAACCAAATCTAATATGGATTCATATAGTGTAAGTTGTCAACAATCAAAATGCCGAAGATACCTGACATGTAAATTTTATACAAAAATAGCACGTTCTCTGCACAAATTTCTACGAACTTCTTGTAGATTCTTCCGTAGGGGAGAACAGTGCAAAACGCACTGGATGGGTAAAATGGCCCACTCAATAACTATGCTGAAATCTTCAAAGCCATAGCTTTAATGGAATGAAACTTTATCAATGCTTAAATACAACAGCATAACTGATCATTCTGTAGTACAACAAGGCCCTAAATACACCGAAATATGATCAAAATTGAAGAAATTGTCCCGACTGTACCTCACATGTAAATAATAGAGTTAATCAAATAAGCTTTTACCACGCGTTAATATCTATGCTTTATAGTAAATTCACTTCACATATATTGCACACCACAAAACTTCAAGATAGTATCAAAACTCCTCTATAATTCCACGTATTTTCAGAATATTTAGACAAAACCATGCAAAACTAAAATTGGGACAGAACGCACCGTGGCGTTATGTATACGTCTACACACTTAGAAAAAAAAAATACCCAGTGGAGCGATTAAGTGTATGAAGCCAACGTTGGGTAAAAATAACTTACTTCTGGTAAAATTCTACCCAAAGGTAAGTAATTTGAACCCAATGGTAGATGAACACAATTATAACCAACGAACTTACCACACTTAACTGATGCTTTGGATACTTTTTTCTAACCGTGTATATAATGAAGATTTGGCAACACATAACAACGTTTTGAGCAACGTCTTTATTCTTGCCCATAGGCTGCTTGAGTACCACACAGAGCGAAGAGGACGTGGCAATTTGTTTCAACTTTACACCTTTAATGAGTAACTTTTTATAGCAGTGTTTAAACTGTTTACAAGCGGTGCATGCTATCAGAATAATATGGTGCATCATATCCCAGTGTTGTGGTGCGTCTTACTCCAATTTTGGGGTGCATATTGAGCAATTAAGCAGGCGTTTTACCCCGGTGTCGTTTTGGGATCAAATTGGAAAAGGTTTAAGAAATCATGAATAATCATCGTTTTGAATTTAAATCACATTTGATCTACAACAAGAACATCGTAATGCACCATACTCAGTAGCTTATTCGTAAATTTTAGCTTCCACTCCCTAGTTGTTCACGATGTTGCTTAAACGGTCGTTTTGTACCATCCTCCCCTACAGGCTTTCGGCTCCCTGGTTAGTCCCAATGGTTGTATCTTGGGATGCATTCAGCCAGGCCCTGCAAAGCGCTTCGGCCTCTTGATGCGTCCAATTTCTTTCACGGGGTTTTGATGCACTCATTTTTTCACAACTTTTCACAATAAACGTAAAATTTGCAAAAACACTTTCAACAGAAATCGTTAACATTGAAAGTCATCCAGATGCATATGTTGTTTTGACGTTCAAACTTGTTTTGGTTATTTTTCTTAAAATAGCAACGCTCGGCTCGGTTGGATCGGGTTGCCAAATTACCGAACTGCTCACTGAGAGAGCATATTGTCATTGTTCAACCCGGTTACGAACCACCGGTGCGGTGTCGAGTTGCCTGGGTATCAATTAACCGATATTACTGTATTGGTGTGGATGGTCTAATAGCTTGTTTCATTTCTCGATAGATTTTTGAGATGTTTGCTTAAAAAATTGCTTTCGAAACATTTGGAAATTTTACATGGAGTTTTTCGCAACTGCCAACTTTCAAAGATATGATTAATTACAGACATCCCAAGCAGATTCTGAACACTATTTAACGCCAATGGTAATGGTTTAAGGATAATGGTCTTCAGCTTGTCAGTCATATCACCAGCACAACCACTGCCCTTTCATCATACCAACATTTAAACCAACCGTTCCAGGGTTGCCAAATATTTTCTAAGACGCGTCTTCTCACTTAGTTAAGCTAACCCAACGTCCCATTAGAACAGTACCTCCGCAACGAAACTAGTGAAACTAATCAACTTAGATGCAGTGAGAGCAGTTTCATTATGTTCAACTTAGTCTACATCAACCGGTCGTCCACTCCACTGATTTCTGGCAAGATTTCGCATATTTAAATTGATCAATGTCGTCTCTATTCTTATGCAGGCTCATTAATGACAATTATAAAAACATTCATTACGCATCGTTACGTAATGCTACGTCAACTTTTCGCACAACCCTTCTTGTTATTTTCAATAACCTTTCCAATGAATATCTTTCATCACATTTTGTTACAACAGCATTCCTACTGTTAATTTAAATTTGTTCATATTGACCTTCAATCACTTAGAATAACCTTGTCTTACTAATTAAAAACCACCATCAAACTTTGCGATTGAAGCAATTTTGGTTCACCAGTTTTCAAAATTTATGAATTATTAGTCCCAAGCATGGTCTGTTAGTTTTTGTTAACTGTTGTCTGTGAATGCAAAACTTTGATCAGCTTGAACCCTCAGTCTGGTCACGACACTAAGCAATTTCAAACATAAATAAATGTTTGATGGAACCTAACATTTTTACCGTTGATTTGATGCCCGACCTTCTTAGCTAACGACATCTAGAACTTTCTCTAGTTTGTCTTTTCTGGCTTTGACCATATTTTGCGAATTTATTTACTTTTCTTTTTCATTTCAAGTGGTGAGTTGAATGCTTAGTTAATATCGGAATCAAAATTTCTTGATCAAGAAAACTAACGACTTCTCATACTACATACAGTCAAGATGTGACTATTATAAATAAGTACCTATTCAAATGAATTATCAAGGGTAGCAAAATGGAAATAACGCATTTTATTTGAAGTTGGATTCAAAAAACAACGGAGCATCTCTTCTTAAAACATTAATAATTGAAGGAACGAAAAAATGGCACTTGACTCATTGCTTCTGAATAAGCAGCTTCTCCTCTGTCCAGCATCCTTTTTATCCCAGAAAAACTTCGAAACCCTCGGTCACGGTTGAAGCTCTTTCGGTGGCAGTGACAAGTTGCAAAATCCTGCAAAGAAACCAACCTCAACACAAATAACGACGCTCCTTGGTGGTGACTTTTCTGTCAGTCTGTCAGTCAAAAGCCAGTCATGAGTCGGGTCTCATCTCCCCCAAAAAAAAAGGCTATTTTTATCACCCACTTCACCCCGACGAAAAAAAAAATGCAATAACACCAAAGAGAGCCACTCCTTGTCCGAATGAATGATAAAGCTGAGTAGCGGCAACGTTGGTTACTTACCAAACACAACCGGTGAACATTGGGGATTATGATGGATGAAAAGTTGAGAAATTAAAGCACGTATACTTACCGCGTTCGTCACAATCGCGGACAGCTTTCTAATTCACTTTTTATTTTTCAGTTATCAACTTGGACGTTTGCTTGGTAGTGCTTGATTGAAAGTTAATTTGACGCGGGGCTGTTTTTTCTTTTCTTTACAGTAACTGGTAGTCTTTTTTAGTGAACTTTAATATACGTTTAGAGAACTTAACAAAAGAAATTAAATTCCTAAGAAAATTAAGATAGATTGGTTTTTTCACTATTGAACTTAAGTTTATTGAATTGAGAATGTTAACAAAAGAAATTGAGTGTAGATTCCGATTGAATCTCGGTTATTGAAATTTAGTTTTTATTGTAAAACTGAAAAATATCGAAAAATGTTAATATTGTCTCAGTAATTAATGCAATATAGGCATAATTTGTTTATTTATTTGTGTTACTTAGAAGCCTTATTATGATCTCCAAAAAAAACTTCTTTCCTCACGTCGCACTCTCCACGACCCGAAGACGAGGAACTAATTAAGTTCGAAGACAGACGTGCCGGATTGCAACTGTTGCTTAACCTGATGCCCTACTCTGCCTCGACAATGCCACGAACGAGAGGGTGATGACATTTGCTTTCGCCGCACAACAGGCGAAACACCACAAGAATACAGCCCCCAGCTCAACCGAATCATTTGTTTTCTTTTGCAGCCATCATAAACACAACACAACAGGATGAAACTTTTTCCTACGGCGCTTTTCCGCATCTGGTAATTTTCTGCAGACCTAATCCATCAGAATTCAGCGTTGGAGAGAGAGAGAGAGTTGTATACGCTTTTCGCTGTTCACTTCTTTGTTGCCCCGGAAGTAACTCTGCTGCATGTGTTTTCGTACCGACAATTTGGCGTTTCGACCAATCCCAACGTCAAAGACAACAATATTGCTCGATCTAGTCCTCCACACCGTGCACCACACTGACAGCGGATGTCATAATGAATGAGAATTTATTATGGTTTTCCCACGTCCGTTCTGGACGATGTGATTGCCTTTTTTTTCGGAATGATTGTTGAGATTGCTGTGATGCCACCATATGGTGATTCGGTTTACTGTCACTCTTATGGCTAATTTACGGGATTTTCTGTCACAAGCACATGTGAAGCGCTGACAATATATGACCTGCCTGGGAAAATTAAGTTTACACATCGTTTGTATTTTTTATTTGGAATATGGAAGAGACATTTCACTACACCACAGTGCTGTGATAAACTCATGGAGGAATGTATATGGGTTAAGCATTCAGTATTTCACGGATATTAAAAAAAATCGAGTACTGTTATTGACACCATCCTTCTGTATCCGCCCGTTGAAATTTTATAGAGCATCTGCTTCTGATGAGAGTCGAAGCAACCCGCGCTTTTGCAATAGTGGTTTCTGCTCTGTTTTGTATTAGTAGGTGAAATATTAATATTATAATAGATCTGGCTGGTTGAAAATAATAAACAAACTGCTGTCACGTAAAAATGGTGAGCAATATAAATTTGCTTTTCGAATTTCTTTTTTATATAGGGTATGTGTCCCTTGACTCAGCCTAATATGCAACAATCGATTACATTTTTCATTGTAACTCATAAAGTATTTCAGCTGGAAACAAAATTTAACTAGCTATACACTTCCTAAGATATGTTTAATAAGCCACCTGGTAAAATGTATCACAAAAAGGTACACAACTCGTTTTATAAAGTCAAAAACTTTCGAGGGATATGGATGTAATGTTGGTCTATGGGTACCAAATTGGGTCTAATCATGGATGCAAGTTCGTCCCATCCGATCGATTTTCTATAAAATGCAATCTTCGTACGGATTTCTTCCTGATTCTCTGATTCAAGGCTTTCCCAGCTGTATTCGCTCTACCCAACAAACAATTTCACAAATCAAACTATACTTAAACTGCTAAAAAACACTTATGTGAGTTTTACATATAATTTAGCGGTCATTCGACAATCAAAACATTATAATTCACTCCACACAGATTTTGTTCCTTTAATTTGTGTTAAGATGAGCCATATGAACAACATTTAACCGGAACTCAGACATTTGTATTGTGAATGTTACCAATAACATTATTTTTTCTACGCTTTTTATACAACAGGCCATATTTGGGAACATAGAAAAAAATATGTCCCTAACATTGGGTCCACCGTTTGCTTGTTAAATTATTGTTATTTTACTATTGTGACCTGTAAGTTTATAACATGTGACTATATTCTGTACATCTTGGCTGCATTATTCGGTTTATAGGTTCAATTTCATCAAATTTAGATCATTTGAAGATCGTATAGATAATTTGTTCAGCTTAACCAGTAAAGTCATGGTGTCTAAAAAGTCAAGGAAATCGAAAACTATGCGGAAGTCAACAACTATAAATTGATTAATTATGTCTGAATTGCTTTAAAATAAATCGGTCATGCTGATAGCAAAATGATTTTGTTGATTATCGAAGAAATAATGACATATTTGGTACATAGGCCGAATCAAGGAGCTAGGCTAACATTACATCCCGTTACCCTATTTGATTTATTTCAAGGATTGGGGGCCCCAATTTCCGGAAGAAGATTCTCTCTAGATCCCTGTAGCTTTGTAAGTGAAAAATGTAAAAAAAATGATGAAACATTTCCACAGTACAACCTTGATCAAATCGTTTATTAAAAACAGTCCTTTGCTATAGGCAGTTGCCTTGCTACATTAGATGGTTGTTCACATCATCATCACTTGGTGCTGATAGATAGTGTCGATATTCAACTTAAATCACCTGAGATCCATCAAACCACTCGCAACAGACAAGTGGAAGACTTAGATGAAGGAAGACTCAAGATGATCATTTATATATAACAATTCAAGTATATTCCATGACTATACATGTTTATCATAGTTGTGGAGATTGGCACACCCCTTGTGGCCACTCACACCTAGAGACCCAAAATCGCCCATTACTAGCTACTCATCGAACTCAGAGAAAAAGTGAATTACGAACGTACAACTACGCGCTAGAATCATAGACTAACTCTAAGACCAGTAGGTCGCATACAAATACGATTTTTTTCTTGGCTCAGTCAGTACTAGAACATCGGTCCCAAGCTCGGTCCCAAGCTTAATAATGCGCCCCTAATAATGAACTCATACGAACACACTCTCAAATATTCTGTCAAAATAACACAGCAAATTAAAACAAAGGCGCAAATATGTATAGTAAGGTGCTGGCTTCAAGATGTACATCGGACCAAGGGGTTTTACAACAATGAATCGCTAATTGCATATTGATTGTTGCTAGAATTGAAGCGGAAATAAACACGATTAAATAATTAATTTTGCGTTTATTAATTCGGTTTTCCACGTCCGTCCGTATTCGACGTATTGGTGACCCCGACGTGATAAAATCACGCGAAAACCGGTCGTTTATACCGCATTTCATTCGTACGGAATTTCGCGTAAATATCGCCATCTTGTTTCTTATTACGACTGGAAAAAATGGCGACTGAAGGACAGCACCCAGCGGAGGAAAACTCAGCGGCTACTGCATCCGTAGCTATTAAGCTCCCTGAATTTTGGCAGAGCGACCCGGCTATGTGGTTCGCTCAGGCCGAAGCCCAGTTCATCCTTGCAGGAGTTACGCGCGACGCAACCAAATTTTACCACATAATCGCTAAAGTGGACCAGAGCGTTTTATGCCACATCTCTGATTTGGTTGCAAACCCACCAGAAAACGAAAAGTACCCGGCGATCAAAACCAGATTGATGAGCCGATTCGAAATGTCGCCACAAGCAAAAATGGAAAAATTATTGAACTCTTGCGATTTGGGCGACATGAAACCGACGCATTTGCTAGCCCGGATGCAGGATCTGGCAGCTAGGCTAAATGTTGACGACGGATTAATGAAAATGTTGCTTTTGCAATGGCTTCCTGCGAACGTTAAAACTGTACTGACGATCCATGATGGCACACTTGCTAAGTTGGCTGAAATGGCGGATAAGATGGTAGATTCTTCCTGCTGTCATGTGGCAGCAACTACTTTGCAAGCAATACTCCCTACCCAGGAGGACCTCGGAGAACAAATCGCCTATCTTACGGCGGAAATTTGGAAGCTCAAGGAAATCGGCAGAGGAAAAAAACGCGAGAAGTCGATCGGCGTCGAGAGTGCGGCAGAATTCCAATGAGGCAGTCTGCTGGTACCACTAAAAATACGGCATGAACGCTCATCAGTGTCGCGAACCTTGTGCATTCAAAGATGGGTCAAAAAACTAGCCCATCTGTCACGGCGGAGGTGGGCGCAAACAAGGAAAGCCGTCGCTTATCTGTTTTCGACTGGGTTAATAACATCCGTTTCTTGATCGACACTGGATCGGATTATTCGATTCTACCCGCCACCAGAAAAGATAAAACCAAATCACGTATTCCGTTCCTACTGCATGCTGCAAACAACACGAACATCAAAACGTTTGATACACGATGCCTTAGGGTGGGGCTTATTTGAAAAAAATAATCGGGCACATGTTTTCCCATTTGGAAAATGATCTTTAGGGTCCATCAGATGACATACTAAAATTTCAGATTTTTTCGTTAAGGTTTAGAGGTGCCGAAATGGGCCTAAGTGCAAAATGTCGAACGGTAGCAAATATCGACCAAAACAGATGCATCTATAAGTAAACACGTAATTTTGTGACTCTAAAGGACGAAAATTTCGTCGGTTTTGCGGTATCTCTCAATGCTTTTGAGATATAAGCCTCAACACTGAATGTGTGTTTGCACTTACGCCAACATATTTGAACTATCGCAAGCAACATCTTTGCTGTACATTTACCGAAAACAACAGAGAGAAAGAAAGCGAGAGAACGAGGAAGATTAAGAGAGAGAAAGAGAGAGAGAGAGAGAGAGAGAGAGAGAAAGAGATTGAAAGAGAGAGTGATCTTATAATTGAGAGTACACATGGATCTTGAACTTATTTCAGCGCATTTATATATTGATTTATATTGGACTCATAAAATTACAATAGTTGTTTTTAATTGAAGCCATAGATCCTAAGCATTGTCATACTTTACAGGATGTAAGGGCAGAGCAGCAACGTTAATCGAACGTAAGCTCAATAGGCAGTTACTTTGGTTGCCGTGTCGACACCATATTTTGGAATTAATCCTTTAATCAGTTTACCACTGTATAATGGAACCATCAACAGGTCCTGAAATTAAAATTTTCAAGCAGTTTCAGCAGCAATAGCCCAACATCTAGATCAGTGTTCCAAAAACATATCCTTCTACATCAAACTCGTTACTCCACGAACGGAGAATACATAACATAACAATTAAAGTATATCCTTCTACGTTGAGTGCAGCTCGTCGAGCAGAAATAATTTCATTCGCCAAAATTCACATTACTGTAAGTTATCCTCTAAACTATCAAAAGCTTACCTGATTTCCTTCCTAACTTCTTACAGACTAGCCAACCTCGCGGTGATTACCTGAAATTGCTTGAATTAATTATAATCTTCTTGGTAGCACTAATGCTAAAAGCGTGAAATTCCGTCAGCCTGGACCAATGCATGCTGCTAGGTGGATGGCGAAAGCAATTTAAAGTTTTAAAGTATGGCTATTTCGAGCGCAATTCAAACTTCAAGGAAACTTCAGGATTTCTGGATATTTGTACGTTTCTGGTATCAATGTATATTGAGGCCTGGTTTTCAGCAACTCGTCCTACGTTGGCACCTAAAATAAATCGTCTATTGATCTCCAGGCTTCAAGAATTCCAAACTATTAATTTGGATGCTGCAAACAGTTTTCAAAATAAGTTTTCTTCACACTTGTGGTATCTGAGCGAGGAACTTGTTGGTCGCCATTTTCGATGAAAGCCTTCCGGATATAGAACGACAGGACCTCGCACGCTCGATTAAAGCTAATCTCGGCAGTAAAAAATCTGCGAGGAAGCGTGATGTTCCAATCAGAGATCTGTTGAACATCTCCATAGCGCATTTGAGAACTGAGAACACAACACATTTTTTTTGACAAGCTTGGTATAAATTTCAGCTTTCTCAGTATATCTGTGGCTTCATAGTCCATAAATGAGGCCAACATTCATGGAAACATCGTTGATAATTTGAAAGTTTGAAAGAGCCATTAGACTGATTCAAGATTATAATTTTAACATAACTCAAAACGAAAACCACTTTCAAAGCCTTACTGTAAACGTGAATTTTCATAACCAAAACTTTGCTAGTTTGAAGAAGTGTACTATTGTTAATCAGTATTCGACATGACATGTAATTTTATGAGTCCAATATTAATCAATATATAAATACGCTGTAATAAGTTCTAGATCCATGTGTACTCTCAATTATAAGATCACTCTCTCTTTCTTTCTCTTTTTTTCTCTCTCTCTCTCTCTCTCTCTCTTTCTCTCTCTTAATCTTCCTCGTTCTCTCCCTTTCTTTCTCTCTGTTGTTTTCAGTAAATGTACAGCAAAGATGTTGCTTGCGATAGTTCAAATATGTTGGCGTAAGTGCAAACACACATTCATTGTTGAGGCTTATATCTCAAAAGCATTGAGAGATACCGCAAAACCGACGAAATTTTCGTCCTTTAAGGTCACAAAATTACGTGTTTGCGTATAGATGCATCTGTTTTGGTCGATATTTGCTACCGTTCGACATCTTGCACTTAGGCCCATTTCGGCACCTCTAAACCTTAACGAAAAAATCCGAAATTTTAGTATGTCATCTGATGGACCCTAAAGATCATTTTCCACATGGGAAAACATGTGCCCGATTATTTTTTTCAAATAAGCCCCACCCTAACGATGCCTGTACGTAGAGCTCGGACTTTGCAGAAAGTTTTTCTGGAATTTCCTCGTTGCCGACGTTAGTACAGCAATTATCGGAGCAGACTTCCTGTCTTATTTTGGTCTACTGGTGGATCTCAGACATCGTAGTATCATCGATGGGACAACGAAACTTAAAGCCACCGGTGGGATAGTAAATTCGCCTCTTCACGACGTTACAACAGTCAGCTACAATCATCCGTTCCGGCACTTTGAGGAGTTTGAGGAGTTCCAGATTATAACACGTCCATCGACGCACAGTGATTCCAAGGCGGAAAAAAGTCGAAAAATCGACTTTCTCATTTTACAATAAATATATTTTTATAATTTTGTACATTATTTGAAGTTTCTTTTTCCAAAATTTTACGAAGATTGAATGAGAATTGTGCTCTCTACAATTTTTCCTACGTGGTCGTGATTTATTGCTCCCATATGAAATGTATGGAGAATCGGAAAAAAACTTCAACTAAATATTCAAATGTGAGCACACACGCGCACATACACCACAAAAGGCTTATTTTGAAGATTTTTTTTGCAAACTTTTCGAAAATCTGGGTTTCATCTTGCGCAAACTTGCGCAATCATGGTTTCGGGAGGCCAGTGTCTGGGAATGTATGAGAAACACGTAAAATTTGTGAAAACATAAATTTCGCAATAGATCCAATATACCAGGATTTTGCCCTTCTTACAAAGAAGTGTATATAAATATATATACATATGCATATAAATATAAGTATATATCTTGGGAAATCGCCATTTAAGCCAAGGCCTAGTGGGCCTAGTGTTACATACAACGAACTCAGCTCAATAAACTGAACAAATGTCTGTGTGTATGCAACGAAATTTCTAACTCAGTTTCTCAAGCAACTACTGGACCGATTTGAATGAAACAACATATGAAAGGTACTGTGATCTCATACGTCGTTTTGTAAATTTATTGGAATTGGTTTACTGGTTCCGGAGGAAGGGGTCCACCCCCGGGGAAGTGGTCAATTTCGGACTTAGATCAAAACCCATTATGTGACATCTCAAATTAAATGAGAATTCAGAAGTAAGTTCAATGGTAATGATATTACGAGTCCAGAACCACATTGGTCACATCCGGGTTGATGTTCCAACGACTCCCGGAAGTGTGGCTAGATTCAAATTTGGGTCAAAACTCATCATGCGACACTTCAAATAACATGAGAACTCAAAAATAAGTACAATGGTGATTTTATCAAGATTCCAGGACCACAATGACCACATCCGGGTTCGTATTCCTAGTACTACTAGGGAAGTGAAAAAAGGGTCAGATCTCACAATAGGTGGATCAATTGAGGTTTGTATTTTCAAATAAATGTACATGTAGTTCACTTCTCCCTTTCTTCCTTAGCGTTTCAAGCTTATTGCTTTCGCTTGTTGTTTCGAACTTTGCTTGTTGTTACTAAACATCGTACCCCATCCCCCCTAGGGCATAAATTGTACATATCCCTTCAAAGTTCAGTGACGCGCTTTTTGATAGTCTCGTGGGATTGTGGCTCATCTCTGGATCCCGAGGTTCATGGTTCGAATCCCGATTGCAACTTTTTTTTTCTGTGAAGAAAATTTTCATACGATCATTTTTTCCATTAGAGAGTCGTATGAAATATGCAATAGTATCTTCTGACAAATTTCCATACGATATTTCTATGATTTCCTCTCGTTTTTTGTCAGTCTATACCCTTCTTGTGTGATAATAGTAAAAAGGATGAAAAGGAATCTTGGAATAAATCATTACAATTAATATAATGACTTAACGTACATCGTCTGATTTTTCTTATTTGAAATATACATGAAAATTGTAGTCACCATTAAAATACTAATAGTACGTTCACACTACTACTTATATTACGTGATATAGAGTATCTTGATATCAGCAACTATACACATAGTTTTCACTGGAAATAATGTACATGTCATTTGATATCAAGATACCCTATATCACGTAATATAAGCTGTAGTGTGAACGTATTATAATAACTGGACTTTTTCATCATTGATAATGAAATAAGATTTTAATTTTCTATTCACATACTTTTTCTGGAAACTCATTTTATTTATGCAGATAAAATTGAAAATCGGTCCAATTCATAAAAACTATAAATTTGTTTGGTTTTGGACCACCCTATCTCATAATGGGTCACCCTAAGGACAAAAAAAAAGTAAAGTCATATACTTTTCGAAACAAACTAACTTACCAAATGTTGTGAAATTCTAAGACCCACTCCTTTTTTTTTTTGGTATAAATTGCTGAATTATCAAGTTTTACGAATGTTCCGGAGCCCCCGGAAGACCATGCAATGGCCACTTAAAGAACCATAGATTGTTCTCCACGTCATTTCACTTACATTTTATGTACAAATGGTTTTGAAAAAAATTACATTGCTTTATGTCGAGACAAATTAATTTATCATTTTTTCGGATGTTCCGGACATTCCAGGGTACAATAGAGTGGCCATAGCACGGTAGTGTGGCCTAAAACGACAATTTAAATAGCATATTTGAAATCAGCGACCCAAAATTACTTGAAAACACATACTTAAACTATGTAAAATCCATTTTTAGACTTTTTTCCGCCTTTTGTATGGGATGGAATCACTGTGCGACGTTGCGCGCAGATGTTTGTCATGGTATTACGCATTACATTGTTACCCAAGGACCACCCAATGCTTGTAAAGCACGCCGGATGTCACCAGATAAGTTGTCACTCGCTAAACAGGAATTCAAAACGATGATAGATCTTGGCATTTGTCGGCGCTCTAGTAGTAGTTGGGCAAGTCCATTACACTGCGTACCGAAGAAGTCAGGACAATTGTGCTTTGTAGGTGATTATCGCAAGCTGAACCATGTTACTGTCCCAGACCGGTATCCGGTTCCGCACATCCACGACCTACTAAACGCTTTCCACGGTAAGTCAATATTTAGTACTATCGACCTTGAACGAGTTTACCACCAGATACCAGTAGAGGAGGAAGACATACCTAAGACGGCCGTTATAACTCCATTCGGTCTATTTGAGTTTACAAGGATGCAGTTTGGTCTGTGTAATGCAGGCCAGACTTTTCAAAGATTCATGCACAGACTGTTTGGAGACCTCGATTTTGTTGTCGTCTTCATTGACGACATATGCGTGGCGTCGTCTTCAATTGAAGAGCACCATCAACACATGCGAATAGTTTTCGATTGCCTTCGTTTAAATGGTCTCGTGATAAACTTACCTAAATGTAAATTCGCACAACAATAAGTCGAATTCATCGGTTATCTTATCGGGAAAGATGGTGTCAAACCGTTGCTTAGCCGAGTGTCAGCTGTACTGGATTGTACCCGTCCAACCACAATTAACCTTCCTAATGCATTAGGAAAAAGTTACACATAGTGCATTCAGGGTCAAAAAAGACCCAAGACTTTGCATCGCTCCCAAATATTTATTTTTGAGCCGATTTTTGATATCTTGGTCTCAAATGAAATGTATAGATTCTTAGAACGCCAAGCTGACCTGTTTTGTTTTTTGATTGGCCATTCTGGGCACATAGGTACCCAGAACCGGTAGCGGTATGCATCCGTAGTGGGCAATTTTGAAACCTCAAGTATTTGTACCGTTCGACGGTTCAAAATTCACGATTTTGAACACCGATCTTCAAAACATTATGCCATAGATCAAGCGGAGTATTTGGCCACATCCGGATACTCTGATACCGGTTCCGGTAGTGTCCAAAGAGGACAATTTTGAAACCTCAAATAGTTGTACCGTTCGACGGCTCAAAATTCATGATTTTGAATACTGATATCCAAAAACATCATAACATAGATCAATCCGGACATTTGGTCACATCCGGATACTCTGAAAACGAATCCGGTAGGGCCCAAAGAGGACAATTTTGAAACCTCAAATAATTGTACCGTTCGACGGCTCAAAATTCATGATTTTGAATACTGATATCCGTAAACATCGTGCCAATGATCTTCCAGCGAATTTCGCCACATCCGGATACTCTGGAACCGAATCCGGTAGGGCCCAAAGAGGACAATTTTGAAACCTCAAATAGTTGTACCGTTCGACGGCTCAAAATTCATGATTTTGAATACTGATATCCGAAAACATCATGCCATTGACCTACCAGCGAATTTGGCCACATCCGGATACTTTGGAACCGTTTCCGGTTGGGTCCAAAGAGGACAATTTTGAAACCTCAAGTAGTTATACCGTTCGACGGCTCAAAATTCATGATTTTGAAGACTGCTACCCAAAAACATCATAACATAGATCAACCAGGACATTTGGTCACATCCGGATACTCTGGAACCGAATCTGGTAGGGCCCAACGAGGACAATTTTGAACCCCAAGTATTTGTACCGTTCGACGGTTCAAAATTTATGGTTTTGAATACTGATATCCTAAAACATCGTGCCATTGACCTACCAGCGAGTTTGGCCACATCCAGATACTTTGGAACCGAATCCGGTAGGGCCCAAAGAGGACAGTTTTGGAACTCTTTTTTTTACCGATCGATGGCTCAAAATTCATGATTATAATAGTTGTCACCTTGATGAAAACGTCATGCCATCTGTATGCCCGGAGATATCCATCATGTCATGGATTAAAACCCGAATGGACCCAATTTAGACATCTCTTGTACCCACTAATTTTTATACTACATACATAAACTAATAGTCCGTTTTCCTTTTGTTTTTGGAGTAAAAAAACTAATTGATACATGTTTAACCTATTTATTGTACATTTCAGGGTTGATGTGAGTAAATAAAAGTGATACGGTGGTCAAATTGACAGGTGTTTACGGTTTTAAAATTCTACACGATGGACAAAATGTTGCGGTATGAATTTTACATGTACAATTACCGCATTGGCAGCACATTGTTGAATACTTATTGTCGGAACCTTCGCAAAAAGAGCACCGTCCTCTCTTCTTTGTTGGATTCATATTTCTTTTATCAGGCTGGATAGGTGGATGGGCAACAATTGAAGTGCCAATGTCTGCTCTTGAGGTACGATTACGATTTGGGCAGAAAAGGCAGCTCTTGGGATCGTTTCACGTTGTGCTATCTGTTGGGATACCAGCGTTGTTCCCAAGCGTTCCAGAAACAACCGTTTCCGGTTCAAAGCGTTAGTCCAATCTCTGAAAATTTTATCGTACACAACAAACGCATTATTCAGTGATAGATCGATACCATTGCACACGACTACATTTTTCAAATTTTTCGTTGCGCGTTTCACGGAATATGAGGCAATGCGGCGATCAACGGTATCAACCGCACCCTTGTGCCGATTGTAGAAGTTAATGATATCTGGCTTTTTCTTCTCTGTACTTAGAAGAATCACGTTTTTCCCCTTTTTTGGTATGTAGGAGAACAGGTGATATCTTGCGTATGAGCGAAGAGGGATGAGTGTATTTGCCGACCCATGGTAACTAGCAGTGTAGGAGGGGGGGGGGGGTAAGGGTGCATGTTTTGTTTTTCCGGAGCGATCCGACCACACCAATGTTCTTTTTCAAGAGGCTCTTAGGCAATGGTAAAGAGGTGAACTCGGTTTAGCAATAGATCCTCGGTAACTCTTTGTCCCTGGTTTATTTCTTTTTTACCGTCTGCTCGTTTGCCCATGTAAATTTGCGAATGGAGTACATATCCGGTAACACTGTAGAAAGAATTACAAAATTTGAGCCCATACTTCGCGGCTTCATTCGGCATGTATTGCCTACAAAAAAAACCCTTCCGCGGTATGCAACAAGCTGCTCGTCATTTGTAACGACCTCGTGAGGTGTAAAAGTAGTGCTTGTTGATGATTCCAGTGATCCCAAAACTTTCGTATACCGATTACCTTTTCAGTAGATCGTACTGTTATCAGTTCGGATCATTGCAAAAATATATTTAAATCTACAAGCTGACATTGTTGCCCAAAAGATCGGCCGTCCAAGCATCTCGTGCCATAATGTCTCAACTGGCTCCTTGTTGGACTTGAAAATGGATGATAGAAAACCCAAAAATGCAAGCTTTAAAAGCTTCAACTTCATTGTTGATACGAGCAGTTGCATAGCTTGTTACTCCGGGACGATTTTTCAAAATCTCGAAAGACCGCTTCCGTCCAACTTTGAATCCACTCTGACAATATTTTTAGCCCACCGAGTACCATCTTTAAAAACCCACGATAAATATTTGTCATCACTTGTTGATGATTCAACTTTAGAATTCGAAGTATTTTCGATAACATTATTTTCTTGTTCTGACTCAACCACTTCGTCACCTGAAGATCTAAAATCAAAATCATCATTCACGATGAAATTCAACTGAAAAAAGAAAAAAAAACTTGTCCATTTTATAATCAAAGTAATACATTTTTCATAAAGCTGGTAATATGTAAAAGTTTTTTACAAAGTTACCACTAATGTTTGCAATACTTATTTTAAAAACAACATGAAAAAGTAGAAATGTTTGAGTATTATATTTTGAAAAATTGAACCCAACATGTTTTATTTTTCAAAACCCGATCACGACTCGAATTCGTCTATTAAATCCCAGAAACCAACCCTAAGCCGACTATGTACCGTGATAATCGATTGTTTTTTGGAAAATATCCTTATAATAAAATAAAAAATAAAATCATGCCACCTACTAATGACAAAAATCTTCAGTAATTATGTAAATACTGTAAAAAACATAATTTAAAAGTACTATCAGATGCAATTTTTTTCTATCGAGTTGAAATAAGAGCCCCATGTTTTTTTCAATTTGCAAACCCGATCCGAAAACCCGAAAGCTAACCAACGTTAGTAAAAATGTTAGGGTAGCTTTTGTAAACATATCTTTGGACACAATTTTCTCGCAAACCGAAAGACAAACACGCAAACCAACATCGTTGGGAAGTGAAAATTTTCCATATTGATGATCTTGATTAGCGTTAGCAATCTTTAGTTGGTGAGAAAATGGCCTCCAAAGGATTGTGTTTCAGTTACAGAGTATCCGGATGTGACCAAATGTCCTAGTTGATCTATGTTATGATGTTTTTGGGTATCAGTCTTCAAAACCATGAATTTTGAACCGTCAATCGGTACAAATAGTTGAGTTTTCAAAATTGTCCACTTTGGACACTACCGGAACCGGTATCAGAGTATCCGAATGTGGCCAAATTCGCTGGTAGGTCAATGGCACGATGTTTTCGGATATAAGTATTCGAAACCATAAATTTTGAACCGTCGAACGGTACAAATACTTGGGGTTCAAAATTGTCCTCATTGGGCCCTACCGGATTCGGTTACAGAGTATGCGGATGTGGCCAAATTCGCTGAAAGATCATTGGCACGATGTTTTCGGATATCAGTATTCAAAATCATGAATTTTGAGCCGTCTAACGGTACAACTATTTGAGGTTTCAAAATTAGCCTCTTTGGACCCAACCGGAAACGGTTCCAGAGTATCCGGATGTGGCCAAATTAGCTGGTAGGTCAATGGCACGATGGTTTCAGATATCAGTATTCAAAACCATAAATTTTGAACCGTCGAACGGTACAAATACTTGGGGTTCGAAATTCTCCTCTTTGGGCCCTACCGGATTCGGTTCCAGAGTATCCGGATGTGACCAAATGTCCTGGTTGATCTATGTTATGATGTTTTTGGATATCAGTCTTCAAAACCATGAATTTTGAACCGTCGAACGGTACAAATAGTTAAGTTTTCAAAATTGTCCACTTTGGACACTACCGGAACCGGTATCAGAGTATCCGGATGTAGCCAAATACTCCGCTTGATCTATGGCATGATGTTTTTGAAGATCGGTGTTCAAAATCGTGAATTTTGAACCGTCGAACGGTACAAATACTTGAGGTTTCAAATTGCCCACTAGCGGATGCATACCGCTACCGGTTCTGGGTACCTATGTGCCCAGAATGGCCAATCAAAAAAACAAAACAGGTCAGCTTGGCGTTCTAAGAATCTATACATTTCATTTGAGACCAAGATATCAAAAATCGGTTCAAAAATAAATATTTGGGAGCGAAGCAAAGTCTTGGGTCTTTTTGACCCTGAATGCACTATGTGTAACTTTTTTTGTAGCGGCATTTCTAGAGGTCGCTGAAAGCTGTTACTACCCTAAATATATTCGTTTTCAAAAGTTAGGAAAAGTCAGAAAATTTTAGAGTCCTAGTTTATTCCGTTTAGACATAAGAGCTTTTTTGTGATGTTGATTGGTCAAAAACGACCCCAATGCACAAGGAAGGTTAAAGACCTTCC
>JASCZW010001083.1:0-30336 GCA_034211315.2 Aedes japonicus | reverse complement strand
CCTTCCCCAAAAACTCCTGCATACAAATTTTCACGCCGATTGGTTCAGTAATCTCCGAGTCTATAAGGTTCAGACAGAAAAATTTAATTGACACCCTGAGTGTGTTCAAACAGAAGGTATTTTAAGAATGCTGGAAATTTTCACCAGGTCATGATTAATGAATATTATTAGCAAATGAACTTCGTGTGTTGCGTGTGTGAAGCCATTTTAGGGCTTATGCTGAATCATTCTTGGCTACCGTCATTACCTCAACATTTAGAATTGATATAACTCAGAGTCGGTACTAGATATTGAAAATTTAATCACATCAGTTTGTATGCTTACTTGCTGTGAGCAATCTGATAGAGTTCGATTCGATGTTCATTCACTATCAATCGAGATTTATCAATTTGAAATAGCAAGGTGAGTTTGCGAGATAAAAGATAGGAAAAACTACATGGAGCAGCGATTCACCTTAAGCGGTTGGCATTACACAGATTCCTCGAAACAAATTTATCGCTGTGTGTTTAGTGCCTCGAAAGTCAAAGCAACCGTTGGGTCTTTGTTCAACCATCAACAACAATTAGGCTTTTCGACGTTTAATCACCTTTCCTTTTGTAGCACATGCAGAAGAATGATGATTTGTTTTCCTCCAAAACTAAGCCTAATATGGGTAAGACAATACCACAGAATATCGCAACGCTATTGCTCGCTGTTAGAATTCCGCTGTCAAGTGTTCTATTTTTATTTTCACTCGTCATCGCACTCCGATCTCCTTCTCTTCACGTTTGCCCTTTTTCATGAAATAAACGAATCCATGCAAGTGTGTGTGAGAGACATTTGCTTCATTTCTTCATCGCCTGTAGGGCTTTTATTCCATGCATTTCATCTTAATCAAGTGGCTGAACGGTTACGATCTAAAGACATGACGCAGGCGGCCTCGGTTCGAATCACAGTTGCGAGTTGAGATCGTTTTTTTTTTGTGAGCCATTGAACTTCTGGACTCCAATCTCATACTCAACACTAATACGATGTTGCATTTTTTCTCCAAATTACGATCCATTACGAGAAATGAAACAAAATCATGCGAAATTGCATTACAATCTTGCTTTTTTATGTTGGGTGTATGTCGAACGTAATTTTGAGTGGTTCAATAATTATTGTATTGGATTTTAAATCAGTGTTTAATAATGCATCCAAAGCCAAATACAATTGAGTCAATGCATTTACGTGCAACAGGGATTACATCATTCGAAATATTCATTATTTTTAAGAGTGTATGTCTAAGGGAACGTCCATTAATTATGTCACGCAAAAAGTGACTTTTTACAACCCCCCTTTGTTACGTTTTTTGTATGGGCCTTCAAGTTTTTTTTGTGTGGATTGGCACGTTTTCCCAAGCCCCCCTCCCCCTTACTGCGTGACATAATTAATGGACCTTCCCTAAGGGCTTTGTGTAGTTTGGTGGTCCCTGCGACCTGAAGTTGGTTGTTTCGTCATTTTTGTTGGAGATCGAGGACAATCTGGGAGGCTGCTAAGCATACCGCGTCCCAGATGTACCGGTCTTGGCACATCCTCTGGACCAGGTTATCCGCAGTATTCCGCGGTTTCCGGAGTGTTCCAACTCCCGTGCACTCGATGCATGCCAAGGACTGTGCTTGCCCGTATTTGGGCAAATATTGTCTAAATCAGCCAACGCCTGACAGCAGCTGCATTAAGGGGAAGTTCCTACCGACCCACCCGGAAACTGAATTGACGGATGCAAATGTCATCATGTCAGCTCAAGGGTCACCCATGGCAAACGTAGTTGGGATCAAAAGGGTCTTCTATAAAAAATGTTATGAACCAATAGTAAATCGTAGTTTCCTATTGATTGTTGGTAGAAGCAACAATCAATAGGAAACTACCGATTAACTATTGGCCCAAAATTTTTTTCATGTTAGACCCATTTGATCTCAGCTACGTTTGCTATGGGTGACCCTGTAGCTGTCATCATGACTTATGATCCGTCAATTTAATTTTTTTTTGACTCTACCCGAGCATGAGCGAATAACTTGATAGCTGGCCTTGGTATTGAGGAGCTCAGATTAAGAGGTAAAATACCTGAGGATAATACCATAAAATTGTTCCCACAATGTTATGCGAATACCAGATTGAGGTAAGACAATACCAAAATAGTACCTCTAAGGTATTCCCAGGTATCCCAAATAACAAGTTTTGTTATTCAAGAGATATTTTGCTTGCAATTTTTAGGTATTTTGCTTAGGTATTTTGCCTCTTAATCTGAGCTCTTTGATACCAAGGCCAGTTATCGAGATCAAATTAGGTATTCATATGTTGTTGTCTCCTGCTCGGGAGTAGTGGGCTGAACTAGTCAATGGTAAAGAATTGGTGCAGCAACATGTTTGTGATATAATTGAGTTATAAAGCAGTTACCTTAGTTGGTTTGCATCAAGTGTGCTACCAGCGTTGCCAAACATTGGTATACGTTAAACTTAACGTTAACATTTTATGATTTTCGTTCACTCAACAGAGATCACGAGACGTTGATCGATTAGTTGAAAAATTATGGTTCTGTTAACATTCTTAACCTAATCGTGGTCACGTGTTGTTGCCAACAAGTCAACTGAGAACTATCAAAAATTCAAGGAGAAAGGTCTTGTGAATTGCCCTAATGGGCCCGCACAATGCAAAATGGATCGATGGTCAAAACTATGTTTTTAGTGTGTGCTGTATTGTCGAAAATTATGTTTTTGCTATGAAATAATTTCAGCTCAGTTTAACCATATACGCTTGGGGTGTGAGAAAAATATGCTTTGAATTTTAAAAAGGACTGAACTCACATTTTCTTTACTCCCAAAGCTTTTATATTTTTACCCATGAAAATTGGAAAAGAAAAATCTAAATTTGTTTTTCGATGCCAAAATACTTTAAACTGCAAAAAGCTTTGAGATCTGATGGATTAACTAAAATAAAACGTTAAAAAGTGTTTTAATTTATTTCTTAAAAAATGTTTTAATTCCTTGAATATTATTCTAAATAGCATCTTATTATTGAAGTATGACATTAAATTGTGGTGATTATTCCATTGCTTGGTTTATTGCAGTTAAAATATATATCTGCTTTTGTCATTATATATCTATTTCTTTTAATTGTTAAGATTATATTACTTTTATTATGTGAAATAAACAAGTCCCAAAAATTTTCTAAGAAAAACAAATGATTTTAATACAAGTTCTTTTTTTATTAAAAGAAATTTAGATCTTGGGTTCTGGAAATCTCCTCAAAAAATAAATGGTAATATGCATATCTCTAACTCGAGGATAATGTGGACAGCTTCGGCACTGTTTTGAAATAAACTTCCAAAATTTACAGTCTTCATTCACTAGCCTAATACGATGGTTCCTTCGATATCAAATGAGAGAGAGAGAGAGAGACTTGCCTGTTATGCATTTCTCAGTTAGGATATTTTTCTTCATCAATGCTGAACAAATAAGTGATTTAACCCTTAAATACGCACGATACTAAAGAACTAAATTTAATTATATTTATAAATTTATTTTTCAACACGTTCACTGATGGTAAACTAACAATATGCTTTGATACAGTGCTCCCAGTTCAGACGACTGCTTCATCAAAGTCTATATCATAGTTTCACTAGATTATTTCGCCAAAAGGAATAGAATTAATTTATTTTATGGCGTTTTCCGGTATCATAGAGCAACATTGCGCATTTAAGGGTTAAAACAAATGAAATAATCGAAAATATCGGGTGAAAGCGAGAAATACTCATGTTGGAGCGTCAACTTTGACGTCAGCTGTAGTCCAAACCACTTAATGAAAACAGTTCAAATTTTGTCCACATAAATTTCTGTATTTTTTTAAGTCACGGAGAAATTTTTAATATGCTACCTAAATTTTTCACAGAAATACGGTTTTTTGAAATTGGTATGTCCAAAATGACTTTTTTCACATATATTATGATAACTTCAAATTTATAAACTTTATCAACATAAAATTTTGGTTACATAAGGTCGAAACATTAGTTATAACGTTGTCAAAATTTCAGCCAAATATATTGATAATTGACAAAGTTACAGAAGGTTGTACAACGCGTTTTTTGGAAGAAAATTTTGCTCGGCTTTTTTTTTGCTACTGAGTGTAAACCCCTGCTTGTGAAATATCTCCTATCAAATGCTAATTATTGTTTGAAACTACATATAAGATGTTTGAATACAATTGCGAGTAAATTTTTGAAACAAATTCATCAAAGTTTCATATCACGGGTCTTGCTCACGAAAAAAATCAGAAGTCGATTTGATTATCAAAAAAATCAGATAACACCAGATTTTGACTTTTCATGCACTTTTAAGTCATCTGAATAATATAAAAAATCGAGTTTCAAAATTGTCAAAACACATATTTTAGATTAAACAAGCTAAATCTTTTAACGCTTTGTACCACCCTAACGCATACTTTTGGGCGTGCATTCGAGTGGTATGAGGTGAACTACCTTAGGGCATCTTGAACGGCGGTTTACATCGTGGATTGGATCTATTCTTTTAGATCAAACGCAGAAACACCACTGCACCAAAATTGCTGTAAGTTTTGTTATACGGATCTATTTTGCATTACTTCAAATCTGGTTTGTGTTTTGATCTATTCTTGGAGCAATTTGGAACAAGAAAAATACCGTTCCAAAGCACTACACGCTACTTGATAATACCAATTTATGAGTAAAATTTCAGCTTTTACTAAACAAAAACTTAACTTTATTGAGTATATTTTGAGGTATATATATGAGCCAAAAATGTTTGGTGCGGGTACAGTGTGGCGCGAAACAGAAGGTGGTGTTGCTCGTCTCGGATATTGATACATACCTCCAAGTTGCTCCCGGTGCTAACGGTGATAGCAATTTTTGTCTTACTTTTTGTCACTTAGCCGCTGAATTGTCGGAAAGCGCTGACTAGATTGATTGAAATGCGGAGGTTCCCAGAATTATGGTGGCAAATTCCGATTGCGAATAGTATTTCGTTGCTCCGGAAATGAAAAGCAATGAAGTCTTCAGTGAACTAGTGGTTTTTGATAGCTTGGTCATGATTAGCATTTGCAAATAACTCATAAAGATACATTTTGGGGAAACCTAAATTGATTAAATATTGTAAAAGTAGTTGATATTTTGATTCTCGAATAATTATCGAGTAATAAAAAGTTTAAGTTCTTCTTGTGACTTAAGTACCTTGACCTTCTGGGATATTCACTGGTAGTAGAAAATTTCTCGAGCTTCTGGGAAGATCTCTGAACTTCTAATAAGCTCTAAAAGCATATGGAACAGTCCATCGAATCTTTTGTGAAGTTTTCATGGAATGGAATGTTCCCTGTACATCTTGATTAGTTCTATGACCTTTCGAGGAATGCCAAAACAGTTTGATACGTTTTCTAGACCTGCGCAAAGCTCTGATGAGTTTCTGAATAGTTACCTGAGCTTCTGAAAAGAACCCTCAATTTTTGGGAAGTTCCCTGAATTTATGGAAAATTCCATGAATTTCTGAAGCAAACCCTGAATCTCTGGGATATTCCCTAAACATTAGAGAGAATAGCAAAACACCTGTGAAATTCCTGAATTTCTAAGAAGTATCCTGAATTTTTGAACTTGGCCCTCCCTTAGCTCAGTCAGTAAAGGCGCGGCTACAAAGCAACACCATGCTGGAGGTGGCTGGGTTGGATTCTTCGATTCCCCCCTGGACATAAGGTATGATTGTACTAGCCACAAAATGGTTCCTGGCATCGAAAGCTTTCAATTAATAACTGTGGAAGTGTGAGGAGCGATGATTACCCCCCGGATTAGTTAATCGAATTCAGCATCGTCGTGTCCCTCGGTACGTGACGTTTATCATTATTACCAAAAGCCCATTTCCCGCGTACAGTTCAGTATTCATTTTCTCCAGAATTAAATCGTTAAAAGTTAGCTCGCGTGTTTTAATTCAATGCGCCAGTTTCGCTGATCCGTATTGTCGTCAGGTAGTGCATTCAAAACACTATGTTGAGAAGCAAATTGCGAAAGCAATAAGTTGGAAACGCTTTGAAAGAATCCTGAACTTCAGATAAGTTCTCGTTGTTTTTGGGAAGTTCAGTGAATTTGTGCGATTTTTTTTTCAAACTTTTGGAAAGAATTTTTGTTCTTCAGTTTCTTAACCTCCTCCGGTATTAGGGTACGCAAATACCGCAGGCCGTAAGTGTTCAGGATAGCTAAGCGAAATATCTACAGGGTCAGCAGGTTGATTGACTCCCCTTGAGCTGAGGAACCGTAAGGCTCAGGTCGGCTCATGTCAACTTTTCCAGTTGCATAGCAACTAAGGCCTGTACTCGAAAAAAATGCACCAGACAAAAGTGTTCGCCAAAAATGTTATTTTAGTTCGGATTTTTTTGAAACTCCTAGGAAATAAATAAATACATTTCGATTATGTTTCAAAATAATTACTTTACTTAATTTTCTTTCCATCGCTGACAGCCTGCACTATTCCCTTAAGATCCCTCATTACATTTTGTGCAATGGTGGAGCCTACAATTTTGGTCACTTTCATACATTCTTTCTTCAACTTCAGCTCGTTCTTAAACACCTTGGACAATTTTCGAACTTTGGCCTTCATTATGGCCCAAAATCTTTCCACCGGACGAATCTCTGGTGAATTTGGGGGGTTGGCGGTTTTTGGTACAAAAACAACGTTATTGTCTCTGCACCAATCCAACGTCGATCGCGCGTAATGGCATGATGCCAGGTCCGGTCATAATAATGTCTCGCCTCCGTGGGACCGCAGGAAGGGCAACAGATGCTTGTGGAGGCACTCGGTGCGGTAAATTTCACAGTTGATGGTACCTGTTGTGATGTACGGTTTACTCAGTTTACCGCATCGGCATATGGTCTGCCATAGCAAGTATTTTTTGGCGAATTCGTCCCCTTATGTTTGCTGAACGAACCAGGTGGAACACTTTTCCTTCAGAGCCGCGTCGCGAATCGAGAAGTTCGGATTACACTTGAAATAATCCAAAACCTTCCGGACCTTCACAGGGTCAGCTGTCTCCGATTCTTCCACTTCCAGCCTGCCGCTCGGTCGTCTGGGACTCCTTAAACGATTTTACCACGCGAGACACAGTTGTATGGGTGATTCCCAGTTGTCTTCCGATCCATCTCATGATTGCAGTAGGATTTTCCATGACGGCGTGCAAAATTCTCCGGCGATTTTCTTCTTGTTTCGATGACATCTCAGAAACCACTGAACCGATTATGAAAGTTTACATATGTAAACAATTTACTTCGAACTAGTTATACCCAGATTTCCATAAATTTTTACCCACAGACAAAAAAGTTACACACGGATAAAAGTGGTGCATTTTTTTCGAGTACAGGCCTTAAGCTGGAAAAAGTCATCAGATGACTCTAGTTGTCGCATAATGTCCAGAAATACAGAAAGTGATTTTCGTCGCATGTTGGCATATCGCTAAAGTAATCCTGGAATAATTTCTGATGACCGTAACGGAAATCATGGTCGACGTGAGCGCGCCTTCCAGGACGTGACCCCCCTCCGTTTCGACTCTTGTTTATCCACTGAAAAACCTTCAGCCAAATGAAAGAACAAGAATGCCTTGTCGTCAGCTAACGACGCATTACTGGCATTGAACATTATTTGGTCAAACAAATGATTGGCAAAATGTTTGTGAATCTCTGCGATCTCGAAAAAAAGAGACAAAGAGACATCTGATCTCTGATGTTGAATAATTGACAGGAGGACAGGTGTTGGCGGGTTAAACAACAAGAAATACAACACTGGTGCGGGGAACGCAAAGTTCGTATATTTATGCTATTTCTATGCAAGTTTCGCTGAAGCAAATCCAATATAAAGTTGTCCTTCAAATAGACCGCCGCTGAAGATGCCCTTACGGTACATTTCATTTACTGGCGATTTAAATTGCGACGACACATTCAGCTGCTCGATGTATTTGATTCAAGTTTTGCGTCGAATGGAATATACTGCTCATTTATCGAAGAGTGAATGATGCAAATGAGGAATTAAACTTTATTGCTCACATGTTGTGCAATAAGCGCACAGAGTTGCTTTGTAACTGCTGTAATGTGCTTTTCGACCATGAATGAAAATTAGAGAACCGAATATGACAAATTGATGGCGTATGAATGTGCCTTTTATTCAGAAATAATAGACTGTTTATATCCGACAAGCAAGATTACATGAACTGAAAATTCACTAAGCACTTAATGTAAAACACAGAATTATCTTGCAGATAAATCAGGAAAATCATCGCTCCATCTTAAACCTGTATCAAACATTCCCAGAAACTAACCACCAACCTTTCACTAACATCCAATCGACAGGCCAAGGACCCTAATTCTCTAGATCAATATTTACCTAATTACACTACTTGTTTCACGAACCATCGGAAAAGACCACTAAGATACATTTTACGAACGAAAAGTTCGCTCTAATTATCCTCCACTTTCCGGCCGGCCATTGACCGCTCGCCGTTTCTTGGTTCGCACGTCACTAGTTCATGCATTGCGCTATTCCAACCGACGAAGAAAAAAAAAAACCAAACTTTGCCTTTTCCCTTCTCGGATTAACACCAAATGGCTCGACGGCTGCCAAAGCAAGGGGCATAAAGCACCACATTTCTTCGCATGGACGAGCCCAAGACAACGCACACTGCTGTAGCCAAATTACTGCCAAGTAATGAGAGAGCTGGCAAAAAAATGAACCATGAGCTAAAAGTTTTGGCAGAATTAGCGTTTTTTTGTTTATGAGTGCTACTTGCACTAACAACTTTTGGCCGTTGGTCTAGAATGGGGTCCAGTGCTGTAGTTTGGCAAAGTCGAATGCGCTTAAAATCCCCCCCATCTTCCCGCATGTTTATGACCCATCCGTTCAAGGATGTTTCCAAATGCGACTGAATGAATTCATTCTGTTTGCCAATTTCTCGAAGTCAGTGACTCCGGGGGTGGGTGGTTCGGTCGACCGGGAAGGAAACAAAATCATTGTTTGATAGCAATTAGAGATACATACATGCAAGCATTTCCAGCATTGTATCTGATTCGAGCCAGAGCACTGCTGTTCTATACTGAATGGGCTAGTGGCTCTGGCTTGGGGCCAGATCGACAAAAATCGACAACTCGATTGCGAACCAATCCCAGTTTTAGCTCCGGCAAAACTTGTCTATTTTGATGCCACATTGATCAACTGCTGGTGTAACAACAGATTGCTGCTGTGCTGTCTGTGGTTGGACGGTCGTCGATTCGTCGGCTGTTGTGAATGGAACAATGGCTGCTCCGAACTGCTGCTACTGCTCTAAAAATTTGAATTGGATTTGATCGATTATGTAATTTGAATTCGATGGCGAATGCTTGGCACGGAGGTGGGGGAATTTGTTCGGGTTTTTGTTTCTGTGCTCAACACGAGACCGATGCTTTGGGAACCAATCGTGCGGAGCCTCCATCGCGGGTGCGATGGAGCGATTCGGAGTGAATGTTGGTTGATTTTCCGAGCGGTGGAATTCTTTTCGGTTGTGTGGATCGAGTGTTGGAATGCATTTCGGTAGTTTCGGAGGTATTTATTGGCAACCAGACTTTTCCAAGAAGAATGACGAATACAATTGCACGAAAGTTTTGATTTATGATGGACAACGTCATGTGGAGTTTCCCTAAAGGATTACGAGTTTCAACAAATCTTGGTATAGTTGTCGATAAGCTATGCCTTTACTTACTTTCACCAGAATAGCGACTTTTTAAAATAAGAAGCAATGCAAAATATGTTTTCACCATAATTGTCTCACCTTTTATTAAGAAACTGTTAGCCACTGGGAGATGGTATTTTCACTCACCCTATTCAAATTGCTCCAATCGGGTACCCTGATGGTCCCTCCCATATCCCGCTGATAAAAGTTTGGCTGACTGACTGACTGACTGACTGACTGACTGACTGACTGACTGACTGACTGACTGACTGACTGACTGACTGACTGACTGACTGACTGACTGACTGACTGACTGACTGACTGACTGACTGACTGACTGCATCTCGCTTCGCATTGGTCCAAATCGTGGGCACTCAAAGACCACGTACTCCGGTGTTCTTGAAAGTCTGCGCACTCCGGACAGAAGGGTGACACTGTGTGTCCGCATCGATGCGAATAATGCCTGAAGCAACCATGGCTAGACAGAAACTGCGTAAGGAAAAAGTTTACCTCTTCGTGCTTCCTCTTCATCCAGATCGACAAGTCCGGTATGAGCAGGTGCGCCCATCGACCGCTTCCAAAATTTTCCAATCTCGTTGCCATTTGGCCATCGACTCCAATCTCACCAGCTTCCGAACTCCTCTGGTATTTCTCCGCTGATAACACTCATTGTCCTCCACGAGCATGATGCCAATCGGTATCATTCCGGCAATGACGCATACTGCCTTCTATGAAATAGTTCGATACACACTCAGGACTCACATGGCCATGAGCCTGAACGTACTGCTCAACTTCGCGTGGTTTCGCTTGGTTTCCAGCGCTGCGACCCAGGCTGGACATCCGTATCTCATTATCGATCATGAAACACTAGCCAGAAAACGCCGCTTGCTATATGCTGCCCACCACATTGAAGGCCTTCGCTGCCTTCCCACAGGCATAATCTACGTGGCTGTTGAAATTTAGCCGGTCGTCGATCCTCACACCCAAATGTATTCAGCACGCGCTTCGAGGCTATGGTAAGCCCTCCGATGACGATTTCTGCTCGCCGTTCCGCGTTGCAGTTGCTGACCATCTGCACCTCCGTTTTGTGGTGGGCTATCTGCAGCTTCGTACCCTGCATCCTGTTTTCAATTAAGCCGATTGCTTCGGTCGCCAACGTTTCCACTTCTGCCAGTGTTTTGCCTGTCACTGACAATACGATGTCATCCTCAAAGCCAACGATAACTACGACTTTATGAAGCTTCAGCGTTGTACATTCCGTTGCAAAGTGTTGGATCAAGAATGGAACCTTGCGGAACTCCCGCCGTGATGTTCACCGATTTCCGCCCCATGGAGGCTTCGTAGAAGTGCACCCGGTTCTGAAAGTAAGTCTTCAGAATTCTGGTAATCTGGGACCCTCATTCCGGGCAGCGGCTCGACAGTAGCCTCCCAGCTGGCACTATTGAAGGCGTTCTTAACGTCGATCGTTACCACAGGTCAATATTGATCGCCTCTCCGCTTCTGTTTGGACGCCTTTACAATTGTCTCGACCACTGAATTCTCTGTCCCACCGTGCTCGCTCTCAGTAAATTTCGTCAGCCTGTTGAAGATGGTCCTCTCCAGGAGTTTCCTAAGCGTATCCAACAGGCATATTGGCCTATAAGATGCTGGATCCCACGAGTCTTTCCTGGCTTCGGCAACTTCACTAACTCCCGTATTTTCCGCCTGTCCGGGAAATGGCCTTCGCCTAGAAATTTCTGTAGCACGTCCCTGAACATTTCCGGGAATGCCTTAATCCCCATTTTCGAAGCCGCATTAGAGAATTGTTCCGGTCCGGGTGATTTCCTCACCTTAAGCCCTTTCGCCACTGCCACGAGCCCCTCGCTCGAAATTTGCATGCCTTCAACATTACTTCTCTCTTCCTCACCGTACGGTGTACGTAACCACTTCGTTGGATCATGCGTCGGGAAAAGTACATCTACGATAACATTTAGATTTGCTGGACATAGCTCTGCAGCCATTGATGGGCCTTTGAGCTTCGCCGTGACGATACGGTACGCGTCGCCCCAGGGCGACATCAGCAGCTCGGCACAGCTCCTTGCAGCAGTTCGTCTTGCTCAGTCTTATTTCTCCACCCTATGTACCTCTCTGTCTACTGCGGTTTTAGCTCTCTGGATACGTCTTCTGGCTCTGAGACAGCTAGCGTAAAGGATGCTGAATTGCTCTTTCCACCAGTAAGCGGGGCGCTGTTTGTTCTTCCGCTTCCAGTTTCCTCGGCATGGTTGCGTTGCATGCCCTTACTAACGTATTTGTCAGCTCGTTCGCTTTTTGGTTCCAGATTTCGTTTGTTGAACCGAAGTGCTTCAACAAACGGTTCCTTGTCGAAGTCCTTCGTCTTCGACTTCCGCTCGCAACTATTTGTCCTTCGAATTGCGACAGGATTTCGCTGGCCGATGCTTTACCGGATCGCCAGATGGTCGCTATGGGTATACTCCTCACATACTCTCCAGTTCATATTTGTCATCAGCGACGGACTACAGAAGGTAAAATCGATGACAAATTCACGACCGTCACTGCGAAAAGTGCTGACGGAACCTGATAGTGTAACTTCCAGTTTTGCCTGAGCTTCAAGCAGGCAGCACCCTCTGGCGTTGGTACATCTGTTGCCCCATTCCATAGCCCAAGCATTGATGTCTCCTCCGATGACGACCGGTCTTGTTACGATGAGTTTTACGGTCCGTGCATCCAGCATCTGGTGGAACTCCTCCATGGCCCACCTTGGAAATGCATAGCAGCTGCATACGCAAAAATCCCGATTATTTTGGCGATCACGAATCCTTCGCATGAACTGGAACTATTTCCTGGATGGAGAATCTGGTCATCACTTGTATCGCAGCCATTGCTTCTCTGTCTGATACTCAGTTTCCACAATCGTTGTGACGTCACACTTTGTTTCTGTTGTTGACTGCCACAACAGTTGCTGTGCTATGTCGCAATGATTTAGGTTTATCTGGGTTGCCTATAATACTGCCGACCTGCTGTCGCCTTTTTATATACAGGGCACCTATTCCTCCCCGTCTTGTGGTCGTTTCCGTCGTTTTCTTTACAAAGCATGTATCTTGGTTGCTCTGTGCAGCCTCTTGCAAAATTACTCTTCTCCCTCAGATCTGTCAGAACCTTTGCAGTTCCTCGCCTGATAATCAAAACCCATACACTTAAATCATCTCTCCAATTCCTTTGAAACTCAAGGGACTACTCTCAGTGAGCACAACAGCCATCCAACGTTCACTTGACCAGACTCCAACATCATGTTGGCTTTACCTGTTGGCAGATGTATCTCCAACGTCTATTTGCCACCGTACACCTTCTTCAATCGGATTGTCATTGGTGCAACTCCAAGATCGCCCTTCCCAGCTCGTCTTCTGTTGCGATCTCGTCAAGATCCTTGCACTCGATCGGAGACTTTGATCGAGTGCAAGGGTCTTGACGAGATCACAAGAGACAAGAGAGATCTCTAACTATTGCTTGCTCACCAAGAGACTTTTTGCCGAGCGTTTTGAAGGCTGTGCTCTTGATGGTAGGATCCTTCTTCAGCTCGAAGAGCATCTCAGCTTTCTGGGTGCGCCGGGTTTTCACAACCTTCTCCCTAGTTCCTCCGGATCAGCACTCACTTTTGGAGGAGTTCAGCGTACGACGTTCCGGTTTTTAGCTCAACAATTAGAGCGTCGCCCTTATTTCGCTCCCGACGAGGACTAGGCGTCTGCTTCTTTGTCTCTACTATCGTTTTCACGTGCTGCTGAATTTTATTCTTTTTGTCTTTCTGATTGCCGACAGTGTGTTAACCTTCGTCCTCGTCGTTTTTGAGCTTTTTCAGCTGCTTCTGATCTCCTGGTGTCTTCTTTTTCCTTTTCTCCAACTGTAGACTATTGGTACTTCGGCATCTTCAGTGCTTCAATCGTTGCCTTCTTTGTTGTCTTTTGGCCTTTCTCAAGAACCTTTTCGGCAGTCTGTGCTCTCATCCTCAGTGCGTCCTGTTCGCGTTCGGCTGCAATCACGGTCGATTTGACACGCATCACCATCTCTTTGATGTCCTTGTGAACGTTGTGCCTGTCCTTTACATAATCATAGAGTTCGTCGATCCGGTTTCTGACTACCATCCATCGCGTCTTTCTTTCCAACACTGTTTCCTGTAAAAGTTAGCTACTGCTTATCCTTTAAGATTAAGTGGCTTCTTTCATCTCCAAGTGCTTGTGAACATCTGTATCTATAACTACAAATGAGAAAAAAATAGTATTTTCCATTTAAAATCGAGTTATAAGTACGAGACACTGAAGAAATCTGTACATTGTTGACGAAATACGCGTATCTGTCAAGATAAGCAAAGGTAGTTGGAATTGATTGGAAAATACTATTTTTTTTCTCATAGCTAGTTACAGGTATTCCACAAAACAGCTCCAACCTTCTAGGATTCATCTATATCTATATCAAAATATACAAAAATGAATTTCTGTCTGTCTGAACCTTATAGACTCGGAGACTACTGAATCGATCGGCGTGAAAATTTGTATGCAGGGGTTTTTGGGGCCGCGGAAGGTTCCTATGATAGCAAGAGACCCCTCTCATGTCTCATATCTCGATAACCAATTTAGAAAATTGACCCAAATTTGGTATGAGCGAGTTTTCGAAAGCAGAAAATGTTTCTGTGGTGATCCGAGACTCCTCCTCCTTCTGGAAAGCGGGGTTTCCATACAAATGAAAAACAAATGTTTGCATAACTCGAGAACTAATCAAGCAAATTGAACCAAATTTGGCATGAGAGAGTACTTTAAGGCAAAAAATGTTTGAATGGTGGTTTGAGACTCATCTTCTCTCTGGAAGGGGGGCTTCCATACAAATGAAACGCAAAACATGAAACATGAAAACTATTCCTACTGCTATGCAAATTTGTATGCAGGGGTTTTAAAGTCCGAGAAAGGATCTTATGATAGTTCAAGGCCCCTCCCGCTTCTAGAAAAGTGGGCTCCGATGCAAATGAAAAACAAATGTTTGCAGAACTCAGGAACTAATCAAGCAAATGGAACCAAATTTGGCCTGGAAGTGTTCTTTAAGGCAATAAATATTTTTATGGTTGCTCCTGACCCCTTTTCTCCGAAAAGGGGGGCTCCCATACAAATGGTACACAAATTTCAACCAAACATGAGAACTATTCCTACTGTTATGAAAATGTGATTGCAGGGGTTTTTGGAACGGAGAAAATTCTCATGATGGATCGAGACTCCTCCCCCGTCCTGAAAGGGTGTTCTCATACAAATAAAACACCAATTTCTGCATAATTCGTGAACTAAACATGCACTTGAAACCAAATTTGGTATGTGGGGGCTTATTAAGATAAAGGTTTTTTTTGTTGTTGTTTGAGACCTCTCCCTGATTTGGAAGGGATGGCTTCCATACACATAAAAGATAAATTTCTGCTTAACTCAAGAACTAATTAAACAACTTTGACCAAATTTGGCATGTGGAGGTTTTAGTAGTGAATCGATGTTTTTACGATGGTTTGAGACCCCTCTCCTCTTTGGAAGGGGGGCTCCCATACAAATGAAACACAAATTTCAACCAAACATGAGAATTACCCCAGCTGCTATGAATAGTTTTATGGTTCGAGACTCCTTCCTCCTCTGGAAGGGAGGTAGGGGGGGGGGCTCCCATTCCAATAAAAAACAAATAATTGCATAACTCGAGAACTTATCAAGCAAATGGAACCCAATTCGGTATGGTATGGAGGGTTGATGAGGAGGCAAGAAATGTTTCTATGGTGATTATAGACTCCTACCCTCTCTGGAAGGGGTGAGATCTCATACAAATGAGATACAAATTTCAACCACACATGCTAGGTCCGGAGAAAGTTCTTATGATTTTTTTTATTTGGAAGAGGGGGGAGGGGGCTCCCATAAAAATGGAACACAAATATCTGCAAAACTTGAGTACTAATCAATTAAATACCAAATTTGGCATGTGAGGGTTTTAGGAAGGATTTTTATCTTAGGTGGTTCGAGATCCCTTCCCACTGTAGGGGGGGGGGGAGTCTCTCAAACATATAAAATAAAAATTTGAACCAAACATGAGAATAATCTATGCAACTAAAACAAAAAAGGGGAATGGGGAATGCTTGAGTTACTATCAGTGCTACATTATGCAAAAAAGTTTCACTATCACTTTTTTTTAAAAACACTATTTTAAAAAAAACTTTTTTTGAGCGCATTAGTAGAACGATTGTGATTGGGAAACTAGGAGAATTTAAAATTAAGACTTCATTTGATCACTTTTTTAAAATTAAAAATAAAACATTGACACAATTTTTCAAATTTTCGCTTGTAAACGCGAGCAAATCTCTTTAAATTCCATTACGAGCTTATCTTTTGACATATATGCCTATTTCCTATGAAGAAGTCTGTAAGTAGCATACAAAAGAAACACAAATTTCTGCATAACTCGAGAACCAATAGAGCAAATGGAACCAAATTTTGCATGTCGGCTTTTCTGGAGGCAAAACATGTTTCTAGGGTGGTTCGAGCACCCCCAAGGAACATTGCTGGTTTTATCATGGTTTTATAGCATTCTTGAAGTCTAATTCATGCTCTTCAGAACCCTTATAAATCCAAAATTGTTACTTGGGCCCTCTCCTCTAAGAGGAAACCAAATTTAGCATTTTGAAGTTTTCTAGAGGCAAAACATGTTCATGTGGTGATTTGAGACCTCTCCCCTACAAATGAGACCCGAGAATTTAACGATCTGAGACCATAAAAGCATCAGTTTCTATTAAGCGTTTATTAATTTAGTTGCAAGCGTAGCATGGCTCGCACTGGGTTCAGCTAGTTTAAAATAAAATCATTCGTTGGTCGTTGTTGCTATAATTTGTCATCATTTTCAGATTAGTGAATATTATAAGCCAAGGATGAACTCTGTGTGCTACACTGTTTAACTGGGCACTGAAAATAAACTCCAAATTTTCCTTATTTCAAGACAGTATTTTCAATTTTTGAGCATAACATTCACGAGAAATTAAATTGGATATGTTTTAATTTTTTTTTGTAACATAATGTAATGTAATGTAATAATCTATCAACTTGAACTTGAGCTTGAAGATTGTCGTGACTCGTGGAACTGACTGCGTTTAAAGAAGGTATGATTTGTTGTATCACCAAAGACAACGGTCATGTAAATTCAAGGCCTGCTATTCGCCGTATTCAGGCTAATAGCTCAATTTCAACGCTTAAAGGACTTAGATTTGAGGTTACCAGATATGTTATTGAAGCTGTTGTAAATGTAGCACCTGGAACTTGACTTTGAGTGTGACAGTATTTATTATTTTGGGTTTCAAATTAGGGTTTTAAAATATATTAAATAGAGTATACAATTGAGCTATATTTATTTTCAAGTCTCAAAGTATTTAATTCACTCGTAATATTTATCATTTTTTATTAGTACGTCTACGATCGGTTGATGAAATAAATAAATCTTAATATATTACTGGAAAGAGGTAACTAATCGAGCATTAATGTCCCATGATTCAAAATAAATCCACTCACCTTGGTCAACAGAACCCCGTTCGTC
Organism: Aedes japonicus; assembly: GCA_034211315.2. Lineage (NCBI taxonomy): Eukaryota > Metazoa > Arthropoda > Insecta > Diptera > Culicidae > Aedes > Aedes japonicus. The sequence goes on along the minus strand of JASCZW010001083.1, from coordinate 13,026 downwards.
GGAATTCTCTGTCCCTGTCTCGAAACAACGAGCTGAATCTCGCGCACAAGCGTGAACCCAAAAAGCATAAGCACTTCGGTGAGGCGACACTGGCTCAGAATGGGTATTATAATGCCCATTAGAGCGTCGTCCCCTCAACCGGAATCAAGTGGGTAGTAGTGATGCAGTCATTCAGCTATGATGATTTCGAGACAGGACGAGAATTCCCGACGAACGGGGTTCGGTTGACCAAGGTGAGTGGATTTATTTTGAATCATGGGACATTAATGCTCGATTAGTTACCTCTTTCAGTAATATATTAAGATTTATTTATTTCATCAACCGATCGTGAGACGTACTAATAAAAAATGATAAATATGACGAGTGAATTAAATACTTTGAGACTTGAAAATAAATATAGCTCAATTGTATACTCTATTTAATATATTTTACAACCTAATTTGAAACCCAAAATAATAATACTGTCACACCAAGTCAAGTTCCAGGTGCTACATATACAACAGCTTCAATAACATATCTGGTAACCTCAAATCTAAGTCCTTTAAGCGTTGAAATTGAGCTATTAGCCTGAATACGGCGAATAGCAGGCCTTGAATTTACATGACCGTTGTCTTTGGTGATACAACAAATCATACCTTCTTTAAACGCAGTCAGTTCCACGAGTCACGACAATCTTCAAGCTCAAGTTCAAGTTGATAGATTATTACATTACATTACATTATGTTACAAAAAAATTAAAATCATATCCAATTTAATTTCTCGTGAATGTTATGCTCAAAAATTGAAAATACTGTCTTGAAATAAGGAAAATTTGGAGTTTATTTTCAGTGCCCAGTTAAACAGTGTAGCACTATAGAGTTCATCCTTGGCTTATAATATTCACTAATCTGAAAATGATGACAAATTATAGCAACAACGACCAACGACTGATTTTATTTTAAACTAGCTGAACCCAGTGCGAGCCATGCTACGCTTGCAACTAAATTAATAAACGCTTAATAGAAACTGATGCTTTTATGGTCTCAGATCGTTAAATTCTCGAGGTCTCATTTGTAGGGGAGAGGTCTCAAATCACCACATGAACATGTTTTACCTCTAGAAAACTTCAAAATGCTAAATTTGGTTTCCTCTTAGAGGAGAGGGCCCAAGTAACAATTTTGGATTTATAAGGGTTCTGAAGAGCATGAATTAGACTTCAAGAATGCTATAAAACCATGATAAAACCAGCAATGTTCCTTGGGGGTGCTCGAACCACCCTAGAAACATGTTTTGCCTCCAGAAAAGCCGACATGCAAAATTTGGTTCCATTTGCTCTATTGGTTCTCGAGTTATGCAGAAATTTGTGTTTCTTTTGTATGCTACTTACAGACTTCTTCATAGGAAATAGGCATATATGTCAAAAGATAAGCTCGTAATGGAATTTAAAGAGATTTGCTCGCGTTTACAAGCGAAAATTTGAAAAATTGTGTCAATGTTTTATTTTTAATTTTAAAAAAGTGATCAAATAAAGTCTTAATTTTAAATTCTCCTAGTTTCCCAATCACAATCGTTCTACTAATGCGCTCAAAAAAGTTTTTTTAAAATAGTGTTTTTAAAAAAAGTGATAGTGAAACTTTTTGCATAATGTAGCACTGATAGTAACTCAAGCATTCCCCATTCCCCTTTTTTGTTTTAGTTGCATGGATTATTCTCATGTTTGGTTCAAATTTTTTTTTTATATGTTTGAGAGACTCCCCCCCCCCCCCCTACAGTGGGAAGGGATCTCGAACCACCTAAGATAAAAATCCTTCCTAAAAACCCTCACATGCCAAATATGGTATTTAATTGATTAGTACTCAAGTTTTGCAGATATTTGTGTTCCATTTTTATGGGAGCCCCCCCCCCCCCTCTTCCAAATAAAAAAAATCATAAGAACTTTCTCCGGACCTAGCATGTGTGGTTGAAATTTGTATCTCATTTGTATGAGATCTCACCCCTTCCAGAGAGGGTAGGAGTCTATAATCACCATAGAAACATTTCTTGCCTCCTCATCAACCCTCCATACCATACCGAATTGGGTTCCATTTGCTTGATAAGTTTCTCGAGTTATGCAATTATTTGTTTTTATTGGAATGGGAGCCCCCCTACCTCCCTTCCAGAGGAGGAAGGAGTCTCGAACCATAAAACTATTCATAGCAGCTGGGGTAATTCTCATGTTTGGTTTGAAATTTGTGTTTCATTTGTATGGGAGCCCCCCTTCCAAAGAGGAGAGGGTCTCAAACCATCGTAAAAACATCCGATTCACTACTAAAACCTCCACATGCCAAATTTGGTCAAAGTTGTCTTAATTAGTTCTTGAGTTAAGCAGAAATTTATCTTTTATGTGTATGGAAGCCATCCCTTCCAAATCAGGAGAGGTCTCAAACACAACAAAAAAAACCTTTATCTTAATAAGCCCCCACATACCAAATTTGGTGTCATAAGTGCTTGTTTAGTTCTACGAATTATGCAGAAATTGGTGTTTTATTTGTATGAGAACACCCTTTCAGGACGGGGGAGGAGTCTCGATCCATCATGAGAATTTTCTCCGTTCCAAAAACCCCTGCAATCACATTTTCATAACAGTAGGAATAGTTCTCATGTTTGGTTGAAATTTGTGTACCATTTGTATGGGAGCCCCCCTTTTCGGAGAAAAGGGGTCAGGAGCAACCATAAAAATATTTATTGCCTTAAAGAACACTTCCAGGCCAAATTTGGTTCCATTTGCTTGATTAGTTCTCGAGTTATGCAGAAATTTCAGTTTCATTTGTATTAGAGCCTCCCCTTATAGATAGGGGAGGGGTCACGAATCACCATAAAACATTGCTTGCCTCTAGAAGCCCCCACATGCACAATTTGGTTCCATTTGCTCTATTAGTTCTCGAGTTATGCAGAAATTTCAGCTTCGATCTGTGTTCAGTAGTTTCCGTAGTCTATAGGAGAGTCTCAAACAGACAGACATATTCATTTTCAGATAACGACATGCAAAACTTGGTTCTATTTGCTCTATAAGTTCTCGAGTAATGCAAACATTTGTTTTTCATTTGTATGGAAACCCCGCTTTCCAGAAGGAGGAGGAGTCTCGGATCACCACAGAAACATTTTTGCTTTCGAAAACTCGCTCATACCAAATTTAGATCAATTTTCTAAATTGGTTATCGAGTTATGAGACATGAGGGGTTCTCTTGCTATCATAGGAACCTTTCGCGGCTCTCAAAACACCCTGCATACAAATTTTCACGCCGATCGATTCAGTAGTCTCCGAGTCTATAAGGTTCAGACAGACAGAAATTCATTTTTGTATATTTTGATTAGATATAATGAATCCTAGAAGGTTGGAGTTGTTTTGTGGAATACCTGTAACTAGCTATGAGAAAAAAATAGTATTTTCCAATCAATTCCAACTACCTTTGCTTATCTTGAAGATACGCGTATTTCGTCAACAATGTGCAGATTTCTTCAGTGTCTCGACTTATAACTCGATTTTAAATGGAAAATACTAATTTTTTTCTCATTTGTAGTTATAGATACAGATGTTCACAAGAACTTGGAGGTGAAAGAACCCACTTAATCTTAAAGGATAAGAAGAAGCAAATTTCTACAGGGCACAGTGTTGGAAAGAAAGACGCGATGGAGGTAGTCAGAAACCGGATCGACAAACTCTATGACTATGTAAAGGACAGGCACAACGTTAATAAGGAAATCAAAGAGATGGTGACGCGTGTCAAATCGACCGTGATTGCAGCCGAACGCGAGCAGGACGCAATGAGGATGAGAGCAGATACTGGCGAAAAGGTTCTTAAGGACAGCCAAAAGGCAACGAAGAAGGGAACGATTGAAGCACTGAAGATGCCGAAGTAACCCGAGAATCTACAGTTGGAGAAAAGGAAAAGGAAGACACCAGGAGATCAGAAGCAGCTGAAAAAGCTCAAAAACGACGAGGACGAAGGTTAACACACTGTCGGCAATCAGAAAGACAAAAAGAATAAAATTCAGCAGCACGTGAAAACGATAGTAGAGACGAAGAAGCAGACGCCTAGTCCTCGTCGGGAGCGAAATAAGGGCGACGCTCTAATTGTTGAGCTAAAAACCGGAACGTCGTACGCTGAACTCCTCCAAAAAGTGAGTGCTGATCCGGAGGAACTAGGGGAGAAGGTTGTGAAAACCCGGCGCACCCAGAAAGCTGAGATGCTCTTCGAGCTGAAGAAGGATCCTACCATCAAGAGCACAGCCTTCAAAACGCTCGGCAAAAAGTCTCTTGGTGAGCAAGCAATAGTTAGAGATCTCTCTTGTCTCTTGTGATCTCGTCAAGACCCTTGCACTCGATCAAAGTCTCCGATCGAGTGCAAGGATCTTGACGAGATCGCAACAGAAGACGAGCTGGGAAGGGCGATCTTGGAGTTGCACCAATGACAATCCGATTGAAGAAGGTGTACGGTGGCAAATAGACGTTGGAGATACATCTGCCAACAGGTAAAGCCAACATGCTGTTGGAGTCTGGTCAAGTGAACGTTGGATGGCTGTTGTGCTCACTGAGAGTAGTCCCTTGAGTTTCAAAGGAATTGGAGAGATGATTTAAGTGTATGGGTTTTGATTATCAGGCGAGGAACTGCAAAGGTTCTGACAGATCTGATCTGTGCAGGAAATGCAGGGAGAAGAGTAATTTTGCAAGAGGCTGCACAGAGCAACCAAGATGCATGCTTTGTAAAGAAAACGACGGAAACGACCACAAGACGGGGAGGAATAGGTGCCCTGTATATAAAAAGGCGACAGCAGGTCGGCAGTATTATAGGCAACCCAGATAAACCTAAATCATTGCGACATAGCACAGCAACTGTTGTGGCAGTCAACAACAGAAACAAAGTGTGACGTCACAACGATTGTGGAAACTGAGTATCAGACAGAGAAGCAATGGCTGCGATACAAGTGATGACCAGATTCTCCATCCAGGAAATAGTTCCAGTTCATGCGAAGGATTCGTGATCGCCAAAATAATCGGGATTTTTGTATGCAGCTGCTATGCATTTCCAAGGTGGGCCATGGAGGAGTTCCACCAGATGCTGGATGCACGGACCGTAAAACTCATCGTAACAAGACCGGTCGTCATCGGAGGAGACATCAATGCTTGGGCTATGGAATGGGGCAACAGATGTACCAACGCCAGAGGGTGCTACTTGCTTGAAGCTCAGGCAAAGCTGGAAGTTACACTATCAGGTTCCGTCAGCACTTTTCGCAGTGACGGTCGTGAATTTGTCATCGATTTTACCTTCTGTAGTCCGTCGCTGATGACAAATATGAACTGGAGAGTATGTGAGGAGTATACCCATAGCGACCATCTGGCGATCCGGTAAAGCATCGGCCAGCGAAATCCTGTCGCAATTCGAAGGACAAATAGTTGCGAGCGGAAGTCGAAGACGAAGGACTTCGACAAGGAACCGTTTGTTGAAGCACTTCGGTTCAACAACGAAATCTGGAACCAAAAAGCGAACGAGCTGACAAATACGTTAGTAAGGGCATGCAACGCAACCATGCCGAGGAAACTGAAGCGGAAGAACAAACAGCGCCCTGCTTACTGGTGGAAAGAGCAATTCAGCATCCTTTACGCTAGCTGTCTCAGAGCCAGAAGACGTATCCAGAGAGCTAAAACCGCAGTAGACAGAGAGGTACATAGGGTGGAGAAATAAGACTGAGCAAGACGAACTGCTGCAAGGAGCTGTGCCGAGCTGCTGATGTCGCCCTGGGGCGACGCGTACCGTATCGTCACGGCGAAGCTCAAAGGCCCATCAATGGCTGCAGAGCTATGTCCAGCAAATCTAAAGGTTATCGTAGATGTACTTTTCCCGACGCATGATCCAACGAAGTGGTTACGTACACCGTACGGTGAGGAAGAGAGAAGTAATGTTGAAGGCATGCAAATTTCGAGCGAGGGGCTCGTGGCAGTGGCGAAAGGGCTTAAGGTGAGGAAATCACCCGGACCGGAACAATTCTCTAATGCGGCTTCGAAAATGGGGATTAAGGCATTCCCGGAAATGTTCAGGGACGTGCTACAGAAATTTCTAGGCGAAGGCCATTTCCCGGACAGGCGGAAAATACGGGAGTTAGTGAAGTTGCCGAAGCCAGGAAAGACTCCGTGGGATCCAGCATCTTATAGGCCAATATGCCTGTTGGATACGCTTAGGAAACTCCTGGAGAGGACCATCTTCAACAGGCTGACGAAATTTACTGAGAGCGAGCACGGGTGGGACAGAGAATTCAGTGGTCGAGACAATTGTAAAGGCGTCCAAACAGAAGCGGAGAGGCGATCAATATTGACCTGTGGTAACGATCGACGTTAAGAACGCCTTCAATAGTGCCAGCTGGGAGGCTATTGCCGAGCCGCTGCCCGGAATGAGGGTCCCAGATTACCAGAATTCTGAAGACTTACTTTCAGAACCGGGTGCACTTCTACGAAGCCTCCATGGGGCGGAAATCGGTGAACATCACGGCGGGAGTTCCGCAAGGTTCCATTCTTGATCCAACACTTTGCAACGGAATGTACAACGGGGTGCTGACGCTGAAGCTTCATAAAGTCGTAGTTATCGTTGGCTTTGAGGATGACATCGTATTGTCAGTGACAGGCAAAACACTGGAAGAAGTGGAAACGTTGGCGACCGAAGCAATCGGCTTAATTGAAAACAGGATGCAGGGTACGAAGCTGCAGATAGCCCACCACAAAACGGAGGTGCAGATGGTCAGCAACTGCAACGCGGAACAGCGAGCAGAAATCGTTCTTGGAGGGCTTACCATAGCCTCGAAGAGCGTGCTGAATACATTTGGGTGTGAGGATCGATGACCGGCTAAATTTCAACAGCCACGTAGATTATGAACGTGGGAAGGCAGCGAAGGCCTTCAATGTGGCGGGCAGCATATAGCAAGCGGCGTTTTCTGGCTAGTGTTTCATGATCGATAATGAGATACGGATGTCCAGCCTGGGTCGCTGCGCTGGAAACCAAGCGAAACCACGCGAAGTTGAGCAGTACGTTCAGGCTCATGGCCATGTGAGTCCTGAGTGTGTATCGAACTATTTCATAGAAGGCAGTATGCGTCATTGCCGGAATGATACCGATTGGCATCATGCTCGTGGAGGACAATGAGTGTTATCAGCGGAGAAATACCAGAGGAGTTCGGAAGCTGGTGAGAGTGGAGTCGATGGCCAAATGGCAACGAGATTGGAAAATTTTGGAAGCGGTCGATGGGCGCACCTGCTCATACCGGACTTGTCGATCTGGATGAAGAGGAAGCACGAAGAGGTAAACTTTTCCCTTACGCAGTTTCTGTCTAGCCATGGTTGCTTCAGGCATTATTTGCATCGATGCGGACACACAGTGTCACCCTTTTGTCCGGAGTGCGCAGACTTCTAAGAAACACCGGAGTACGTGGTCTTTGAGTGCCCACGATTTGAACCAATGCGATGCGAGATGCTTGCCATCAGCGGCAGATACAGTCAGTACATGTCAGTCATGATGTCAGGAATCGAGTCAGTCAGATCAGTCTGGATTACGCAGATCATGTCAGTCTGCAGCGAAAATGACGGAGAATCAAGAAGTGGCTAGTCGAGTGCAGTAGCGAGTCAGTCATCCGGTCATGTTCCAGCCGGGGATCACTCTGTCAGTGTACAGTCAGTGCGCAGTCAGTCAGATCAGTCAGTGCATCAGTCATGTGGACAAATGGCTCCCAGTCGTTCTTAGGGTAGTTAAGTGAGAACAAAATGGGTATGGCAAGAAGTACGAGCTACATGGCTCTAGTGCAGCCAGATGGTCAGTACAGTCAGTCAGTCGTGAAGAGTGCAGTCTTAGTCAAAGTATAAAAACATTCAGTCAGTCAGTCAGTCAGTCAGTCAGTCAGTCAGTCAGTCAGTCAGTCAGTCAGTCAGTCAGTCAGTCAGTCAGTCAGTCAGTCAGTCAGTCAGTCAGTCAGTCAGTCAGTCAGTCAGTCAGTCAGTCAGTCAGTCAGTCAGTCAGTCAGTCAGTCAGTCAGTCAGTCAGTCAGTCAGTCAGTCAGCCAAACTTTTATCAGCGGGATATGGGAGGGACCATCAGGGTACCCGATTGGAGCAATTTGAATAGGGTGAGTGAAAATACCATCTCCCAGTGGCTAACAGTTTCTTAATAAAAGGTGAGACAATTATGGTGGAAACATATTTTGCATTGCTTCTTATTTTAAAAAGTCGCTATTCTGGTGAAAGTAAGTAAAGGCATAGCTTATCGACAACTATACCAAGATTTGTTGAAACTCGTAATCCTTTAGGGAAACTCCACATGACGTTGTCCATCATAAATCAAAACTCTCGTGCAATTGTATTCGTCATTCTTCTTGGAAAAGTCTGGTTGCCAATAAATACCCCCGAAACTACCGAAATGCATTCCAACACTCGATCCACACAATCGAAAAGAATTCCACCGCTCGGAAAATCAACCAACATTCACTCCGAATCGCTCCATCGCACCCGCGATGGAGGCTCCGCACGATTGGTTCCCAAAGCATCGGTCTCGTGTTGAGCACAGAAACAAAAAACCGAACAAATTCCCCCACCTCCGTGCCAAGCATTCGCCATCGAATTCAAATTACATAATCGATCAAATCCAATTCCAATTTTTAGAGCAGTAGCAGCAGTTCGGAGCAGCCATTGTTCCATTCACAACAGCCGACGAATCGACGACCGTCCAACCACAGACAGCACAGCAGCAATCTGTTGTTACACCAGCAGTTGATCAATGTGGCATCAAAAATAGACAAGTTTTGCCGGAGCTAAAACTGGGATTGGTTCGCAATCGAGTTGTCGATTTTTGTCGATCTGGCCCCAAGCCAGAGCCACTAGCCCATTCAGTATAGAACAGCAGTGCTCTGGCTCGAATCAGATACAAAACATGGTGGAAATGCTTGCATGTATGTATCTCTAATTGCTATCAAACAATGATATTGTTTCCTTCCCGGTTGACCGAACCACCCACCCCCGGAGTCACTGACTTCGAGAAATTGGCAAACAGAATGAATTCATTCTGTCGCATTTGGAAACATCCTTGAACGGATGGGTCATAAACATGCGGGAAGATGGGGGGGATTTTAAGCGCATTCGACTTTGCCAAACTACGGCACTGGACCCCATTCTAGACCAACGGCCAAAAGTTGTTAGTGCAAGTAGCACTCATAAACAAAAAACGCTAATTCTGCCAAAACTTTTGGCTCATGGTTCATTTTTTGCCAGCTCTCTCATTACTTGGCAGTAATTTGGCTACAGCAGTGTGCGTTGTCTTGGGCTCGTCCATGCGAAGAAATGTGGTGCTTTATGCCCCTTGCTTTGGCAGCCGTTGAGCCATTTGGTGTTAATCCGAGAAGGGAAAAGGCAAAGTTTGGTTTTTTTTTTCTTCGTCGGTTGGAATAGCGCAATGCATGAACTAGTGACGTGCGAACCAAGAAACGGCGAGCGGTCAATGGCCGGCCGGAAAGTGGAGGATAATTAGAGCGAACTTTTCGTTCGTAAAATGTATCTTAGTGGTCTTTTCCGATGGTTCGTGAAACAAGTAGTGTAATTAGGTAAATATTGATCTAGAGAATTAGGGTCCTTGGCCTGTCGATTGGATGTTAGTGAAAGGTTGGTGGTTAGTTTCTGGGAATGTTTGATACAGGTTTAAGATGGAGCGATGATTTTCCTGATTTATTTGCAAGATAATTCTGTGTTTTCCATTAAGTGCTTAGTGAATTTTCAGTTCTTGTAATCTTGCTTGTCGGATATAAACAGTCTATTATTTCTGAATAAAAGGCACATTCATACGCCATCAATTTGTCATATTCGGTTCTCTAATTTTCATTCATGGTCGAAAAGCACATTACAGCAGTTACAAAGCAACTCTGTGCGCTTATTGCACAACATGTGAGCAATAAAGTTTAATTCCCTCATTTGCATCATTCACTCTTCGATAAATGAGCAGTATATTCCATTCGACGCAAAACATGAATCAAATACATCGAGCAGCTGAATGTGTCGTCGCAATTTAAATCGCCAGTAAATGAAATGTACCGTAAGGGCATCTTCAGCGGCGGTCTATTTGAAGGACAACTTTATATTGGATTTGCTTCAGCGAAACTTGCATAGAAATAGCATAAATATACGAACTTTGCGTTCCCCGCACCAGTGTTGTATTTCTTGTTGTTTAACCCGCCAGCACCTGTTCTCCTGTCAATTATTCAACATCAGAGATCAGATGTCTCTTTTTTTCGAGATCGCAGAGATTCACAAACATTTTGCCATTCATTTGTTTGACCAAATAATGTTCAATGCCAGTAATGCGTCGTTAGCTGACGACAAGGCATTCTTGTTCTTTCATTTAGGCTGAAGGTTTTTCTCAGTGGATAAACAAGAGTCGAAACGGAGAGGGTCACGTCTTGGAAGGCGCACTCACGTCGACCATGATTTCCGTTCCGGTCATCAGAATTTATTCCAGGATTACTTTAGCGATATGCCAACATACGACGAAAAGCACTTTCTGTATTTCTGGACAGTTATGCGACAACTAGAGTCATCTGATGACTTTTTCCAGCTTAAGGCCTGTACTCGAAAAAATGCACCACTTTTATCCGTTTGTAACTTTTTTGTCCGTGGGTAAAAATTGATGGAAATCTGGGTATAACTAGTTCGAAGTAAATTGTTTACATATGTAAACTTTCATAATCGGTTCAGTGGTTTCTGAGATGTCATCGAAACAAGAAGAAAATCGCCGGAGAATTTTGCACGCCGTCATGGAAAATCCGACTGCGACCATGAGATGGGTCAGAAGACAACTGGGAATCACCCATACAACTGTGTCTCGCGTGGTAAAATCGTTTAAAGGAGTCCCAGACGACCGAGCGGCAGGCTGGAAGTGGAACAGAATCGGAGACAGCTGACCCTATGAAGGTCCGGAAGGTGTTGGATTATTTCAAGTGTAATCCGAACTTCTCGATTCGCGACGCGGCTCTTGAAATTGCTTCAGCAAACCATGAACGATGGGCTTCGCATTTCGGTCCGCAAGGCAACGAACTGGCGTGATCAGCAAAACGGCGCAAATCCGCGCAAGGAAGCTGTATCGAGTGGTTAACGAAACCGATGTGGTCGTGGATGACGAAATCATCAGGCAGCAAAGCAGATACCGGGGCTGTAGTTCTACGTGCCAATCACGGTTTGATGCCAAGACATAAAGAAGAAAGGGACATTCGCCACGCTATGGCACCATATGCCGATGCGGTAAACTGAGTAAACCGTACATCACAACGGGTACCATCAACTGTGAAATTTACCGCACCGAGTGCCTCCACAAGCATCTGTTGCCCTTCCTGCGGTCCCACGGAGGCGAGACATTATTATGGCCGGACCTGGCATCATGCCATTACGCGCGATCGACGTTGGATTGGTGCAGAGACAATAACGTTGTTTTTGTACCAAAAACCGCCCACCCCCAAATTCACCAGAGATTCGTCCGGTGGAAAGATTTTGGGCCATAATGAAGGCCAAAGTTCGAAAAATTGTCCAAGGTGTTTAAGAACGAGCTGAAGTTGAAGAAAGAATGTATGAAAGTGACCAAAATTGTAGGCTCCACTATTGCACAAAATGTAATGAGGGATCTTAAGGGAATAGTGCAGGCTGTCAGCGATGGAAAGAAAATTAAGTAAAGTAATTATTTTGAAACATAACAACATAATCGATATGTATTTATTTATTTCCTAGGAGTTTCAAAAAAATCCGAACTAAAATAACATTTTTGGCGAACACTTTTGTCTGGTGCATTTTTTTCGAGTACAGGCCTTAGTTGCTATGCAACTGGAAAAGTTGACATGAGCCGACCTGAGCCTTACGGTTCCTCAGCTCAAGGGGAGTCAATCAACCTGCTGACCCTGTAGATATTTCGCTTTGCTATCCTGAACACTTACGGCCTGCGGTATTTGCGTACCCTTATACCGTAGGAGGTTAAGAAACTGATGAACAAACATACTTTCCAATAGTTTGAAAAAAAAAATCGCATGAATTCACTGAACTTCCCAAAAACAACGAGAACTTATCTGAAGTTCAGGATTCTTTCATAGCGTTTCCAACTTATTGCTTTCGCAATTTGCTTCTCAACATAGTGTTTTGAATGCACTACCTGACGACAATACGGATCAGCGAAACTGGCGCATTGAATTAAAACACGCGAGCTAACTTTTAACGATTTAATTCTGGAGAAAATGAATACTGAACTGTAGGCGGGAAATGGGCTTTTGGTAATAATGATAAACGTCACGTACCGAGGGACACGACGATGCTGAATTCGATTAACTAATCCGGGGGTAATCATCGCTCCTCACACTTCCACAGTTATTAATTGAAAGCTTTCGATGCCAGGAACCATTTTGTGGCTAGTACAATCATACCTTATGTCCAGGGGGGAATCGAAGAATCCAACCCAGCCACCTCCAGCATGGTGTTGCTTTGTAGCCGCGCCTTTACTGACTGAGCTAAGGGAGGGCCAAGTTCAAAAATTCAGGATACTTCTTAGAAATTCAGGAATTTCACAGGTGTTTTGCTATTCTCTCTAATGTTTAGGGAATATCCCAGAAATTCAGGGTTTGCTTCAGAAATTCATGGAATTTTCCATAAATTCAGGGAACTTCCCAAAAATTGAGGGTTCTTTTCAGAAGCTCAGGTAACTATTCAGAACTTCAGGAGCTTTTGTGTAGTTCAGAAAACGTATCAAATTGTTTTGGGTATTCCTCGAAAGGTCATAGAACTAATCAAGATGTACAGGGAACATTCCATTCCATGGAACTTCACAAAAGATTCGATGGACTGTTCCATATGCTTAGGGAGCTTATTAGAAGTTCAGAGATCTTCCCAGAAGCTCGAGAAATTTTCTAATACTTCAGTGAATATCCCAGAAGGTCAAGGTACTTAAGTCACAAGAAGAACTTAAACTTTTTATTACTCGATAATTATTCGAGAATCAAAATATCAACTAC
>JASCZW010001082.1:0-73995 GCA_034211315.2 Aedes japonicus | reverse complement strand
TACGACGACTTAAACTTGACGCATTTCCTTTCATCGTGCCTAAACAACTATGCACACCCCTCATTTTGAAGATGTGTGTGTGTGTAGCATCATGCCTCTATTTTGATTTTGAGACTAGCACTTCAGTTATCAAAATGTCGAAGAAGGAAGAGAAGCAACGCATCAAAATTTTGTACGTGCATGCCGAAAACTCATACTACTCTCACGCCTAGTTGGCCAAATTGTTGAATATGGCTAAATAAACTATTACCAACGTATTCAAAGTGTTCTGTAAACTTTGTCGACAACCAGAAAAGCTGGATCGGGGGAAATCGAAAGCCGGAGGCCACAGCGACGACAAAACGAGTTGCCCGCTGTTTCGAGTGGAATCCCAACCTCTTCGTCCGAGGTGTCCCAAAGAAGCTGGGAGTGGCGCCTTCAACCGTGGATAGAGCTAGAAAACGAGCTGGACTGTCGACTTACAAGAAAATGGTGACTCCTAATCACGACGATAAACAAAACACGACGATACTGACGAAGTTTGATTGCGTGGTACAGGGCGATGAAACTTACGTCAATGCAGACTTTAAACAGCTTTCTGGACAGGAATTTTATACGGCAACCGGACGGAGAAAGGTGGCAGATATTTTCAAGCACATTAAACGGTCAAAGTTCACGAAGGAATATTTGGTGTGGCAGGCTATCTGTACCTGTGGCTTGAAGAGCAACGTTTACATTGCGACCGTCAACCAAGAAATTTATCTGAGCGAGTGCCTACACAAACGTCTACTGCCTTTTCTGAAGCGACACAATTGTTCCGTTCTATTTAAGCCGGATTTGGCATCTTGCACTGAAAATTTATTATCGTAGATTAGCTTTCACTCGTTTCGTAAACATGAATTTTATACATAGAACAACTGTCTCGTATATTGTATGAAACATTCATATGGCTTGCCATTTAACAAAAAGCTATCATTTCACAATTTGTGTACAATGCACAAAATGAATTTCGTGAAGACCAGCCACTCGCTGCTTCTCTTCGAGCGTACTCATACGTGTTGGTGTTCCTGCTGGGATGGCGGGAATCATTATTTTTTCCCAAAATAGAAATGAAAGCGCTGTCGAGAGTGAGAACCTCATGCACAATAATTAAGTAACTTCTCAAGAGTCACCATGGTTTAGTGAGATGAACCACGGACTCAATAATAGCTCTTCCTAACAATATAAGATCTAAACTCATGTCAGAAACATTTAAGAACCCTGGTGGTGCGCTTTTTTTCAATTACATTTTGAGCTGATAAAGTAGATCTGTCAGCCGTTAATGCTCCACCATAGAGACGTTTCTTTTTATTGGTAACACACTCTTCGTAGGTTTTTGTATTGTTTTCGTAGAATGAACGAATGTCCTTTCTGTGTCAACTTATGCTTAGCGGTTTTGACAGTTGCACGTGCGGCATTATACACGAAGGTGGCCTTTTAAAACGTGCAAATCAGGTTCGTTTCAGAAAACAACGAAGAGATTTGTTAGTCCTACCTTCAATTTCGTAATATAAACGAAAATTAATTTTCAGTGCAGAAACATACGCTAGAAGTAATTGTTTACAAATGTTACTTTCGACCTTTTGACAATTTTGTCTAGAATTTATATCTGGCACCACTAACACGAATCGACTGTTTGTTTTCTCAATGTATTGTTTCCTTATGGCTTGCTCTGATCTGATTTAGATGATGCATGAATGTGCGTGAATTAATCGCACAAAAAGGTCCATGGTTGTCAATAAGCATAAATTTTCGATTGTAATATTGATAGATAAGTTGAAACACAGAAACACCTTCCAACACACTGAAACACAAACACAACGTGGCAGAGTGTCCTAACTCAATGTTTAAACATTTTTCATGCAAAAAATCAACTTATGTTGAATGACTCGTTACACATTCTGCACCTCTTTGTAGGATTTGTTATTTTCCGATTTTTTCCTTTTGAAAATAAAATTGGTATACAACAGTTAGGTTCTTATCAAAAGACAGTCTAGATCAATTCTAGTAAATCTAAATAGTGGCTTTTTATGAGATTTTAATTAATCCACAAAGTTTTACTAAAATCTGAGTGCGTGCTGCCAACTCCTAATACGATTTGGAGCGAAATACGTCTCTACTATTACAGAGTTATTGAACCTTTTGGTGTGTTGAGCTATTTTTTTCTAAACTGGCTCAACTTAAAAGATTATTCTACATAAGCGAAAACAAAAGAAATTTCAGAGTACTCTACAATATTCCGAATTGTCAGAAGGCCGTAGGTTAAATCTCAGGCCTGTCCGCTCTCTTGCCATTTGCCAATTTACTTCTTCCTATCAACCCCGGCTTTATAATAAGCAGCAGCCTACTTGCCACTATGTAACTAGTGTACACTGCAAAAAGTTAAATTGATCGTCTCATAAGAGTAGATGCACATAAACAATGTAAAAAATTGGTGTATTTTGCTATGTTGTGTGTGTGTCGATCTAACACTCACTGGACGGCAATGGTATTATGGAAGAAATCTGTTTACAACAATTATGCAAGTGACCATTATACAGTGGTCGAGAATGCGAATTTAGCTGGAAAGATACATTTTCAGCCTATGTTTGAAGTTTTTGAGCAAAGTTGTCTTCAACAAAGTTGTTTCTAATAAGACGGCGCTTCTTTTGGTATGAATGAAAACTAGAGTGGTCCTTTTTCAGAGAAACCGAAAATCTAACTTTTTAACTTGCAGAAATAAAGGCATAAATGTTTCAAAAAAGTTGTAGAACAAATGATCTCAAGTATCTTTGATGGTGTATTTTTTTCGCTACCTAATTAGATCATTTTTCCTACGTAGCATAGGGCGTCCCTATAAAAATTATTATTTTGCTGTATTTTGCTGTAACTTTTTTATTTCATATTATTAAGCAAAGTTGTCTTGCCATCGATTCTTGAACAATATAACAGCACAACTTTTGGTATGCTTAAATTGTCTCTATCGTATGTCAAACAATAGTAATTATGGATTTTTGCAAAACAATAGGCCTTTTTTCAAATGCTGGTTTTTCTAGTTGGGGCAAAAAAAAAAAAATATTCAATTACATGTAGAATCCATTTTGACGTAGGTTTCATCGTCGATGAGCAGGCATCCTTGATACTTCGTCAAAATCTGCTGGTACAATTTCCGAGCTCGAGTTTTGGTGACGAAACTGTGCTTCAATGTTCTGTTTGGTTGCTTGCTGGCTCAATAAGAACGATATCCTGATCGCAAACGAATTTTTCGAATGGTACTGTGAGCAGCAGCGTATTTTTGTGCAATTTCATTATCTAATAGTTCAGGGTTTGCTCTGACGGTTCTCAACACCTTCTGGTTCAGCTTGCGGTCATATGTTCCACTACGACGTTTACCTTGAGGTACTCTATCCACGCTCTTTCGGTCCCTGAATCGTTTGAGCACATCATAAGGAGTGTATCGAATATAAGCTATCCACATACATTTGCGTTGTACGCATGTATTTGTGATGGTTTTTATGCTCTGAACACTGCATGCTGTGCGTTTGACTGTCAGCTTTCTTTTATTTACTTGTTTGTGCGGTTCAAATTCTGCGTTTTCAAAATGTCGCGCATTGAAAAGGAAGTGAAAATTAAGGTTCTGGACACATGGCTTAGTGAGAAGGGTATTACTATGCGAAAATTGGCGAAGCGGTTTGGAATTCATCACGCGAGTGTTGAAACCATCATTAATAAGTTTGGACACTATTCTTTGGATGAGCTACCAGGAAGAGGCAGAAAACCCGGTTCTTCCAACCCGAAAATGGAGCAGAAAGTAGTATCTTTAATCATGAAGAACAAATCAATGTCAATACGTGTTTTGGCCAAAAAAGCAGGAACGAGTGTCGGAATGATCTAGCGTTTCAAGAGGCGAAACCACCTGAAGACCTACAAGAAGCAGAAAATCTCAAACAAAGTGCAGAACAGAAGAAGCGAGCAGCAACAAGGGCCCGGAAATTGTATTCGCGTCTTTTGCAGCGTCCGGTTGTATGCGTTTTGATGGACAATAAGACCTACGTAAAGGAGGACTCAAAAACCCTTCCAGGTCCACAATACTTTACTGCCGTCGTTGCGGAGGATGTGAGCGATGCGGACAGGTCGATTCAAGTGGAGAAATTCGGTCGAAAGGTACTGGTATGGCAAGCAATATGTTCCTGTGGTTTGAAGTCAACCATTTTTTACACTACCGGAACTATAAATGCGGAAATCCATCGATCTGAGTGTCTCTAGAAGAGATTGTTGCCTTTGTATAAGAAGCATAGTACACCTCCACTGTTTTGGCCGGATTTAGCGTCAGTTCACTATGCCAACTCTCAATTGGCTTGCGGAAAAGGGTATAGATTTCGTTGAGAAAAATATCAATCCACAAAATTGCCCTCAGGTGCGACCCATCGAACGTTACTGGGCAATCGTGAAGAGGGTATTCAAGAAGACTGGTAAGGCAGCTGGGAACATGCAGGGGTTCAAAAAAATTCGTCCAAAAAATGCGATGCAACACTTGTCCGGAACTTGATGAAGAGCATTCGATCCAAAGTTCGAAAATTCGTGAAGGAATAACTTAAATTTCATCCGGTCTTCATTATGTTCAAGTATAACCTCGTACAATAAAGGATCAATTTTTTGTATGAATAAAATATCGGTTTTCAACATAATTTGAAAGAAAGTTTGTGGATAGCTTATTTTCGATACACTCCTTATTCATCGACCATCATGAAAAAGGTAAAACCATAACAAGTGCAAATTATTGAGCGTTATTGGATCGTTTGAAGGATGAAGTCCAGATAAAACGATAAAATGATGAGCTCTTAGCTGAAACCGATGGCTATTTTGAAGGACTTCCGAAGGAGTACCATAAGGATGGGATGAAAAAATTAGAAAATCGCTGGACTCGCTGTATCGACATAAGAGGAGAGTATGTTGAGAAATAAAACCGAATTTGGCAAGAAAAATGTAACTATAAAATAGAAGAAAAATTAGTAATCTCCATTTAATTCCAACTACCTTTGCTTATCTTCGACAGATACGCGTATTTCGTCTACAATGTGCAGACTTCTTCAGTGTCTCGTACTAATAACTCGACTTACGCGTATCTGTCGAAGATAAGCAAAGGTAGTTGGAATTAAATGGAGATTACTAATTTTTCCTCTAATTTATAGTTACAAGTATTCCACTAAACAGCTCAAACCCTCTAGGATTCAAGAAAAATGTTTTCGTGTTTGATATCAAAGGGACTTTTCAGGCAACCTAGGACACCACATTTCACTGGGCACTAATATTTTCAACGGTGCTTTAATAAATTTTCACTAAGATTTAAAATTATTTACAACACTAGTCGAGTTCTTAGTACATGACACTGAAGAATTCTGCACACTGTAGACGAAATACGCGTAACTGTCAAGATAAGCAGTAAATGTAGTTGGAATTAAATGGAAACCGTACACACACATCTGTAACATTTATTTATCAGCCCTTTCGGCTCGATGCCGCAAATTCAAACTTCTTGATGCTTGTATTAGAAAGTGATAACATTCTGAAAATCCATTCCGGTTCATATTAACCCCGGCGCCTAGAGAAGTTTTACGTCATCTCTATAGAATCTCTCTGAGGCTTTGGGAAATGCGTAATTTGGTCAGCTTCGCGTGCCATGCTATCTTTATATCTTTGGCCGTTGATGGTGCCAGAAGTTATGTACGGCTTGCTGAATTTGCCGCACCCACATATCGGCAGCCACACCTAGTACTTTTTGGCAAATTTGTCGACCTCATTTATGAGGAACTTTTCCGGAACTTTCAGGCGGGATTTGCCGATGAAAAACTCCAGGTCAGGGATCTGCTTGGCGTCCGCTATAATATACGCTCGTCGTCCGTTACGGATGCGCTTATGCGCTCACCAGCCACTCGCGCTACAGCTTTTTGCCACGGATTTTGCCACCGTATTCTGTTTACCGGTTCGGTTAGGCGCCTTTTCTTACCGGTGAAGGCATGAAGCTAAGCCCACTTCATTGCCAGCACAAGAACAGACGCAGAATGAAACTTCTGGCACATGATTCGAATTACGTAATATCACCTTCCTTGCGTTCACGAGGTCGATCGTCTTCGCTTTTCTTCCATTGCCAGCTCCTCACTGGGTTGCCTGGGTCTCTTTGAGCGATTTCACATCAAGGGACACGATCGAATTGTTGTTTCGCTGTTTCGCTATCCACCTGCGGGACTGGCCTGGATTTTCCACGATCGCGCCCATAATTTTGTGTCGAACCACTTCTTGCTTGTAAGCCATTTCGATAAACATATGTGACCATCACACTCTAAACGAGTTTTACCCGGAATTTCATCAATTTTTACCCATGCAATAAAAAGTATACACTAAATAATGTGTTGCATTATTTTTGAGTACAACCTTTACGCGTATTCGTTGTGAGAATATTACCATGAAATGCACATTGTGTGTTGCCAAATACTCCTACCTTCTTGTGCTCCTGCTTTTCTCTAAAAAAATGATAACAAAGAGAATTGTCTATTGAGCATTCATATCTCGCGTAACATTAGTCGAGGCGCCCACTGATGTGGCGGAAGTGTGGCATCACATAACAAGTCAAAATATCGAGTCAAAGTCTTGTGGTGTGAGGCGTACGTTGACGAAGATATTTTGGCATGCTTCGCCAAATGTCACATCTTCGCCACATCAGTGGGCGCCTGGCCTTAGAGGAGAGAACATTTTGAGCATTATGGTCCACACATTAAGCGGAATGTAGCGGCGACAAATGGATCGCCTCCTAAGAATTAAATCGAAGAATCTACAAAATAACCAAGTATTTTTTACAAATTAAGAAAGCTCCAGCCTAACCGCAGTAGGCGTTGGTTTGCACGTGTTATCACCAAAAAACACTTCGTTTCTGTCACAGCAAGAGTTATAGGGAATGCAGCGAACTAAACAGAAATTGCTGTTAAACGAACAGGGAAGTAGGGAAGCGGAACCTATGCTCACCGTAGTACATATATTCATCACATTCTGCAGTCATCCAACTTCAAACGTCAAAAAGATGATTAGTTTCTCCAATAAATGGACGCAGTAATCAAGAATATATAATCCTGGTAAATAAAATTAGGCCTTGAATATAATTTAAAGCTACAAAAACGTTTCGGAGACTTGAATTTCGTAAACAGTCAGATTTTGAACACAATTTCTTAGCTTTGCACTACAAATTCGTCGTATTGATCTAGGGAATATACTCGAGCCAGACTCCAAGTTTTCTTTAATTGCACTATATCCTCACACATTTTCGTTGCGTAAATGCACGACCTAAAAATCACACTTAACATATTACACTAGCCACACGAGAAATATACTAGAAAACTATGGGACTAATTTTCACAATAATTTAAATACGCTTGCACCTATTCTGAACCGTGTTAACAATCGACGTAATCGCTTGATGTTGCACTGCTCACATACTGCTTATAGCATACTCTTCAACGCTTAATTGTTGCGTGTTCAATCATTCCTAGAACATTCTATGTCCAATGTAATGGTGAGCCTTGTTTGTCAATATTCTCTTTGGAAGAATAACAAACAAACCCTTCATTGTGTCTTGGTTATATGAAGGCAATCACTCCAACACTCGTGGTACTGTACACAACGATCTACTTCATTTTACGGGTGTAGTAGTGAAGAGCGTTGACTTGTTTATATTTTTTTCTTGATTAAAATAAGTTCGATTAACGCGATGTTTCTACAGATGGGATTTTTTTCGTGATATTATTAAAATAGATAAGCATAGCAGTGGCAATTTTTCCGTATTAAATTGGATGAAAATAATCAAGAATCGTATGTTTTGTGTGTTGCAAACGATTAGGAAGGTCCATTAATTATGTCACGCAGTAAGGGGAGGGGGGGTTTGGGAAAACGTGACTGATCACTTACAAAAAATTTAAAGGTCCATACAAAAAACGTGACAAGGGGGGAGGGGGTTATAAAAGTCAATTTTTGCGTGACGTAATTAATGAATGTTCCCTTAACGGTAAGTGAACTATTCGTTGTGAATAACTTGTGTACTCAGTGTTCGGTATTCAGTGAATATTCACCGATTTCCACTGGAGGTCTGCTTATTGAGCTCAAGATAGATTCCGCTTCCCTATATACAGCAGATAGAAATAAAATGCCTGTACAAGTCAATTATTATGCATTGCATTTTGAAACATCCCTGTCGACTCAAAAGCCATCTATCTTCGAGCATATTTACTGTTGGTTTTTATCGACACAAATTGATTCTCAAGCGTGGTTAAAAAATTGGTTGTTTTCCCAATGAAGTAAAATACTGTCACACTTTGTGAGTGGTCAAAATCATCCTTACTGTTGGTCTGAAGTTTACAGAGTATGTTTTTCTTCAAAATGGTAAACCACCATCACATTTGTGGCCTCAACAGCATCTTTGTTAATTTTTCAATCTTATTTCTCCATCAAATGAAACCAACATATCTGGAATGCATGAGTCATTTAAAATCTGGACGAACTGTTTATTCTACTGCAGTGTTCCTAAATCTCTGATCTTAAGTATTTTCACATCGGTATGTATTGAAATATTTCAGTGCTGAAAAGTTTGTCATGATCGGTTTAATTTGAAAAAGTAATACTTGATAGAAACCGCGAGCCTATAATTAATTTCGGACACCCAGTTCCGACGTGTATAGATTCAAAAATCACGAAGTCGTTGAAACTGGTAGGTCGACCGTTTACAGCATTCATAACCATTTTCATAGCTAGCGTCGCAGTGAATCTAAGGATCGCAAGTTGCATTTGAAGGTGTTGACATGATGTCGGATTATGATATCGCCAAGAAATTCAATGCCAGCTGATGCACCCGACTGCCCTCAATTCTGCCAAATCGAGAAATATTGGGTGAATGTCAAACTGAAGTTGAAGAAGAGTTTAAGAAAAGTGACTATAAATGCATCAAAGATGAAAAGATGGTGGAACAAGATGGCCGCTCCGGCAACAGAGTGTGCAAAATATGTGAGTGGTTTGTAATAACGTTAATTTGCATCTGCACCAAATTGATAATTTTCATTCATCTTTTTAAAAGTTTCAGACACGGCTTACGACAAAACAATAGAACCACCTTTTGATTTCCATAGTTAAGGCAGCATAGTTATTGCATATTCTGAAACGCCCACCGATATCATATGAATGTGTCCATATGATGCTTGTTAGTTTTAGATTATCAAAACATGATGTCGACAATTGTAACAGTAGATTTATGGGCTCTACAAAGTTGAGTAAGTTTGTTTGGCATGAATATCCCAAGATTATCTCATAGTATCTGTTCGTTTTCCTTGGCATTTATTGAATATGTTTGAATATATCATAAAATTGTGAAGCAAAATAAGCAACTGCTTCAACTGTAGGTCTTATGTTCTGGAGTCAAGGACAGATTGGATGACCGCGTTCATCCTAGTTTATCTCGTAATGTTTCTTTACGTTCTAACATATTTACTGAATATGGTTGAATACGTAACGTTACTTTGTATTGTCCAAATATCTTTAGTTACAACTGTAGATATTAAGTTCTGAACTCACAAACAGTTTTGATGACCTAGAACCTCACAAAATGATCAAATAATGACTCAAAAGGTTCATTGAATACGTATCATCTTATAAAGCCCTAAAAGCAACTGTTACAACTGTAGATCTGAAGTTCTGAATTCAAATGCTTTTCGGTTAACCTAGAACATCGCATTAAGATACAAAAATATTTACGGTTTATCACCAAAAATTTAATAATACATATGTTTATGTACCATATTCTAAAACGCGTTATACTATTAATAAGGCATTTATATTATCTTTCTGAGCTACTTCATATTCAAGATATTCTAGGTCGTCAATTAAGCTTTATACTGCCTTATGTTCTTTATATTTCTCAGACAGAAGGATTGATGTAGAACAAATTTTGCGAAGACAGTGTACACTTTTATTCAGTCTGTGATTTTATACAGCCATTTTTTATTTGGGGTCATATATGATCACTTAGGCCTGAAAGCGTTAATATACGTAGACGTTTTCTGTTAGAGTTACCTTACCCTACGTTAATATACGCAGAATTTTAAGAGGCGCGTAAAATTTGCCCCCGTTCAATTGCAAGCCAAAGTAGGCGTAAGCAACGAAATTTTTTGCAACCTCTCATGCCACATACAACAATGTTTGCAATCTTTCATACAACGGGCTATATTCAGGAGTTATCTGGAGTAAATTAACATGAAATTTTCCATAAGTTTCAGTCAAATAGAGCATTCCCATTATCTGCATTAGATAACGCATGAAATTCAAAGTTTCTTTCTATCGGTGTTCCTTTTAAGACAAAACGTGGCCGGAAATCATAATTTTGCTCTTTTGAAGTTGATGGGTAGAAATATTTTCGATCGATTAGGGCATACATTTTGCTAATCTTTTGAGAAATTACTGAGATACGTTCAAAACCTGACCACTTTTCGTGACGGTGGTCAGGTTTTGATCGATTTTTTTTTTAAATTGTACCCCAGTATAGAAAAATATGGCCTAAGTGAAAAGGTAACTAACAGGAAACGTAAAAAGGCTTAAATTAAAATAAGCTTCTGAGTTGTCTGGAAAATATAAAGGTCCATATGTAATTAAAATAAAAAGGCCAAATGATCGTTACGTCATGTCTTATATTGAGGGATCTCAAGTTTCCAGCCTTCCTTATCACTCAGTATGTTCACCGGGAAATGTGAAATTGTGGCAATCTCTTGATAATTTCATGAATTCAGATGATAAATTAATCGAAGAGGAAATCGACACGTCGGGATGACCGAAATGTGGCAATAAAATAATAAAAAATAATCATAGTAGACTAGGAAGCTCGGCAAGAAAAATGACATGCGAATATGGTATGGTAGATCATTTTCGAATAAATAATTGAAAAGTAAAGAAGTACTCTAAGCTTTTTCTTCATAGATGCAACTAACTTTGCTCTTAAGTAACGTTTGCATTAAAAAAATGGACAAAAATTGCCGATTTGTCATGGGATTACCTTCACCCGCACTGACAAACTACTTAAAGCATCGATAATAGTAACCCATGAGTCAGCAGACAAAATTTGACAGGTCCATCAGTCGAACTCTAACCGTGTTGGAAAAAACAGTGAAGCAACACAGTCCAGAAGTGTGCGCGTTCAAAGAACGGCACCCCTTTGCGTCTAAAACGGACATCGTGTGGCACTTTGTGGACAGCGGATACGTCCGTTCCGGCATCTGCAATATCTTGACACTATTATACAACAATCAGATCATCGAAAGAAAGCCCAGTTCCGAACGGCCGACGCCCCTGAGCGACAAGAAGCTCCAAAAGATGCTGAAGAGGAAGACCGAGGGAAAAGAGGCTTTGCGCTTGGCCAGGAAATTGGTTCAACCGGCCAAACAGTGACAAAGTACCTGGCGAACATGAACATACATGTCAGGAAGCGGAAGTCGCGTCCACTGATTTCGGAGCTGTAGGCAATAACGCAGCGGCAGCGGCTGAATAAGATGGTCAACTCAATTTCTTTTTTTAAATCACGACGTGGCGGTGGAGATGGACGACGCAGCAAAAACAAAATCGTATATGATAGCGAATATAAGTACAAAGTGGAGGCAATATACGTACATGCGTCCATTTGACTT
The DNA here is from genome assembly GCA_034211315.2 of Aedes japonicus. Taxonomy (NCBI): domain Eukaryota; kingdom Metazoa; phylum Arthropoda; class Insecta; order Diptera; family Culicidae; genus Aedes; species Aedes japonicus. Next base: position 62,290 of record JASCZW010001082.1, on the reverse strand, counting down.
CATGTAAAATGTACGTATATCGCCTCCACTTTTCACTCTTATCCGCTATCATATACGATCTTGTGTTTGCTGGGGACCTATCTCACCGTAGGTGGCAACGACTGGCAGGGCACTTCGTATTCATTCCGCCATGAAGGAAGTGAGCTCCGAGGTTCAGTTGATTTCACACACCAAGCTCCCCACGAAGGTGCTGCTGTGGCTGACAATCAGCGAAAAGGGGACTTCAAAGCCACTCCGGACTGGTGAGGCATACCGGATTTTCGGATTAACTAACTTTTTGATGACGATTTCAGAATGAATATATTGCTCAAAAATCGTAGGTGGTAACTTAACGATAGGCCGAAAGTGTAGCAATGCGGAATGCAGGAAAAAATGTGTTTGTGAATAGCGGGTTTTGGATGTTAGTTCTTACGAATATTTATCTCCAATTGAGTGAAACGTACGATATTTATGTATTGAGCAAAGTTATTTTTATTGACCTATTCTACAACTTTGCTGAGAATATCAATTCTTTATCAGAAAATCATAGAAAAGTTGAATGATGATCTCACTTTTAGAAGGAACTAGCAAGCGCTTCTATGCTTGCAAATATATGGATGAAAACTTAATAGAATTGGCACGTTTGTGGTTGATTCTCGAAATGAGTTCTTTTATTGACTAAGTAGGGGTTCAAACTTCTATCAGAACATGCTTCTAACACGAGAAATAACACGTTTTGTGTTTGAGTTGCCTGGATGATTCTCAGGTTTGGTTGAAATTTGTGTTTCATTTTTATGAGAAGCTTCATACAATCATTGCCTTCAAAACCCACCACAAGCCAAATTTGGTTCCATTTGTTTGATTAGTTCTCGAGTCATGTGCTCGAGTTCATGTTTCATTTGTATAGGAGCCCCCTCCCTCCATCTAGAAAAGGGAAGGGTCTCATACTATCATAAAAACATTTTTCAGCCCCAAAAACCCCTCCATACGAAATTTCACGCCAATAAGTTCAGTAGTTTCTGAGTCTATAAGGTTCAGACAGACAGACAGAAATTCATTTTTATGTATAGGTTGAATACAGATTATTTTAGAGATATAGATGATCAAAACAGTCATGCCGTGTAGAATACGAAGCTTTATCATATCCAACAACTATGCCAAAGAACGTCATCGTCTAGCTCTACTAAAGGGTGTTCCGATCAAAATTTGGTCAAACAGTATTATGTGTAGGTTCTAAGGTTTTACTAGTAAGTCAATTTTTAGTTGTTTAGTTGTTTAGTTAATACAGAATACTGGAGAAACCGAATGAGAATTGCCGGGTCTTTCGTTTAACATCTACCATAAGATTTTGTACAGTCTCCATGTCCAGTTAATTCGCCGTAGAACACCAGTTTGCTTCGAACTGTTTCTCGCTCACATCAGTTGTTTGAGTCTTCTTAAGGTTCCGCTTGACGATGGCCCAATATTGTTCGATTGGGCGAAGCTCTGCGTGTTGGGAGGTTCTTGTCCTTGGGCACCACTTGAACGTTGTTGGCAGCATAACTCCATGGCATTTTTTCCGTATTGGCAAGATGTCAAATCCGGCCAAAATAGAACAGAACAATTGTGGCGCTCCAGGAAAGGCAGTGGGCGGTTTGTAGGCACTTGCTCAGATAAATTTCTTAGTTGACGGTTCTGGTCGCAATGTTAATCGATGCTCTTCAAGTCACAGGTACAGATGACCTGCCACACCAGATATTACTTCGCGAACTTTGACAGCTTAATTTGTTTGAAAATATCTGCCACCTTTTCCCGTTCGGTTGCCGTAGAAAATTCATGTCCAGGAATCTGTTTAAAGTCTGCCTTGATGCAAGTTTCATCGTCCTGTACTACGCAATCAAATTTCGCGTCAGCATCGTCGTGTACAACTTTCGCGATCGTACTTGGCCGACGTGTTTTGCTTGTTGTCGTGATTTGAGTCACCACTTTCTTGTAAGTCGACAGTCCAGCTCGTTTTTCAGCTCTATCCACGGTTGAAGGCGCCACACCCAGCTTCTTTGTGACATTTTGAACGGAAAAGTTGGGGTTCCGCTCGAAACAGCGGGCAACTCTTTTGTCGTCGCCGTGGCCTCCGGCTTTCGATTTCCTCGATTCAGCTTTCCTGGCTGTCGAAAAACGTTCACCGAACACTTTTAACTACATTGGTAACAATTGATTAAGCCACATTCAACAATTTCGCCAACTTGGCGTGAGAGTAGATTGGATTTTCGCCATGCAAGTAACAAATTTTTATACGTTGCTTCTCTTCCTTCGACGACATTTTGATAACTGAAGTTATAATCTCATAATCACAATAGAGGCTTGACGCTACACGTACACTTCTTCAAAATGAGAGCTGTGCAAACAATTTTAATGCACGATGAAAGGAAATGCGTCAAGTTTAAGTCCACCAAATTTTGATCGAAACACCCTTTATTTCGGGAGCTATCAGAGCGGTAAAACCGACTTTTTGACTATTGTGAGGGGGAGTAAATCTCTCCTAAGTGATGATGTTAAATAAATGTAGGACTCCCAATTCTAGGATACCCGTTTTAAAGATATAAAATTTTCAAACATGTTATGTTGGTCGTAGCCGGAACTTCAACAGTCTTAACCAGTTGCTTTTTAAACATTCAACCGTCGCTGATATAATTCAACGTGAACAAATTACGCAATACACTACGTGAAGCCATCCCAGAGCCATTCTCCCACTCCGACCGAACGTGTCTGCGTCTAGCTTGCCAAAAAGTTTACTAGTTCGAAATGTGAAACATTTATTAAAATTGCAAATCACGACACTCAAAAAGCGAGAACATGGCAATGGAACAGGGAACCGATGTCGACGCCGCCGGTGGGCCGATGGTGGAGAAACTTCAACCCGCTTGTGCCGGCTCTGGAGGCTGCCACGCCGGTTCGATGAGTCTCCAGTGGGTTGCCAATTGGATTCAACTTACGGAATAAAGTACGCAAAGCTCGAATCGTGCGAATCACTTTTGTCACGAATAATCATAAATCCATTTTTCGATGCATAATGCAGATTCCGGGCGTCTGGCTGAGGGTGGCCACATTCGCCCGCCGCCGGTGCAAGTGGTAATGGGAATCGATTTCTGTGAATTTCATCAGTCAGTCGCTTTGTGTTTGCGTTTTGAATTTTCCATACTGACGTAACAGCACCAAGTGGAAATAAAACCCTGAACTCCCCGTCTAGAACAAATTCATCGTGAGATTTTTGATTTCCCCGGTTCCCTCCGACGCCCCTTTACAACGCTCAAACCCGGACCTGCATAGCACGAAGTAATCAAATCCCGGTCGGCCGTAATCCGTCCTTGAGGGTGCTCAGCTGGAATGTGGGCTCCCTTTAAATCCTAAATTGAATTTATTTACACTGGAAAAATATAGTTATACCAATCCCCCCCCTCCACTCTTCCCTTCCACAAGCTCGAGTGAGGCGAAAAAACGTAGAGCAATGGAAAGATTCACACATTCGTTTCGTTTTCCCCCGGCAGAGTGGCCTCTGTTTCCCGGAGTACTCGTGTTGCTCTCGGTTTGCATTTTGGTGGTTTATTTTCATGCCGGGTTTCCCTCCGACGGCGAAGTTGGAGAGCTTCGGTAGAAGGTAGGAAGCTCGTTTTTCCGGCACAGACATTCAGACGACTTTCAAGTGGGTATGAATATCCGAAGAATTTATGCTTTCATATACCTGATTAGCCCCGATCTCGGGTGGTTGGCAGTCAGAGAGGAGCGAAAAGTGGAAGGGTTCTCCGCAAAACGGGAAAAACGAACGAATTTTGGACGAGTTGTGTTTGCGTTGAAGAAATGGGGGGAACTGCGAGGGATGAAATTTATGAGGTGTGCGCCTTTCACGTGGAGTGTTGCTCATGGCAGAAGGGTGATGAAAAAGTGGGTAAGATCATGCCGGGGACCGAGAGTCGGATCGAAGCTGGGAGGATTTGCTTTAGCTAACTTTCACGGCTGGAAATATGTTTCCGGTATTTCCGGGAACATCCGTCGTGTGATGGTTGTTGTTTGAGGTGAATGCTGTGGGGGCTGGATGGGGAAATGAAACGGAATTTATTCAAAGCCAAAGACATGAATGTTATCGAATGTTTACATCATGAATCATAATGTTTATGCATTTGCACTGCTGGTTTGGCATGGTACTATGTGGTTAGTTGAACTTATTCTTCATCTTACTACTCGTCTTGCTTCTTAACCAAGTGATCTAAATGCACAGTTAATAATTGGTAATTTCGACGCCCACAGTGGGACGAAATCAACAAAAGTGGGACATGGGTACTTGCGGCGAATCTATTAGGTGTGGCCCATTGATGTCTGGTACAATGTTTCTACATTTTTTGATTTTTTGAGTGCTCAGTGCTCAGTACTCAGCTTAGCGCTCAGTGCTCAGTGCTCAGCACTCAGTGCCCAGCGCTCAACACTCAGCACTCAGTGCTCAGTGCTCAGCACTCAGTGCTCCGCACTCAGTGCTCAGTGCTTAGAACTCAGCACTCAGCTCTCAGAACTCAGTGCTTAGTGCTCAGTGCTCAGTGCTCAGTGCTCAGTGTTCAGCACTCAGAGCTGAGTGCTCAGCACTCAGTGCTAACTGCTTAGTGCTCACATGATAATTTTGACAGCGATTATGACTAATGCTATTGCTTGAAACACTCCCAGGTAACTAATAAGCAGTTGCAAAGCGTCTTTATGGCAGCCTATCAAGCACTTTAGTCATCTTAAATGCTGCTTTTGGCCCTATATACGGCTGCTTTACTTCAATGTTATGATAATGCTTCATTAATTCGAATTGCTTATTTCAGGCTACACACATTTAAAAAGCATTTGAAATTCAGCTTTACAACAGATAGCATTCAAGATGCTGATAAAGTGCTAATATAATGCTTGTAGCATCTGATATGCAGATTAAGGGTTAATTTACTGCTTATGCTAATGTTTATTGGTAACCCGGGTTCTATTGAAAAATCTAGACTTAATTTAAAGGTTACTTTTTTTATTATAGTTTTTTGTATATTATTTAATCTGCGATCACAACTGATCAAATTCCAGTCCGTAATGCGCTGTTCTCGGCGACCGTGTGGCATATGCTTCCTGCGGTTACATTCAATGTCTTCTATGCAAGGCCCGTTCCAGCAGACTTCTCGGTGTGAAATACATGTAGCGAATTTGTTGTTAATCCAGTTCCAAACTAGATCGGGTATCGAAAGTTGATCTGAGTATGTTTTGACAAACGTCATTTAATTTGAATGTGTTCGAAACCTACCTCAGAGAATGGTTAGCACTGACATGAATTCAGGTTTGCACTGGATTGGATCACAGAGAACGGACATCCAGGCTCGAAATTTTTTTCCCCAATTTACTAGGTAAATTTTTAAAAGTAAACCGTTGGAAAAACGACGCTGCCTAGTCTAGGTTTCACCAAACTAAAATTGACAGACTTTCAAATATCAAGTTGGGCAAGTGACGCCATCAACATGCGATTCACCAAATCTAACGGAAACGAGCTGTAATTTTAAAATGGATGTTACAAAAAATACACGCAGAGGGCACTCCAGCTTGGATGTCTGTTCTCGTGCAGGTGGTCAACGAAAGGAATCGATAGTCATCAATTGGAAACTCTAAATTTTCACGCAAATTCAGACTCATTGGCTAAAAGAAATGCCCCATTAATGTATGCCAAATCTAAAATTCCCTTTATGGCTACTCCATTGGTCCTAAGAACACTTTACACCTTGCAATGCATTCTTGCGCTTTTCGGTACTAGAATCGTCGTTTTTGTTTTGTTTCGCTGTGTTATTTTTACAGTATATATAAGGGGTTTTTCGTTGTGGGTTATGTTTATAGGGGTGATTCGTTAAGCTTGGGACCGATCTGCTGCACAGATAAAAATAAGCATGGATTTTTTTTTGCGTTATCTAATGCACACAAAGGGAATTCTAGATTTGGCAGAACATAATGGTATATTTCAGGTAAATTTAACCCACATAACGCCCACATCTAGCCTGTTGTATGGAAAATTGCAAACATCGTTGTATGTCGCATGAAAGATTGCAAACTTATTCGGTTACACCTCCTTTGGTTTCGAATTGAACGAGAGGTAATTTTACGTGCCTGTTAAAATTAATTATTTTTTGACGTAGGACTACGTCCTTGTTTTCAATACTGGGGTACAATTAAAAAAAAAATTTAGAATATAGTACATATGCAAACGTATTATTGAATTCTTGTTAATAAACGTCATATATGTTTGTTTCTTTCTGGGATTTTCTTGGATATCCAAAATGTATTTGAGTTCAGAACTTCAGATCTACAGTTGTAACAATAGGTTGATAACCTAAGAAATGTCACGATAGGTGTTGTAACATATTGAATGAACCGTTGGAAAGGTTAACAGTCATTGTTTGACAATTTTGTAATGTTCTAGGTCATCCAAACTGTCCTTGAGCTAAGAACTTATGATCTTCAGTTGTCACTATTACTTTTTGGGCTGTACAAAGATACGTCACGTATTCAACCATATTCAGTGAATATATTCGGAGGTTTAAAAAAATATTATTGGATAAACTGGGATGATCTAGGAAATCCAAACTTTTCTTCAGGTCAGAACATAAGACAGTTGTAACAGTAGGTTTTATGGGAATGCAAATGACGATATGTATTTAAGAATATTCATTAAATAGTGTGGAAGACCAACATACATAATGCGACAATATTGGAATATTCGAGGTCATCCAAACAGTTCTTAAGTTCAAAACATAAGATTTACAGTTATATCAGTTGTTTTTTGGGCTATATAAGGTGAAAATATGCATTCAAACATTTTCAATGAACCTTTCGGAAGGTCAACAGTCATTATTGTATTACTTTGTGATTCTCTAGGTAATACAAAATGTCCTGTTGTTTAGAACTTGGAATCTACAGTATAAACAGATAGTTTTTTGGTCTTTACAAAGTTACGTCCTGCATTCAACCATATTCAGCGAATATGTCCGAACACAAAAACACACAAGAAGATAGTCTTTGGATGGTCTGGGCACTCCAAACTGTCCTGGCGTTCAGAAGTTAAGAAGTTACAAAACATATTCAAACATATTCAATTAATATTCCTAGATGTCCACAAATATTTTAAAGCAATAGGACAGACTCTAAGTCATTCAAACTTACCTCGAGATCAGAACAAAGGAACAAATGCTTTCTGGGAAAGGCAAAGCTACGCTGTGATATGAAACATATTCATTGAATATCTTGGAAGACCAACAGACATAATGAGATAATCTTCGGATGTTGTAGGTTATCCAAACTATCCTGGAATCCAAAACATAAAATCTACGGCTTTAACTGTAGATTTCTAGACCAAACAAAGTACAATATGTATTTGACCAAATTAAGTGAGTCTTCTGGGAGGTACTCATATATAATGAGGTATCTTGGGAGGTTCTAGGTCACTAAAACTGCCCTTGAGTTCAGAAGTTAGGATCTACAGTCATTATTATTAGAATGACATTAGCTTTATAAGCTATGAAAGGTGACGATATGCATTCAAACACATTCAGTGAATCTTTTGTAAGTTTTTTGTCAGATTATCTTGGGATGTTCAAGTTCATAGAAGCTGAGCTTGAGTTCAGAACTTAAGATTTTGAGTAGTAACCGTAGCGTTTTGGGCTATACAAAGCTACGATAAACATTCAAACATATTCAGTTAATATTCTGAATCGTCCACAGACGTCATAGCCTTGTTTGTATCAGGTCATTCAAAACTTTAGGTCTACAATTGTCAAATTGAATTTATGGACTAACCATAGTCACAGTAGTTTGTTTGGCCTAGAATATCCCAAGATAATCTTCCCGAGGTAGTCTTGCAGGACATTCATTGAATATGTTTGAATACATATCATAACATTGTATAGCAGATAAAGCTACATTTACAATTATAGATCTTAAGTTCTGAGCTTCAGGATAGTTCGGACGGCCTAGCACATCTCAAAAAATAAAACCTGCTATTTTCAATCATTTCTATGTTATTGAGCACCAAATCAATCAGAATGTACCAACTTGCTTGTATAATAACATTTGAAAAAAAAAATAAGACTGAAGAATTAATTCAAAGAATATTGAATTGTACAATATATCTTAACGTATTCTTATATTCCATTGAAATAAACCACCCACACTTGTGAGTGGCCCCAACAGCATCATTATTGTTGGTTTAAATCGGTGCCAAAATTTGAATAGCTTTAATGTGCATCTCTGTACAGAGAATAAATCGGGAACATTGCTGAATATCTTATTCGCTGCCGACTTCAGTTGAATTAAGCACACCGTTTACCGAAACGGATCCGGCTGCAAACCCAACCATTTTATCCAACATCCCAGTGATTTCTCGTGGAAGTGCAGAGGTGTTCTCTGCTTCCAACAAAGCGAGTATCACGTCAACATATTCCTACCCATTCCCGACTTGACCTGCATTCGGGCGAGGCCGACGCTGGTATTGCCTTGGTTTTGAATCACCAGTTTTTCACATTGAGGATGTATGCTGATCCCAAGCATCATCTGTTGGTTCTCTGTGTAACAACAGCTGATCTGGCAATAACGGAGTAGCAACCTCGGGTGGTCAATCGTTCTCATGCTCAGAATATTGAATTGTACAATATAATGGCTTACATTTAGTTGCGTAGTCCTACGTCATCGAGCAACCCAATGAGGCTTCTTGAAGTTTTTCTGTGTGGTTCATCCTGAGCCAAAAATCCATTTTCTGCATGATTATCCAGCCGTCTTATAATGTTTTATCGCATTGTATATCTTGTTTAATGCAACAACTGTTTAATGGAACTCACTGTTGTGAGTTAAGACTCCTGACGTTTCCGCTCGATGCACACATTTTATTGTAAGCACAAGCAAGCAGTCTGATGGTCCAAGCCTTATATAAATGTCATTCGGTTGGATTTACATCGGCAGAAATGTGCGAGCATGAATAAAGTGCTTCCACTTCATTTTCAAACCTTTTGGCACTTCCTCGTGTGAGAGTGTACCCTTTTTCAGTCCGACCTCAGCACTGCCTCGCTCGCTATCATCGTCGTCATCCTTGATGTTGACAGTGGCACCGGCGATGGTCTGGCACGGTAGGCACATTTCAAGCCTCTCCAGCAGACAAACAAACGATGTTCATAAACAGCCACGTGGGAGCTCCTAAGCCTTCAACCACAAAATGAGTCAAGGCTGCTGAGTGATGTGTGTTTTTTGTATGTTTCAGCCATTTTATTCTCAGAATATCTCTTTCGGCTTATGTTAGAAAAGTATGCATCCATTCATAATTTATCACAAGCAAACAATTCCGACTGCTTCGTAAACACTTCCATACGCTCTGTCAAAACAAAAAATCGCTCCCAACTCCGAACAATCCTTTCAAAAGTGCCAGAATCCAGCGAATGATTGATGAGGTCCAGATACATAGTTCGGCTTCAAACAGTTCATGAGGGCGGGAGAGAGACAGAACCTCATGCATAGAATGCGCTTTGCAATTCTTCATTCAAAGTTCCATCAGTCGCCGCCATTTGGCCGAATCCATTCTTTTAAGCAGCAGTGAAGTGAGGGAATTGAGGGGGCCAGCAGTGGTGGGGTCAAGTGTGGCGAAAATAGTTGAACAGCGCAATTTTTAGCCTAGAACAGCATCATTTTTGAACGGGACAGACAAAGCGAGAAAGAGAAACTGTGTACGACCCTCTAATGGATTGAGTCTGCACATCAACCCTCACTAAAAATGGTATTTTTCGAAACGGTTCGTACACTTTTTTTTCCTACCAGCGTTTAACTTCAAACCGGGACGAAAGCTTTTAAAATTTCCATCAAACTTTAGTGCAAACAACAACGAATAGTGCCCAGTGGAACAGCAGATGCTCCTGCTGTGGCGGATGATGTGTCTTCGGACCCTAGATTCGGACAAACATGTATATCCGTGTGCAATGTGGGAACGTGTTGAGGACGAATATGTATTCTGGCCACCAAAACAGAATCGTAAACTTGAGCGCAAATGCTTCAACATCATCATCACCGTCGGCAGCAGCATTGCCGATATAGGGGAGGGTGGGGTTATTTGGTTCAAACAGGGGACTCACCTGATGATGATGAATAAAATGTTAGGAATGATGCCATGAAAATTACTTATTGCATTTAACTTGGGTAATAATTTTTACACAGTCATGAGTAAAGCTACATGATTTCAAAATGCATGAGGATGTACCCATTTATGGGTACTTTCGAATTACAGTGAAGGGTAGAGCTTATGATTTCCCACTAATCCCCCATTATTGACTGATTGTAACGAAGAAACTTAATTTATCTTTAATCTCAAAGTTAAAGGGTGTTTCGATCAAAATTTGGTCAAGCAGTAATGTGTGTGAGTCGATCAAAGTTTTTATGAATGAGACACATTCTTTTTCTTTTTCAAGTTCACTTAATACGAATACCGTTTAACCGAATGCGAAATGCCGGTTCTTCCGTTTAACACCTGCCATAAGATTTTGTACAGTCTCCTTGTCCAATTTATTCGCCGCAGAACGCCAGTTTGCCTTGAACTGTTTCCTCGCTCGCAACAGCTTTTTGAGTCTCCTATGGTTCCAGCTTCGACGATGGCCCAATATTCTTCGTTTGGAGCAGTGCCTGGCGTGTTGATAGGGTTCTGGTCCTTTGAGCACCACTGCAGAACGTTGCCGGCGGCATACCACCCACGGTAGCCTTTTTTCGTAATGGGAAGATGCCTGCCAAATTCGGCCAAAATAGAACGGAACAATTGTGTCGCTTCAGGAAAGGCAGTAGAAGTTTTTGCATTCACTCGCTCAAATAAATTTCTTGGTTGACAGTTCCGGTCGCAATGTAAACGTTGCTCTTCAAGCCACAGATGGTTTGTTACACCTGATATTTCACCAGAAGCTGTTTAAAGTCTGCCTTAACGTAAGTTTCATCGTCCTGTACCACGCAACTTTCGCGATCGTGTTTTGTTTATCGTCACGATTTGGAGTCACCACTTTCTTGTATGCCGATAGTCCAGCTCGTATTTTAGCTCTATTCACGGTTGAAGGCACCTTTTCCAGCTTCTTTGCGGCATCTCGGACGGAGAGGTTGGGGTTCCACTCGAAACAGCGGGCAACTCTTTTTGTCGTCGCTGTGGCCTCCGGCTTTCGATTTTTCCGATCCAACTTTCCTGGCTGTCAACAAACGTTCACCGAACACTTTTAATACGTTGGTAACAGTTGATTTAGCCACATTCAACAATTTCGCCAACTTGACGTGAGAGTAGTTTGGATTTTCTATCGACGACATTTTGATAACTGAAGTGCCAATCTCAAAATCAAAACAGAGGCACAAATGTTAAAAATGAGGAGTGTGCAAAAATTTTAATGCACGATGAAAAAAAATGCTTCAAGTTTAAGTCGACCAAATTTTGATCGAAACACGCTTTATAGTGTGCTCGACATTTGAATTCAAGAGCTGCGATATGGAATCTTCAATGTTGGAATATTTCCTAGCCCGCTTCATCCTACCTTTCAGTTTCTTTGATAGGCAAATAACCGATGGTTCAGAAAGTGATTTCAGATGGTTAGACCAGCCTTTGTTTGTAATTTTAGAACAAAGTTGTTTTCCGGAAAGTTGTTCCTTGTAATGAGGTTTTCTTGATAATATATAATTAATTAATTAAATAACTTTTAAGGTAGTCAAATATTTTCATTAAAAAAAAAGTATAGTGTAGTTCGGCTGGGATCAACTGTTCCGAAAAATATAAAAACACTTTCTTTCTAAAAAAAAGACCATACTGTGATTTTTCATTATTTTATTCTCAAACATAGTAAATAACAATGTTTTCTTTCCATCTTCATATCAATTAACATATCAATCAAACATATCAATTCATATCCTTAACTCAAACTTTCAAATTTTTCCCTTAACACTACTCATAAACTTCTGCACAGTCATTAATTGTTATGTTATGTATTCTCCGTGCGAGGAGTAACGATTATGATGTAGCAGCGAGATGCTCGTCATCACATACGAGGCACCAAAGAGCTGAACGAATGTTTTTGGCTAGAATGAAAGATGTGAAGAAAAGGCTGAAAGGTCCGTCAGAGTGCGGCAGGTAGGAAAATTAACAGATGTTTTTGAAAATTGAGCGAAAGGGCATGTATCCAATGGTACTCGAACCATTAGTGATCGTCAGTCGGTGCGAATCAAAACAAACCCAAAAAAGGAGAGAGTTCCTCTCCCATGTGCGCATCAGTAAACAGAGTGCACACAATAGATCGCTAAGAATAAACTATACAAGCCACAGTGGTATATGAGTCGTCTTTTCCATGCGTCAATTTTTGCCTGTTGAAGTGGCGGACTTGTTCCGTCGCTACAACCTACCCCGCAGTGGGATGTTAGGCAAAGATTGACGTCCATGGTTCGAGTACCATTGGATACATGCCCTTTCGCTCAATTTTCAAAAACATCTGTTAATTTTCCTACCTGCCGCACTTTGACGGAACTTTCAACACTTTCTCTTTACATCTTTCATTCTAGCCAAAAACATTGTTGTTCACTCTTGGTGCCTCATGGTGATGAGCGAACATCTCCTTCTACATCATTCTGCACAGTGTTTTCTTCAACCATTTGCACCACTTTTGGCTAATCTCTCTTAAATTTTCAAACATTATCCCCTGGTTTCATGTATTTTCTCTGCTTCGGCTTCGTCAAAGCCCAGAAAGTTTCGATAGGGCAAATCTCTGGGCAGTTTGGTGGAGTCATCTCCTTTGGTAGTGCTTCGTTTTGGATGCAGACCCATTTTCTCCTAGGCACGCATAAAATTAGTCGCCGAAGTACTAAGCTTTTTCGCCACACCTCGGACTGATGCTGGAGAATGACGCTTGAAATAGTCCCTTACCTTTCTGTCGATTGTAGGGTCAGTGGGATCGGGTTTTCTACCCCGTCTAGGGAAATCAACGAGCACTGTTGTTGATACTTCCGTCATGCGATTTAAGCTCCTCCGACGCTCAAACCTTCTCTTTTAGCCAGTTTTATGATCGAAAGACCGAAAGACCGTGCACAATCCGTTTTCTTCGCTCGGGAGAAAGACCACGCATTTTGTAACTTCCGTGCGAAAAATTTAAAATAAAATATGTCAACATCAGTTCAATGTATGATGTATGATATGTACCACCACCCATTGTAGCACGGAAACTAAGTCCGACAGCAGTGAGCTCTCCTCGCTGTTAGACTTGATCAAGCTTTAATAACCACTGATTATCCTAATCATGCCATTGTATGAAGGGCCAAATAGGGGTTGGGTGGATCGATAGGCAACATCACTTATACGTATCCACAGGGATATAAAGAATCTCCTTCCAACAACAAGATTGAACAATTGGTCAAAAGAGCAAGCTATCTAACATGAGGATGCCCCAATGGGCGGGGAGAAGAGCCCGCCCTCTATTGACAAACTGTTAGCAATGGGGAGTTGGCATTCCCACTCTCCCCATCCAGAGTGCTTCAATCGGGTGCCCGGGTGGTCCCTCCCATTCCCTTGAAATATTTATATAATAGTGTATATATTTATATAAATGAAAAGTACTGCAATCACTCGGTATCTATTATTTATGATCTCTTTCGCTGGATCCTGAAATATAAGAAATGTTGTAAAGTGTTGAAGTGGAGAGTTCTGTGTTTTCGCGCTTAAGCACTTTTTCGTTCGTTTTCAGCGATAGCAGCAATTTCCCAAAATCTTGATTTATGGTATCCTAAAAAAGTTTGTTAAATTTTACAAAAATTGCATTTATACATTTTAATTTACTGTTGCCATGTTCACTATTTGCTGCTTGGTTTTGATTTTTATTACAGCAATACGCTTTTATTTTTGCTGGCCTAATAATTATTGATCCTGTGTAAGGAAAACAGAGAAGATTTTATTGACAGGGAGTACGACAAATGTACGTAAAAAAATCAACAAGCAATTTTTAAATCATCTATGAAGTAAAATCAATACAACAATATCATCAAATATAATGATATTGTGAGTTATGATACGGTACTGACAAAAATTGAACTGTAACATCAGACACAATCCAAATGGCAAACAGCTCAGATTTGGAAAAGGTCCATTTGCAAAGCGGAATTGAAAAATACATTAGGTAATAAGTGCAAAATACATATAAGACATAATAATTAAAAGTATATATAACCTATTAGGTGAAATTATATAAAAAAAATATGTTAAAATATAAATGCTGAAAACACCAGGAATGATCAAAATGATAATGATGATGATAAAGAAGATTGATAATGGTTATGAATAAACAATGTTCTATATGATAATATATATAGTCAAGGGATATTATAATATAAACTGAAAATAACATCTGTGCCGACTGTTGTTTTGTTGCAATTGTAGTCAAACTTCCGCATCCATTATGAACCAGAAAATTTAGACAATGTATGACTGCCATGAGAAAATAAATTTTTTTAAATATTAAAGTATTTTATAATACCTGATGACCGGGTAGACCTGAAAGATATGATAATGGAAAATTATGACATGATTTACCGGTCGCACCCCCTCACTTCGCTATTGTCAGATTGACAACATTGCCCAGGCTACGCCAACCAGCGTCTCCATGTTTCAGCTGGCAGTCTTTTGTGATCATATGACTCGTGGAGGCGTTAGGTAGGAACTTGTGAGGACCGGAGGTCGGTCGCGCCCTCCTGCCAAGTTGTCAACTCACCATTTGAAGCCCAACCGGGAATATACACTGATACATAAAAGAGAAAATATTTATTCAAAGTTATACCTTTTATGTATTACGGTCACATATATTTCAAATAAAATATTATAATTTTTACTCGTGTTTCACTCAATATTTTGATACAAAGTTTCCATTTTCAAACCCAATGAAAAGTATGTGTTGTTTTGTCTACAGAAAGGGATTAATCTATGGACGGATAGACAGACATTGTTGTACAATGTATTCCTTTAGATAATAAGTCAAAAAATTAATCTCGAAACAATTGGGCCATCCTAGTACCCTTCAACAGATAGATCTTTTCTTGTGGGTAGGCTATCCTGGAGACACCAGGTTTCAAGTGCAGAGGGTTATTGAGATGATGATTTTTGTCGAGAAATAATCTTTCAACCTATTCCGAAGGTTTGTGTCCAGCTTATGCTTTTCATCCCTTTTATGGTGAATACCAAATTTCATTCCATATAGAAAGTATGTGTCAAGCTCGAGATTTGTATTCCTCGTTATGTTAAATATAATGTGCCATTAGGGTGATGCAAAATTCGAAATATCTGCTCCCCTAAGCTTAATCGACGCCAATTTGGGTTCTGATAGTCCCCAAAAAATTTTAACACATTTGGTTTTAATTTGGCTTCGCACACGCTATTTAAAGTATGTATGGGAATTAGTATGAAGAATCTCAAACTTATATTTACAGATCCCTAACATCTTGATATTATGTCCTTAAACCAAATCTTATATACATTCATATAGTTTAATTTGTCAACTATCAAAATGCCGAAGATACCCGACATGTAAATTTTATTCAAAAATAGTTATTCAACAAATATAATAATAAGATGTAAAAATATCTAAAGTATATAAAATATATAAATATAAAATGTATAAAATATATATAATAATATAAATAAAATAAAATGCATAAAATATATGAATATAAAATATAAAAAACATATAAATAATAAGAAAACAAAAATAAGAATAAAACATCATACCTAAAGTATGTATTTTATGTTTTATTGAATAACTATTTTTGTATAAAATTTACATGTCAGGTATCTTCGGCATTTTGATAGTTGACAACTTACACTATATGAATGTATATAAGATTTGGTTTAAGGACATAATATCAAGATGTTAGGGATATGGAAATGTAAGTTTGAGATTCGTCATACTAATTCCCATAAAAACTTTGAATAGCGTGTGCAAAGCCAAATTAAAACCAAGTGTGTTAAAATTTTTTGGGGGCTATCAGGACCCAAATTGGCGTCGATTAAGCTTAGGGGAGCAAATATTTCAAATTTTGCATCAGCCTAATGTGCCATTATATATGTAATCAGAACTATTCCATCAACACCATAAAAATTTCTCCAGAGTTTTTATTGGAACTTCCTCTTAAAATTTAATGATAATGATTAAGGCAAAAAACTGAAGGATTTTCAAATACATTTGTTGTGATAATTTTCATCCGTGTAGTTAAATATCTTATTCGCTGCCGACGTCAGTTGAATTAAGCGCACCGTTTACCAAAACGGATCCTGCTGCAAACCCAACCAATTTTATTCAACATTCCAGTGATTTCTCGGCTTCTTTCCCATTTCCTATTTATCCAGTATTCGGGCGAGGCCGGCGACGGTTTGTCTTAGTTTGGGATCATCAGTTATTACACATTGAGGATGTATGCTAGTCCCAAGCATCATCTGTTGGCTCTCTGTGTAATAACAGCTGATCTGGCAATAACGGAGTAGCAACCTCAGGCGGTCAACCATACTCATGCACATGCTTTGTTGTCAAATATAAGTTTTGATTATTTTTTCGTCTTGAACGGGATGTAATGTTAGCCTAGATCCTTCATTCGGCCTATGTACCAAATATGCTATTAATTTAGCGATAATCAACAAAATCATGTTGCTGTTAGGATGAACAATGTAATACGAAGTAATTAAGACAATATTAATCAACTTATAGCTGTTCACTTTTGCGTAATTTTCGATTTGTTGAACTTTTGGGGCATCATGATTTCACTGGTTAAGCTGAACAGATAATCTACACAATCTTCAAGTGGTTATAATTAGGTTTAGTTGAAAGCTAGTAATGTAATCTGGATGTGCAGAAAATAGTTACACGTTACAAACTAACTGTTATTATAGCTAAAATAACAATGATTTTACAAGAAAATCGTAGACCCAATGTTGGGGACATATTTTTTTGTATGTTCCCAACTATGGCCTGTTGTATCAATAACGTAGTAAAAACGTTGTGATTGATAAATTTCAAATGGAAATGCACGAATTTGTGGATGTTTATATTCAAGTGGCTCATCTTAACACAAACCGAAGGAACAAAATCATTGTGTAGTGAATTATAATGTTTTCATTATTAAATGGCTGATAAATCACATATGAACATCATTTAAGTGTTGCGAGGCAGTTTAACTTAAGTTTGATTTGTATAATTGTTTGTTGGGTAGAGAAAAATATAGCTGACAACGCTATGTATCAGAAAATCAGAAAAATAATCGTATATAGACAACATTTAATAACAGATCTATCGAATGGGACGAACTTGCATCCATGATTAGACCAAATTTGGTGCCTATAGACCGGCATTAAATCCATATCCCTTGAATGTTTCTGACTTTATAAAAAGAGTTGTGTATTTTTTCGTGAAACATGCTACCAAATGTCTTATTAAACTTGTATTTGCAAGTGTCTAACTAGTTGAATCTCGCTTACAGCTTAAAAACTCTATGAGTTATAATAAAAAATGTGATCGATGGTTGCATAATAGGCTGAGTCAAGGGACACATACCCTATAAGTTGTATTATGATATTGAACAAAACTAAAATAGAAAAACCAAATCCCATTGCTAAATGTTACATCATTATACGTTTTTTTAATTACTCACGAGTGGTTAAACATATATTCACGTTCAATACCTCAAGTATGTTACTTTCAGCGCTTTAAAATTCAATTGATATGGCGAATTAAAAATGCATTAATTAGAGCCAAAAAAAAAACAAACCTTAACATCCATGCACACCGGCTCAGAACACGACTTCAAGTGGAAGCATTCGTTTTTAGCCTTGGATAGAATCTTCGGAACAATTTTAAATATATCTTCCGCAATCTTGCTCCAAATAGAGAAATCATTCTTTTGCTGTTCATATGTGTTAACAACACAGGGCAACAAAACTCATACTGCTCGCGGAGGATATTTAAGTCAAAACAAAATAAACCAAAAGTAAAGAAAATTTGATTGGTGCAATTGTTGAACTATTTCATTAGTACATTGAAATTGTAGAAACTAAATAAAACGTGAAATTTATAATTTGAAGTGGTTATGGGATCTTTAGTCAAAAGTAGGTCAGTAAGTTCTTTGTAAACGATGTTAATTTTAATGTTCAAGGTCCATTTGAGTCCACCG
Organism: Aedes japonicus; assembly: GCA_034211315.2. Classification (NCBI taxonomy): domain Eukaryota; kingdom Metazoa; phylum Arthropoda; class Insecta; order Diptera; family Culicidae; genus Aedes; species Aedes japonicus. Next base: position 44,092 of record JASCZW010001082.1, on the reverse strand, counting down.
CCAAAAGTGGCTGCCATTCGGTGTCTTGAAAGTAGAAAATTGAGTGGGTTCCAAGTTAGAAAGATTAAAATCGTTACCGTCTAAACACAATGATAACGGAAACGGAACGGAAAACGGCAATTTTGACAGTTGCTGCAAATGACTTCGATATGTTCAATTAGAATCAGCTTGGATCCAGCCTGTTTTCTTTTCGATAAGCAGGCATACTCAGATCGGGCTTTGCCGTTTTCCGTTTCCGTCATCATTGTGTTTGGGCCATTAGTCTTACTTTACTTCACCCTGACTGACAAAACTACCCATGCATCATCAATCATAGTAACCCTTGAGTCAGCAGACAAAATTTGACAGCTCTATCAGTCAAACTGGTGACCGTGATGGCAAAAACAGTGAAGCAACTGCCTTCAGGAGTGTGCGCGCTCAAAGAATGGCACCCCGCCGCGTCGGAAACGGACATCGTGCGGCTCTTTGTGGACCCTGGATACGCCCGTTCCGGCATTTACAACATCTTGGCACTATTACGCAACAATCAGTGCATCGAAAGAAAGCCCGGTTCCGGCCGGCCGACCGGACCCTGAACTGACAATCAGCGAGAAGGAAATGTCAAAGTCGCTCTTCTTTCGCTCTGGACTGGCCGTGAACAGGGAAATTCATAGTACGAAATGCCTGCCGGAAGTTCCGTCGTTCATAAAGAAATACCATGAGGGCGAAGACGCGCTGTTCTGGCCGGACCTTGCGTCGGTCCAATACTCGAAGCTATCGTTGGAGGAGATGGAGCGGCTGAATATCGGTGTGGTACCCAAGTCGGCGATTACGCCCAACGTCCCCCAGCTGCGTCCCATCGAGAATTTCTGGGCCAACCTGAAGCGTAAGATCTACTCCAACAATTTTGTCGCGAATACTGAGGAGGAATTGATAAATAAAACGAAGAAAGAACTCAAAAACATGCCAACACGCATGTTTTCGTCCGCAATGGCGAATGTTTCGGTTAACTGCCGGAAGGTCCCTCGCAAGAGTGTAGAATTTTTTTTGCAAGTAAGCTAAAACACTCATGGGAAATCTATCAAAAACAATTATCTGTCTTAAAAAGTGCATTTTTAAATACAAACGTTAATATAAAATTCACAGTTTTAGCTGCCACAAATCAAGGGTTGCTACGAATTACATTATCCACACATTATGAAATTTGGGGTGGTCCTTGTTTATCTATCTATGTAAATAAAAATGAATTTCTGTCTGTCTGTCTGTCTGACCCTTAAGGACTCGTAAACTACTTATTCGAAAATCGGTGTGAAAATTTATGTGTAGGATTTTTTTGGGTCTGGGAAAGGTTCTTATGAGGGTTCAAAATTGCTGCCTCTTCTGGAAGAGGGGCCTCCCATATAAATGAAAAACAAATTTCTGCATAGCTCGAGAACTTATCAAGCAATTGGAACACAAATTTGGCATATGGGGGTTTTTGGAGGCAATTTTTTTTCTATGGTAGTTCGAGACCCCACCTCTCTCTGCAAGAAGGCGGGCTCCAAAAAAATGAAACACAAATTTTAACATGAGAATCATCCAGGCAACTTAAACTCAAGATATGTTTTTCTCGGGTAAGAATCATGTTCTGATAGAAGTTTGAACCCCTTCATAGTCAAGAAAGGGGGATGCTTGAATCTAAGGTTATGCAAGAGTTAATTACGTTCAAACTGCCATGATACGGCGTAGTTTAAAAATAGAAATTTTGTCCATAAAATTCTTCTACGCAGAAAGAAAAACCATAGTTGAAACTACAAAAACACAAACAAAAATAAAAACAAAAACTAAATAAAAAAAACTAAACTGTACAACTGAGGTTTTGCATTAACAAACGGAAATATTTAAACAACATTTATTCCACAAAACAACCAATAATACACCAGTTCTATTGAAATTGCATCCATTTAGTTGCAAGCTTAGCAACACCCGCACCGAGATCAGCTAGTTTTATTATAAATGAAGAATCTAATGTCTATACTCGCAGAATTAGAAGGTACTAGTCTTCTTATTTTTCTGTAGATAAATTGTTCCTAGTTAAACTAGTGTCCTAATGAAAATCAGTTATTCTCGACAACTTATTCAATAGAACGTTTCTTATATTGTGAACAAAGAGGGGAATAAATATTCAAATGTTAAGTTTTTGAAACCCTTAGTACTTTCCCGCAAACTACAGATTGTATTCGAAAACAATGCAACAATTTCATTTGTGTACAACTTCTTATTTCATGGGTTAACATTTACTTAAATTTTGAATAAACTGGTTAAGATAGTAATATTTCTATTAGCTAAATTTCGTCACAATCTATCAAGTGGTTATCGAGATGGCTTCCAAGCAAGAAGTGCTTTGACAAAAAATATGGGTGCTATCGTGGAAAATCCAGGCTTGTCCCACCGGTGGATCGCCAAACAGCTGGGAATCGACAATTCGACCCTTTTCCGTATGGTAAAATCGCTCAAGGAGACCTAGATGACCCAGCGGCGACTGACCCCGTGAACGTAAGTAAGGTGAGGGTTTACTCCAAGCGCAATCCGAATCATTCGATTCGGGACGTTGCCAAGAAGGTCTATTATTCCGTTTGGTTCGTCCAGTAGACAATGAGTGGGCTGGACTTCATGTCTTCAAGGTAAGGAACGCGCCTAACGGAACCGATAAACAGAGTACGGTGGCCAAATCCCTCGCCAGGAAGCTGACCGCGAGTGGTTGGTGCGGCCGAAATGCATCGAAATGGTCGACTAGACGTACATTAAAGCGGACGCCAAGCAGAACACCGACCTGGAGTTTTACGTCGGAAAGGTCGAACAATTTGCCGAGAACTTAGTGTGGCAGGTGCGGCAAATTCAGGAAGCCATACATGACAACTGGTACCATCGACGGTCAAATTTATAAATAAAAATGCCTCCAGGAGCGACTGCTGCCCTTTCTCCGATCACACGAAGGTGACACTCTGTGTTGGCCGAATTTGGCATCGTGCCATTAGGCGAAACCGATGCTGCAGTGGTACGAAGCCAACGAATTTGTTTTTATACCGAAGGAGGCAAATCCAAACTCGCCATAACTTCGCCCAATAGAAGAATTCTGGGCGATTATGAAGGGCAACTTCCGGAAAACAGGGAAGGTCTACTTAAAAACAACAAGGATTTGTAGAAAGGTTGGTGATCATTTTTGTCTGTTGCATTTTTTCAAGTACAGTCATTAGGACCACCAAACCATGGAATAACTTTTCCCTAACATGATGATGATGCTAGTTTCCATGTTTCTTAAGTTTGAGAGTTTTGAAAAAATTACGTTTGAATTTCGTACGTTTGAAAATCATACGTCGTTTTAAATAAATTGTTGAGTAATCTCTCCTAAATTTTAATTTAAAATTTCTCAGCAATTCTTTAAAACATCAGATGTATCTGCTTTTCAAGTGTTGAACCACTGTCATTTTCCATTTTCCAAAACTTATTATCATTTTGGCGCTTGAGGTCGAGTGGTAACCAAGCTGGTTTGGTATTAATTCCAGTCGGCGGACATGATATTAACTGAGACAAAAGCCGTTGGTCTTGGCCCATGTAAGTAGGTCAATGTGAATGTGGACTAGATTATGTTCTTGGCTTGGCGAACCAACTCAAGAGCAACTAAAAATTAGAAGAAAAATTAGTATTCTCCATTTAATTCCAACTATCTTTGCTTATCTTCGACAGATACGCGTATTTCGTTTACAATGTGCAAACTTCTTCAGTGTCTCGTACTAATAACCCGACTCGAAACCCTCTAGGATTCAACTCAAGAGGCTGAAAGTTACGTTTTTACAGCTTGAAGAAATAAATAATATTCTCTTTCGCCCTTTTTCAATGCTTTCTACAAAATTTCTTAACATTATCTTTCAAAAGTTCATAAATTCAATATAGAATAGGAAAAATCGTCTACAATTCCGTTGAGAAATTTGGTTTTGGATTTGCTCTACACAGATAAAAAGAAACACTGAATTTTCTGCGTTATCTAATGCTTATAAAGGGAATGCTAGATTTGGCAGAAAATAATGGGATATTTCATGTTAATTTAAGCCAGATAACACCTGAATCTAGCCTGTTGTATGAAAGATTGCAAACAATATCGTTGTTTACGCTCCTCTGACTTGGAACGCGCTTGTTAAAATTAATTATTTTTTTCTGTGTAACCAGAGAGGTCAGACATGAAACAATCGTATGTTTTTTTGGAAAACAATTACAACTTTTGTTTGGCAACTGCTTGTGATATGTTCTGTTCATATCATGATGTATATTTTGGTATTAAAGGAGCAACGGGAAGAATTATTTGTTGTGATGTTAGAATGATCTGATTTTTATAGGTACACCTAAACTTTACCACTTAAAACTGGTCTATATTTGATAAGAACATTTAATAAGAACAGCAAAACTTGTTTTGAAGTTGCTTCAAATTCCCTACCCATTGTTGACGTTTCAGTTGAAAACCGAATTTATCGACTAGCGACAATCAATTTTACTGCCGTTCCATATGTTGTACCTAATGTCGGAAGTAGCGCGTTGTGCAGCGCATCAGATGCGCCATAGAGCGCCTTACTTCATTATCAGGAATAATTATGTAAAAATTTACTTGGCTCTACGATCACAAACTGATGCTGAACCTTTTTTTAATCGTAAAGTGTATACGATAAAAAATGGTACAATGGCTTGAAATTTTCAGGGAATGAAAAATTACCAATGAGTTATGATTTACGAAATTTGTTTTATCCAATTTACCAGAAACACAGCCCCGGTGTGTATTAGTTTTTAGTGGAATACCTGTAACTAGAAAATGAAAAGAAAGATTAGTAGTTCCAACTTATTTTCTTGTTTATCTTGACGGATACGTGTATTTCATCTACAATGTGCATATGTATTAGTACACGACACTGACGAAGTCTTGCAGGCATTGTAGATAAAATACGCATTTCTGCCAAGATAAGCAATAAAGATAGTTGGATTTAAAGGTAAATTACTAATCTCTCTTCTCATTTTCTAAGATCTGACCCAGTAAGAATTGGAACATAGACTATTGCACATATTTCGGACATACGTTAACAAAATAGTATTCTATTTTAACTTAAGTGGTTCGACTTTATGTGAGGGAAAATACAAAGTACATCATCTAGATTTCGAAAAAACTTGTGAACTTTTCCCGGAATATGTTTCATCAACCGGCGCACATTATTCTCATCCATCATTTTGACAGTCTTATTCCACTTGGTTGTCAATTCATTGATGCTTTTAATGATTCTGCCATTCTGCCCAAAATCTCTCTATTGGTCTGAGCTGTGGACAGTTTGGTGGGTTGAGTTCTTTCGGTATAAACTGAATCCCGTTGGTTGCATACCATTGAAGCACTGTTTTACTGTTACGACAGCTTGCAAGATCTGGCCAAAATATGACAGGTTTATTGTGGGATCTGATGAATGGCAATGTTTGCTTTTGGCGACATTCCATTGACTAGAAATGAGAAGAAAAATGAGTATTTTCCATTTCATTCCAACTACCTTTGCTTATCTTGACAGATACGCGGATTTCGTCTACAATGTGCAGACTTCTTCAGTGTCGTGTAGTAATAACACTAGTCGGCAGTGTTTCACTCCCTTCAAGTATATATGTTGAATTTTATAGATTTCGCCACGCTAAATTCAAATATGGGCTCAGAAATGCTGTAACACGTCCAGTTTTTGAGAAAAATGTGATTAAAATTCACAAAAACACGTATTTCCGTAGTAATATGATGTACCTCATCAACAACCAGAATATTGGCTTTGCCCTTTGCAAGTTGGACTTGGATTTTATGGAATGAACCTCCTTGAATCCGTTCGTGTTGAAAAAAAATGAGTTTTTATTCACAAAATTGCAAATTTTCATGAAAATCAAGATTTCCTATCAGTCAGTCAGTCAGTCAGTCAGTCAGTCAGTCAGTCAGGCAGTCAGTCATTTAGTTGAAATTTTCTCTCTAACTTAAATTCACTTTGTTTTCTTTTTCCTTTTATAGTTCTCCAAAGGTGTTTGCCTCTGTAGCATCCAGCAGTAGTCCGCTAGCATCGCTGGGCTCCATTTGCCAGCAAGGTTCTGTTCAGTCTGTGCGATATCTTGATGAAATCGTTCTCCATGTTCATCTGAGACGGTTCCCATATTCTCTGGGAAGAAGTCCAGATGAGAATGCAAAAAGTGCAATTTAAGTGACATATTACATCCCAGTGCAGCATACGAATCAACCAGCTCTTGAACGATGTGTACATAATCCGGAGACTTTTCATTTCCCAAGAAGTGACCACAAACCTTTTTGAACGCATTCCATGCTCGTAACTATGTCGCGTTAAGAGTTTGCTGAAAATTGTCGTCTTTAAGGAGTTTCCTAATTTGAGGGCCAACAAATACTCCTTCTTTCATTTTGGCTTCGCTCAATCTCGGAAACTTTTTTCTCAAATAACAATATGGTTCTCCTTGAATATCCAGCTTTTTGACAAAATTTTTGATCAACCCAAGCTTAATATGTAGCGGAGGTAGTAAAATTTTGTCCCTGTCGACAAGAGGCAGATTTGACACATATTTCTTCCCAGGTACCATCTCGGTACGTGCTGGCCAATGCTGCTGGTGGTAATGTTTATCCCTCGCACGACTGTCCCATTCGCAGAGGAAACAACAATGCTTTGTGTAGCCTCCTTGAAGCCCAGTGAGCAATGCCACTACCTTAAGGTCTGCACAGAGAGTCCACTGGTGTTCCGAATATTTGATCTTTTCCAAAAGTGTTTCTATGTTCTCATAAGTTTCCTTCATGTGAGCCGCAAATGCAACTGGCACTGAAGAATACTTATTTCCATTGTGCAGTAACACTGCCTTCAAGCTTTTGCTTGAAGCGTCGATGAAGAGCCTCCAGTCAGTTGCGTGATAGTCTAACTGTAGCTCTTCCATTAAACCTTCGATGTTGTTGCAAAAGACAAGATCACCGTCCATCGAAAAATATTTAATGTTATCTGAATGTCTCTTCCTATAAGATGACACCTTTACATCTTTTTCCAGGACATTCCACTGCTTTAGCCTTGAAGCTAGCAGCAAATCTCGGATCAAATCGTTCAGCTCCTCTTGGGTTATAACATGCGGTTCCTCAGACTCCGAAGGTAATAAATCTGGATCATCCTGAAAGCTTTTCTCAGATTCGCCTGGTTCCGAATCCAACTCATCATCACGTCCAGCAATATTTGGAGATATTGGAACTGGCATTGCTTCGGAGTGCAATGTTGGCCTTGATGGGTATTTGATATTATGCTTCAAAGCTTTGGAAAATCCATGAATTTTTGTCAAACAAAAGTAACAATCGCTCATGTGATTGGTTGGATTAGTCCACACCATAGGTTTGGCAAAAGCTAAGCCTTTGTGCGTACCTTTCATCCAACCAAGCAATGTTCGGTAGCATGAGCAACAGGAGTATGTTGGAACCCATAGAAACTCACGATTTGTCAAAATACAGCTGATATGCTGTCTCCAACACAGGTGTAAACCCCTTTCTCTATTCCTTCAATATCACGTCTCCACAAATGCAATAAAATTTTTGCGGATCGTTCAGACAAATTCGCGACATTTTTACAAAAATAAAAAAACGCGTCCGTAACACTCAAATAGCTAGCTTTGAATGTATAAAAAATGATTGTGCAAGGCTGAAGAGAGTCAACATTAGCATTAGCATTAGCATTAGCATTGACGTTTGCACACCTCGTGGATGGAGCTACGATGAGGAATAATTCGTTGAAGATATTGCATGCCACCCTGAAACGCAACCGGTTACCGATACGTTTTTTCACGCAAAAATCTCCACGAAGACACTCCTCGATCGCTCACCTGGCCACGTCCATGCAACCGTTGGTGATAGGGAGGATTTGTTATCTACCTTGAGAAGACACGGGGAACCCACGTAGACTTCAGTAGATATCAAAGGAAAACGGAAATGAATAGTCGGAGAGAATAGATTAACAGAATGCCCTGTTTGGTGTACAGAACAGAAATTTAATCAAAAATGGTCGTTGGGAGCATCTAGTCTAAGAGGGTTAAGTGATGCTCCATTTCTCTTCAAAACGGTTGGAACTTAACTATGGTCCTAGCTCCTTATAGCTTATGGTTATAGCGCCATTACTCGCTCTCTGAAAAGAGAAGAATGTCTAAAAATATAAGAACGGATAGTGAAAGAGAACGGCAGCATAATTAATCATCAATTAAAAGAGAGATTTGAGCAATAAAAAATGAAAAAAGTGCCATTAAATTATTAAGGCCTGTGCCAACAAATAATGTGTGATCAGCATTAAAAAATTAGGAATGAGCAATAAAAGATGAGAAAAGATCTTCGGATAATCTAATTGTGACCGGTAAATCTGTCAAATAAAGCAACAGCTATTAGTATATGTGCAATTATATATGGCAGTATTTCCGCCAAATTATGTAATTTGAGCACTAAACCATTCGCATATGTCTTTTAATTTTGTTAGATTTTCCCATAAAAACAGTAAAATGAGCAATGGATATTTATTTATCCATTGCTCATTTTACTGTTTTATGGGAAAATCCAACAAAATTAAAGAGACATATGCAGTAGTTTGGTGCTCAAATTACGTAATTTGGCGGAAATACTGCCATATTTAATTGCATATGCCAATAGTATTCGCTTATTTGATAGATTTACCGGTCACGATCAGATTAATCCGAAGATCTTTTCTCATCTTTGTATTGCCATTCCTAATTTTTAATGCTGATCACATTATTTGTTGGCACAGGCCTTAATAATTTAGTGGCACTTTTTTCATTTTTTGGTGCTTTTTCTGAATTACTAAGTGCAGGTAAATATTTTAGTCGAAAGAGAACTAGTCAGAATGAAGCCAAAAATAATATATACTGTCACACCCAAAATCACGTCCAAATTCTACATTTACAACAGCTTCTTCGATGAGATCAGCTTCACGAAAGTGGTGAAAGAACAAACCTTTTACCCACATAATCTCTTCATAATAATATAATTGAAAGTAAAAAGGGAAAAAATGGAAAGAGCTCACCAATATTTCAAAGACGTCCGCGTTCCGTTTTGTAACCAAAGTGATGATTAGTCGGTTCGTCAGCTTCTTAAACTAGTAGAGGTGTTCTCTAAGCCAAACTTCCCCGAGTGGCAGATATGGCTGATTTTACCCCACTACCCTTATATTATTGAATAATTTATAGATATCTCTCCACACGAGCAATTTACTCGCCAAATCATTTATTTTTTACCAAACTTTGACATCTTCTGCTTCCTAACGTTCTGAGGAACATCGAACTTATAATGAGCAGAAAAGAATAGACGTCCTGGAAGTTGCCGGAACTCTGCTGTTGTGTAAGTCTCGTCATCCATAATGGGACGATGCGGTTTGGTCAACAGCTCAGTGTGAAACCTCCGTGCACGTGATTTCTCCACTTGCATTAAAACACAAGTTACCGTAGAGTGTATCTTACCATTCTCAGCTTCCTGCGATGAGAGATACGGATCTTCGAGGTACGTGCTCAAAATTATCTGACACTTCCGACTCCATCTTTGCAACGATTGCACAGCTAATGGGTCTAATAATGTAATGTAACTAAGATTCTGTCAACGATAACCGGCCTATTTTACCCTCTAGGTTTCTTGGGACCCACAATCCGCACTGACCCGCCAACATAATTCCCCCCACACACAAACACATTCAGCGTTTGCGGGCGTGCATGTCAGACGCTGCTTATGTTAATGTTTTAAGGCGAAGGGGTGGAGCTGAGGTTGCATTTTACTACAATGTTATTTCAAGTTCGTATGGCGTTTATAAGGCCATCAGATCACCAGACATATTTAAAATAGGTAGTACTTATCTGTTAAAAGTCATTGCTGCCCTTGTCTTCTCCTTAACTGCATTCCATCACTACAGCTAGGTTACCAGATGCACTGGTACAAACGCCCTTGTATAGTTGCTCTTCCGGGGAACCTTGCGAATGTTACCGACGGGCAACTGTATTGATAGTTCGGACTGAGCTTCTTCTTTTCTTATTGTAAATGGCCCGCCAGAAGACCAGCACTAGCAAATGCAAGACACAATCCGGGGAAAAATATAACTTTCCTCCGCACCTACATAGCACTAGACCTCTTTTCAAGTCATCTCTTTTTATACGATTTTGCTGAAAGAAATTGCGGTCGTTTTTTACAAATAACGTCACCTCCTTATTCCTAACACACAATTTGATTTATAACATATTACAAACTTTAATTTTTCGAACGATAAATGAATTTGCTACAAGCGAAAAAAACGTGACAGCTCACGAAAAACTGAACCGTCCACCGCGACGCTTGCTGCGATTTTTTTCTGTGCAAGGCTGAAGAGAGTCAACATGAGCATTAATTGATGCCAAAGCAAGACAGCAATAATGACACAAATTTTGTGCCGCAAATACGCCAATAGTCTTTCTTTGTCTAACACGCGGGGATTAATGCAAGGTTTGGTTTCCCACAACTTCGTTGACTTCTCACTCGCACTGCTTCGATTCAAATCTTGCAGTAGTGTGCGCAAATTAAACGTCAAAAAGCTCTATAAAATGCCGCATTAAGCTACGTGCTTGAGGATTCTTGCTTTCTTTTTTAACATATCTTTTCCTTATTCTTTCGAGCAATAGTGACTAACACAGAGGCTTTTGTCTCTGTCTATTCTTTTGTATTTTGAGTGTTTGCGTGTTTTAATGCTGTCTTGCTCACTCCTATCCTAACTTAAAAATTCGGCCTTGCTGAATACAGTATATAATGAGGCGTTTCTGAAGGGCTCTGTGCAGCTGACTTTTGAATTAATGAATGAACTTTGAAGGTCTTCAGTTCCCAAACTGCTGTTAGAAGCAACATCAATATACTCAATATACTCAAAGAGGCACAGCTAAAGGGATCGTTCATAAATTACGTTATGCTTTGAGAGGTTGGGGGGGGGGATCTAAAAAGTGACGATGCATACAAAAATTTTCAAAAATCCATACAAAAAATGTGAAAAAGAAAGGAGGGGGTTAAAAATCTGTATTTTTGAGCGACATAATTAATGGACGGGTCTTGATTTTCATGAAAACTCGTAATTTTGTGAATGTAAACCCGGTTTTTACATCAACCTTACGTGTTACGAAAAATCCGTGTTCACGAATGAATTCAGGGACGTCCATTCCATAAAATCAAGTCCAACTTGCAAAAGGGCAGAGCCAATATTCTGGTTGTTGTTAGGTGGATCTACGTTATCTACGAAGATGCGTGTTTTTGTGAGTTTAAATCACATTTTCTCAAAAACTGGACGTGTTACAGCATTTCTGAGCCCATATTTGGATTCAGCGTAGCAAAATCTGTAAAATCCAACCAGAAATGCCGATGGGAGCGAAAAAAGTTCCGATTTTGCCGACTAGTGTTATTGGTATAGGAAACACATAAGATGTCATAGTATACAGATTTGACCACTAGGGTCGGTGTGAGAATCAAAAATGTTTGTTCTAATTCAAAATGGGCCACATCTTATTTACAGAAACATTTTGTTTATGAGCGACAACATATGTTTTCTCACAGATTGACCTTTACAGTTCTTTCTCGGTACTTATGTACTGTTATGCAATTTTTATATCCAATACTGCAATTATGACGTATGGTAGCGCTCTTGAACGTTGTTTTCAAAACCAATTCGTTCGAAAATATTCATCTTTCGGTAAAACTAATCACTCAGTCAAACGGCATCCGGTTGTTTATAGCTGCACTTTGGTATTAAGATTCCGTATAAACTTTCAGCAAACAGACAGTTAACAGCCAATAAATTTCGAACAGACTACTAGCAATTAAACTGTTGAGTCCAGTTCACTCCGTTTTCCGAAACTCTGACTAATGTAATTGCATGTTGGCACGGGAACACCCCCCCAACCGCCGGAAGAGGCTAGAATAAACATCTTCCAACAAATGGAAACGTCCCGAACTGCGCGGTGCATCCGAGTTCGGAAGGCGGAAAATTCCACTTGCAGTGCAAAATAAATGTATACGTATTGAAGGGATATTTATTTCCCCATAATTGCGCTCATCGCAGAACTACAACAATAGACTTCCGCGCAGAGCTATGCCGGAGTTACGATCCTGCATGCTCGATAAATTTAAAAAGTTGAATTTTTCATTTCCACCCACGGGGGAGCTCCAGCGTAGAATAAGACGGGAGTTAGTGTTCGAAAGATTAGTTAAGGTGGAATTTAATCAACATAAATTACCACCCCCTCTTGAAAATGCGAGGCGCGAGGATGCGAAAGGATTCCACCGCGATGTGTAAATGTTTTCATGCTTCCCGAACATAGCCTGCTTCGTTCGCTTCGCTTCGCTTGTTGAATGCACATTGAAAGTTCACGTTCATTGAAGTTCAGTTCTGTGTTTTTGTCGGAAAATTGAATTCTCAAATCTCAATCACAGCTGGCTCTGGTTTTTTTTTCGGGTGGAGAAAGAGACGAAAATTCTGATAAAATCCAAGAAAGGTCACCATCGCTGTCATCGCCAGCAGACGCTTTCAGGGTGACAGTTTGTCGAAATGACACGTCTTGCGATTTTTGGCACTTTGCCATGCATACTGATGGCTTCAATTGAACGGTCAAAGTTTTCCTCAGGAAAATGGGTAGTTTCAACGCCAAAGTTCCATAGGATTTCAATACCGTGCATGCAAAATAAATACAATTGTCAAGCTCATAAATTAATTCGCCAGGGCAATTATATGAAGTTGCCATTTTTCAAACCCATCAAATTCGCTTTCCCATGATCAATATTCCAGCCGCGAACAGCTTTCCATTAGGTTCATCTTCCGGAACCGGTTTGGCCTGCATGTAGGAAGGATAACATCTGTCCAATACGTGTTTGTTTCAATTAATTTGAAAGCTTTCGGTTTGCTTTGGCCCCGTTTGCAGTCAGTCAATGTATCCCCACATCCGTTTGTCTCCCTGCTGACGGTCGCGAATGACTTTGGGTGTTTGCCCGGAACCAGACTATCATGTGATAAGCGTCCATTTTTATGGATATTGTTAGTCCCTCCAATCGACTACCTTTTTTTTGTGTGTGTGCCATGAATGAAATTGAGCAAACAGTTATGGAGTTTCTGGCTCGGTGGATTTTTTTTTCAATTGAGGCCTACCAGCTGTGCCCTGATGGAGGGTGTATGACCGGTCAATAGTCTGGAGGAGAAGACCGAACTATCGTGTTCATCATCGAAGTGATAAGCTTCGCTACCCCTCTCCGATTCGTTTTGATTGCAAAGATCCAGGATATGGGTCGAAAAAAGAAACGCTAATAATCTCCGGCTCCGGGTCGATATTATGTGATGGGGTCTTTCTGCGATGTAGTGGTTCAGTTCAGAGTTGCACTGAGCAAAGGTGTAATATAAGGAGTGTATCGAATATAAGCTATCCACATACATTTGCGTTGTACGCATGTACTTGTGATGGTTTTTAATGCTCTGAACACAGCATGCTGTGCGTTTGACTGTCAGCTTTCTTTTGTTTACTTGTTAGTGCGGTTCAAATTCTACGTTTTCAAAATGTCTCGTATTGAAAAGGAAGTGAAAATTAAGGTTCTGGACACATGGCTAAGTGAGAAGGGTATTACTATGCGAAAATTGGCGAAGCGGTTTGGAATTCATCATGCGAGTGTTAAAACCATCATTAATAAGTTTGGGGAACACTATTCTTTGGATGAGCTACCAGGAAGAGGCAGAAAACCCGGTTCTTCCAACCCGAAGTTGGAGCAGAAAGTGGTTTCTCTAGTCATTAAGAACAAATCAATGTCAATACGTGATGTGGCCAAAAAAGCAGGAACGAGTGACGGAATGATCCAGCGTATCAAAAGGCGAAACCACCTGAAGACCTACAAGAAGCAGAAAATCTCGAAACAAAGTGCAGAACAGAAGAAGCGAGCAGCAATAAGGCCCGGAAATTGTATTCGCGTCTTTTGCAGCGTCCGGATGCATTCGTTTTGATGGACGATGAGACCTATGTAAAGGAGGACTCAAAAACCCTTCCAGGTCCACAATACTTTACTGCCGTCGTTGGGGAGGATGTGAGCAATGCGGACAGGTCGATTCAAGTGGAGAAATTCGGTCGAAAGGTACTGGTATGGCAAGCAATATGTTCCTGTGGTTTGAAGTCAACCATTTTTTACACTACCGGAACTATAAATGTGGAAATCTATCGATCTGAGTGTCTCCAGAAGACATTGTTGCCTTTATATAAGAAGCAAAGTACACTTCCACTGTTTTGGCCAGATTTAGCGTCGGCTCACTATGTCAAAACCACTCTCAATTGGCTTGCGAAAAAGGGTATAGATTTCGTTGAGAAAAATATCAATCCACCAAATTGCCCTCAGCTTCGACCCATCGAACGTTACTGGGCAATCGTGAAGAGGGTCTTCAAGAATACTGGTATGGCAGCTGGGAACATGCAGGAGTTCAAAAACATTTGGGCTCAAGCGTCCAAAAAATGCGATGCAACACTTGTTCGGAACTTGATGAAGAGCATTCGATCCAAAGTTCGAAAATTCGTGATGGAATAACTTAAATTTCATCCGGTCTTCATTATGTTCAACTTTTACCTCGTACAATAAAAGATCAATTTTTGGTATGAATAAAATATCGGTTTTCAACATAATTTGAATGAAAGTTTGTGGATAACTTATTTTCGATACACTCCTTATTCGGTTCTTGCGGAAGATTTTCAGTCTCATTCGAAAACGAGCGTCAGGACTTGTACAAGAGAGATTTAAATGAAGAATTTATTGTTCAGCTTTGCAAAATCCTTCAATTTCTAATTACATTCTGATCCCTCTTTCGAAATTTTTACTTTTTTCGTGAGAAATTGACAGAAACTATTAGCAATTTATGTGAGCGTGTGTGTATTCAACCTAACACCCATTGGCCGCCAATGGTATTATCAGGGGCAAGATAGACAACAAGAAAATGGATAAAATGTTTCAGGGTGGCCACACAATCTTAATGTAAAAATTTCCTGCATTTTTCCTTATTTTTCCGACTGTTAAGATGAGTTAATATAAATTACTCGTAGCTAATTCTCTGAGCTCTCAAACTTATTCCAGTTTGATTTACCACCAGACACCTTCCATTTATTTAACACACACCTTTTTGTGCGACAGGATGAGTCAATTTTCAACAAATGTTGTCAAATTTGGTAGCTCCTTCTTGGTTCTAGCCAAAATTTGTCCAAACCGTTTTCTTTTCTCTGAATCCGGTAAACAACGTCAGACGAGCGCGAGCACAGCTGCCAAAGTTTTGGCTTCACCATGTGTGGACACCCTTACAAACGCAATTCGCCAGACTTCAAACACATTCGCCACCACATGAAAGATAAGTTCATTTCTGGCCTCACCTGTCACAGCCGTGTAGCCAGGTCTTCTAAGGGCATCTTCAACGGTGGTGCAAATCGTGGTTTGGATTTATTTGTTTAGACCAAACGCAAAAACATCACTGCATCGCTGGTGTTTGTAAATTTTGTTTCTATACCGATCTACATTACATCACTTCAGAACTTATATGTTGCCCAAGTTTCTTACTGAACGCACTCTTTAAAAATTTAATTCAACGAACTCTTGGAATATCTATGAAGACTGGGTGAAATATCTTTAATGAACATGCCAGAAGTTGATTAAACTTCTCGGCAGTTGAAAAAAACAATTGGAAGTATTCAGATAATCATGAAGTTTGCTCGCTGTCTTTCAAGAAGAGAAATGGTGGAACTTTATAGAAGTTCATTGAATTGCCGAAAAATTATTAACGTTTCTGGAAATTTGGATGAACTTCCAAAATGCTTGCTGATCATCCATGGAATAGAAACAAGTTTCTGGAAATGACGGGAACTTAAAAAATCAGATTTCGCTTCCCGAAAGTTGTTTTAACTTTCAGCAGGTACATATTCTGTGGTAAAAAGCAGAATATCACACATATTTAAATAACTTACGAGAAATTGAAAAATACCCTGCACTTTTGGGATGCTTTCGGAACGATTGGAAAGTTTTTCGGTCACCTGGAAAGATCCCTGAAGTTCTAGGAAGCTCCCCAAACTTATGCAAAAATCCTTTGAATGTTTCCTAAACTTTTCGAATGCTTCAAAAATCCAGTTTCCTGTTTATCTGGGCCATTTTCTTAAATTCTTGGAAGATCGCAGGACTACTGAGAAATTTCCTGAAGTGCTGAATCCCCTGAGCATCTGGGAGTTTTTCAAGCTTTTGGAAAATTCTCTGAATTTGTGGGACGTTCTATGAACGTCTGAGATGTTTGCTGACTTTTCGGAAAGTTTCCTGATCTTTGGGGGAGTTCCATGATCTTTGTGAGCATTTCCTGAAGTTCTGAGAAGTTTTTTGAATTCATGAGAACCCCTGAACTTCAAGGTTTTTCCTTGAACTCCTACATGTTTGCTGAACTTCTAAGAAGTTCTGTATATGTCTAGCAAGTTTAATGAAATTCTGAGAAGTTCACTAATTCTCTAGGAAGATCCGCAAACTGTTGAAAAGCTTCATGAATTTCTGTATTGGAAGATCTCCAATTTTCTGCAATGTTCCATGAATTTTTGGGAAGTTCCTTGAACATCTTGAGTAGTTCTCTGAACTTCTGAAAAATACCCAAAATAATCTGATAAGTTTTCTAAACTTCTGGAAGCTCCCTGAATTTCTGGATAGTTACCTGAACTTCTGTGAAGAACCCTTTACTTTTGGAAACTTCCGTGAACTCGTGGTAAGCTCCTTGAATTCGTGGACAGTTCCCTGAGTTTCTGAATTTCAGGAAATTTGACATTCTGAATTTCAGGATAGTTGTCTGAACTTCTAGGAAGAACCCTCAATTTCTGGAAAGCTCCCCGATTTTCTGGAAAGTTCTCTGATTTTATGGTATGTTCCTTTGACATCAGGGAGAATAGCTAAACTTCGGGAAAGTCTAAGTCAAATCTAAAAAGTATAGCGAGCTTCTGATAAGTTTCCTGAGTTTCTTAGTGCACTGAATTTACAAGATTTTTTTCGAACGTTTGGGAGATAATTTTATCCATCAGTTTCTTAACCTTTTCCTATATTGGGGCCGAAAAAACTGCGGGCCGTAAGTCTTAAGGACAGATTTGCAAAAAATCCTCAGGGTCACCAATTCCCAAGCTTTCGTCGAGAGAACTAGCTGAGGACATACGCCAACATCTGTTAGGCTGACACTCAAGGCCAACATATCCAGCTGCTGAAAAAGTCGTCAGCTGACTGTTGTTAAAGTCATCATGTCTGACTCTAGTCCTTGGCATGTTGAAACGTCGCAGAAAGTGTTTCTTGTTTTAGCTTGGCGTGGCGCTATCTGTCACTATCAGCACTATCTTAATTCGTTTAAATAAGATGCCCGCATTCACACACTCACCACCACTCAAACCAATCCATGCTAAAAAGTATGCGAAAAATCCTCGGTCTCTGAAAAAAAGAAAACTTTTGATCTCTGGATATTGTATGATTGACAAGATGATAGTTGTTGGTGGGTTTAACAACAAGAAATACTACACCGGTGCGAGGAACGCAAAGTTGGTCTGTTTTAGCTGGTTCTTTTTAAGTTTGCTAATGCAAATCAACTATAGAGATGTTAAAATAGACCACCGCTGAAGATGCTCTAAGCGGTACGTTTTGAACAGGCTGAACAATGAGATCGGTGGACCGAGTAAATGACGAAAACGTTACTCAAATCATTTGAAAAAGGTGTACGTATGGTTCCTTCCATTTGACAAACATTCCCGATGACTTTTTAAATTCCCGCCTTTTCCCCGCATTTCCCGATTTTCCCGAGTCTGTGGCCACCCTGATGTTTGGCTCAGGAAGTATCAGCACATCGATCTAAAACTTGGTCCCAAACTCAATGAATCACCCCTATAAACATAACTTACAACGAACAACCCCTCGAATGTTCTGTCAAAATAAAGATTCTAGTACCGAAAAGCACTACACGCTAAGATGAGCATACCTTAAACTGAGAATATATTTCACCAAAAATTAGGTATTACCCTAAATGTCGGTAAAATTCAACGGTAAGAAACGATTTGAGTAATGTTCATTTTTGAATATGGGACGATATTATTTACCCAAAATTGAATAAATTTATCGTAACCGTAGCACTGAAAACATAATTATTTGCTTATTCATCTCTCAGAAAATAGTTAATTCAATTATCAATATTTGAAGCAAAAAATATTGCACTCTCTTTTTGATACGGATTCGGATCCTTGTGGACCATCGTGAATCCCGAGGTACTTTTATAATGAACCAGGTACGCAAAAGTTTGGCAAAACAACGTAGCTGCCCGAATAGAAAATTACCATTAGCTGTATGATCATTACTATACATTTTCCATTCATGTTGTAATCACCGTTATACGTATCATCTGTGTATAATGCTGGTGTTATGTAAGAAACCATTCAAACTTTGAACAACCAAAAATAGCGTATTCTATATATGATAATGACTTCATAAACAAGAAAGTAACAGTGCCGAATAGTATATCCCTTGTTGATTCATTGTATGATATAACCAAGGAAAGATATGAATTATACAGGAAAATACAGGAAACTGTTTTAACAATACGTAGTTTTTAGTTTGTTGTCACAAAATGTATGACTCATGTTATAATACTGATAATTATAATATGTATTTGTAAGGGAGCGGATTAATCAGTCTACGTGAAGGGTATGATGCAATTTAATTAAGAAGATTTTACTTTCTTACTAAATTTTAATCCACTTGTAAACAGTATTGTTGACTTTAATAATATACCTTTGATTGTCGATTTTTACGGTTTTTGAGTCCGTAGATCTCTCATTATAGTATTTAACTTATATATTATATATTGAAGCCTTTGTTGCTGCTTGTTTATCACATTCTAGACATACTGGCGGTGTTGCTATTTATGTCAAAGAATCAGTTCAATTCAACCTTCGCCACAACGAAATGGTTGATGGTAACTGGTTCTTGGGCATAACAGTTGCACGTGGCATGATGATGGGTAACTGCGGTGTTTTTATATCACTTCTCCCAGTTCTAGTGTCCAGCGTTTTATTGAAATTTGAGAGAACTGGCTTCGAGGTATTTCTTGATCTCGAGTAAACTAAATATAATATGCTGGTGATTTCAACATAAATTGGCGCGATAATAATAATTGAATCATTTGAAGCATTTAGCTACCTTTTTCAATTTGAGCACAAACGGTCAGATGAATACACGCGAATTCCCAGCATACAGTAGAATCCTTGATTGATCATGTGTTACTCGAATCTTTGATTCGGTTTGTTCAGTTGTCGATACTGATTTGAAAAATAACCGATCATGAGACAGTAGGTATTAACGTAATTGGAGAACAACTTGAATAATAGCGATTTTGTGAAATTGAAGTGTTGGAGGAAATGGTCTGCTAAAACAGGCTGCTTCTAACCTTGTTCAGAGAAGCGTGGATTTTCCAATCGCGAGCGGTAGTTTAGATGAGTCTGCAGCTGTTCTTACTAATACCATGAAAACGTGTACAAATAAGCTAGTTGAACAAAATTTTGTTTCTTTGAAGAACTCGAACAGCTGGTACAATTTGGATCTTTTACGTCTTAAACGCAAGAGGGATAAATTGCACAAAAAGTTTTGTAGATCTAATAGTGATAATCATTGGAATAAGTACACAATTCGCAAGTGGAATAAATATTCACAATCCATTAAAAAACTCGTTGTGAATATATACAGAGGAAAATTGATCAACATCAAAACAACAGCAGAGAGTTATGGAAAATTTTGAAATCATTATTGAAACCTAGCAATTGCAGACCGCGATCCATAACTTTTGACGGCACAATAGAACAGTCTGAACAAGCAATTGCGTCTAAGTTTAATGATTATTTCGTCAATAGTGTTTTCATTGATTAATCAATCTATTGAATTGGTTGATGAACCTGATGAAATAAAGCAGCCAGTTAATAGTAATTGCAGATTTGAAGGTTTTCACCCCATCACAATAGATGAACTTAGAAATATTTGCTTTTCACTAGGAAAAATCGGCTGGAGTAGATAATGTTAATGCTAGAGTTATTCAAGATTGCTTTCATATCATTGGTCACACTTTACTGGACCTTATTAATGAATCATTGCAAACTGGGCACATGCCTGAAGTGTGGAAAGAATCGTTGGTTGTTCCGATTCAAAAGGTTGCTGGGACGATTAAAGCCGAAGAGTTTCGTCCTATCAACATGCTGCACACATTAGAGAAAATTTTAGAGCTTGTTGTGAAAGGCCAGTTGCTGGAATATTTAAATAGTAATTCTTTGTTGATACTGGAACAATTGGCTACTGGAAGGCCATTCTTGGAAACCCGTTGAATTTAGTATTAGCAAATGGAAAGATAACTTAGAGAGTAAACAAACAATTTTTGCTGTTTTTTTGGATCTGAAACGCGCTTTTGAAACAATTTCTAGGCCCTTGTTGTTGAAAGCATTAAAGTGGTTTGAAAGTTATTTGTCTGACAGAACTCAAAGGACTGTTTTTAATGATTCTGTTTCCAGTCCCGTAGGGAATAACCTTGGTGTGCCCCAGGGAAGCGTAGTATTAGGCCCCTTTGTTTATTATGTATATTAATGACATGCGACGTGTTTTACGATTTTGTGACATTAATCTGTTTGCAGATGACACTGTGTTGTTCATTGCAGCTAAAGATTTAAATGAAGCCGTTACCCATTTGAACGAAGATTTGCGTTTTCTAAGTAGATGGTTGAAATGTAAGCAATTGAAATTGAATATAAGCAAAACTAAATTTATGGTAATTTCACAGAATCGAGTAAATGAGAATGTCTCAGATACGATTGATGATGAGGCAATTGATCGCGTTCGGGAGATTAAATATCTTGCGTGATTATTGATGACAAGCTAAAGTTCAACGCTCACATTGACAATGTCATCAAGAAAATTGCTAAGAAGTATGGAATTTATGCCGATTAAAAACGATTTAACTACTTGCAGTAAAATACAGCTATACAAATCAATCATCTCCTCATTTAGAGTTTTGCCCTTCCATTTTATTCTTGGCCAACCAAACACAAATATTGAGGTTACAGCGTTTGCAGAATAAAATTATGCGTTTGATTTTACGATGGTAACAGATTCACTTTCGACTTTTATGTTAGACGCTTTACAATGGCTATCAGTGAAGCAAAGAATTGTGTATTTAACTATGGTGTTCATTTTTAAAGTAGTTAATGGTTTGCTTCCTCGATATTTGTGCGATCGAATTGAAAGAGGAAGCGATTTTCATAGGTATAATACTAGAAACGCGGATGAAATAAGAACACCGAATTTCTTGACATGTGCTTCACAAAACTCATTATATTTTAAAGGAATAAATGTTTTCAATTCGATGCCAAGACACATTAAACGCGCACCAACACTTTCAGAATTTAAGAGACTATGTATTTCACACGTTAAAACTGTATTTTGAGCAGCAAGCGTAAATTTTTTTTTTTCAAATATATATGAAGATTGTACCTGACGATGTTTTACTATTATAAAACGGATTATTTTGTGTGGACCATTTCTTGTACATTTATGTTGCTTTTTGTAAAAATGGAAGAATGTATCTGACGAAGTTCTTACTAAACGGATTATAATGAGTTGACTATTTTATTTTTTTCACATTTACAATACTACAATACTCACTATTTTGTTCGTCACAATGATGATGATGGAAATTTGTATAATGTTGTATTAGTTTAAAAAAAAATAATAAAGAAAGTAGTCTACAATTGTTTGAGCCTCGCGCGCGGTATACAGATATGATGGACTTCTTTTTGATTTCGTAAAAAAAAATGGCCTTCGATGCTTTAGATGGTACTATGAAATAGTAGCGAGTTGTCTGGCTGAATGTCGGGGAATTCTTCGTCAATTCTTTTGTGGTTGAAAGTAAAAGTTTGACTAATGCCGGTCGAGGATTTTTTCGGTTTGGAAATTTTCTCGATCTCTGATTGAGGATATCCTTGGTTAGCCCAAAACTAAGGTGGCGGTTCCATTAGTGTTGGAACCTCTGACTCTGTAGCGGCAAGATCGGATATTGGCTTGCCTTTTGATAATGTCCTTTACTGGATTCTGTGATCTGAATTGCAACAGAATTTCCTGATCGCTGGGAATATTTGCGAACTTTTGTGGTTAACATCAAAGCTTTTCATAATTATGTCGCTGTGAAGCAAATGGATACTTTTGAAGAAATTTATATCTGTAAATGAAATCAGTTCGTTTTTTTTTGCATAACTGGTTTGAATTGTTACCAAATTAATTATCTTAGAGATAAAATCGTCTAGCTCAAACCTTTGTAGGGGTAAGGGCGGGACCATCATCATCATATTATATCCTAGTTTACTTGAAGTTCCATAAAACAAGGTGTTTTTTGTTGGATTACCTTTGCTTTGGTTTGGATTTACTTTTACTGGTATTTTTAATTATATCGCTTCAATTTATACATTTTTCACAACGAAAAGCTTTTTAATAAAACTAATGTCAACATCAAAGGTGTGCTTTTAATGACTTGGATTTGGAGGAAAAAAACGGGAGAAGTATTATTCATTATTATATCATGATTGAAGCAGTTATCATCATGATTGAAATGCTCATAAAATATTACTATAATATAACGATATCTAGTATCTTTTTATATCGTGTTTACTATTAATTTATGTTAACGTATATCTTAATGGTTGAAAAAAATATTTTATGATACCACCTAAAGTAAAACTACAGAAAAAAATATTATTTACAAATTATTTACTGTATAATACAACGGAAATTTTGTTCTAGAAGAAGTCATTTCTTGAATAGTAACGATACTTAACAACCTATTAGTGTTATGGTAAAATCTTGATTTACCATAACATATATCATCGATATGATACACTTTATCTCCAGTTTATAATTGTTGGAAGATAACTTTAATAATTATTAAACGATAAATGGTATGATACCTTGAAAATACTTGTTTATTCGGGTGGTTCTCTTGAAAAATGATGTTTCGAGCTTTTCAAATTAAGAAATTGTTGATTTAGAGAGGAGAAAAATCATCGATAATGACGATACTGATCAATTCCATACAGTTTGAAAAATAGCCAGAAAGTTATTATCAATATCAGTTTCAGGTACTGCGATGTTCAATCTCACTTCAGCTTTACATGGATTCCTCCATACTTTATAGAGTTTTTTTTTTGACTACAGAAAAAGTATTTCTGTATTACATTTGAACATTTGTTTCTTTTTAATTGCAGAATTTAGAATACTAATCCGAATGGATAAAATATTCAATTGCATGTTTTTTTTAAGCATTCTGTAAAATATAACTACAAAAAATACCCAATTTTCTGTAAAGAGTAACACTAGGAAATGGGTCCATCAGACGTAGTAGTAAAGCGAACCTATGCAAACGTGGCGGTGCCGTCTCTCCGATTGAGACGGATGCTTCCGTCTGGGTCTGCATCGAGGCTATGTCCCTCGTCCTTCCGGTGGCTGCTAGTCGTGCCAACTCTTTGGCCCTTTGCTCGCCTAGGAGCTTGGCTTCCAGCTCTTCCCTCTCCTTGCATGTAGCCTGCACTGTCCTGCGTGACCTAAAAAGGCTTATAAAGACCTCAATTTCGCAATGGCGTGGCGTGAAGTCAATAATCGCGTCGAATTGCTCAGACACCTCCAGCACTTTAGGAAGGGTTTCCCGCATCTTATTCATAGCCCGGATGAGTTCTGTATAGCCCATCATGGTCACGCCTAGCTTGGTGACACCTGCATCCGATGCCGTAGCACTATCGCACGTGTCGCTCCCGCCAGATTCCACCGTTTTACGCGATGGGGACTAGGCGCCTTTAGCGAACGGATTAGCTTTCTTCTGGGATTTCTTCGTTTCCTCCAAGTAATTTGGTCTTCCTCCAGCCGCTATCCAACCCCACGTGGAGTAGTCGCTATTGTGATCCCATGGTTGTCTATGCAGGCAGGGAGGCCATGCGAGGGTTGACACGGCCCTTCATGGGGAACCGTGTTCAGAGCCGGATCAGCGTAAGACAGGTATAGGGTCATCTGAGCCTACTCCCGCCCGACTGGCGAGGTCGGGCGGTGGAGAATGGAACGTACTGGAGGCCTGTCAGGGTTTTAATGGGACGGAGACGACCTGTGCCGCGGGAACCTATATAGGGAACAACCACTTTGTCTGCTTATTCATCGGAAGTTGAATACAATTCCATCAAATTGAATACATCAGCGGATAGGGATAAAGTTCCTCTTCCTTAAAGATAGCTCGATTGGTATTTGTGTCCTTCTGTTCAAGAGAATATGACTACGAAAGCCATTGTTTGCAAAAGCAGATTCGCCCTAATCTAATATTGGCGCTGATTTGGTAAGTTTCCAATAAAGAAATATTAAGAGATATTTCGCTGAACATCCCTCATCCGGCTTCCACCTCATGTCTCGTTCTACACAGCCGGAAAGATGAATGAACTTGCACTCAACCTAAATCTCCTAGCCCTTAGGGGGGGAAAATGGGGCTTCATGTAAGCAATTTTCTGCTGCCCTTTCCCTACTATTCCCATCACGACAACAACACTCGAAGGTGGCATGGTTTTACATCCTTTCATCAACACCGTGTGGATGTCGCCAGTCACCTGTCCCGTGCCAGGTATTCCACCAATGTTCAATCTGCATGAAGGTGTCAACTTTGCACCTGCTCCTGTCCATGTGTGTATGCCTGTGGAAAG
The DNA here is from genome assembly GCA_034211315.2 of Aedes japonicus. Taxonomy (NCBI): domain Eukaryota; kingdom Metazoa; phylum Arthropoda; class Insecta; order Diptera; family Culicidae; genus Aedes; species Aedes japonicus. Next base: position 19,273 of record JASCZW010001082.1, on the reverse strand, counting down.
ATGTATAATAGCTTATTGCAACTTTGGGTCGTCCTCTCTAGGTCAAGATCTTGCCAGTGCCCGTACTCGATTGTGTGTCCTATTGAACTGGCATAGACACCGGAAAACTATGTGCATCTATTCTCGGTACCTTTGTGTGGGTGGTCGGAGAAATTGCGCTAGAATGTGTTTAAGTTCAAAGGTTAATTGCCGTCGTCGGTCGTGTGGGTGTGGCTTGGTGATCGGTGGTAATGGGAAATTATACCGTCCGGAGAGCGGCATTCTCTTTGAAGTGACCCCGTTCTTGCCCGTACGGGGCACACATTGACCAGCTCATGGGCAGCCAGACTGCAGTTGCTGTCAAAGGAGTTTGCTCCGTCTGTGGTGCAAGAATTTCGCAATTTATATTCCACACATTCCACCGGCTGAAAACTTTGGTTGTTTAACTTTATCCTCAAATATCCGACCTCAGCCGTTTCCCCCAAGCCATTCCTTCTCCCTAGAGTCCGTTCGTCTTTCATGCATGGACGAACATCGTCGATAATCCTATGCTGTCCAATAGACGCAGTCAGTTCGTCTGCATCTTATAAGGTTTTCCCTTCCTTCGGACGCCTCTGTCCCGGCTTGACCCATCCAAGATCCACAGATAGTTTCTCCTTCACTGTACGTATAAAACGTAACGCGTGACCCGATGGGAAGAGTTTTCCCCGCCCCCCGTCCACCCATGCTGCTTTATGGTTGTTTTCCAATTTAAATGTTCCCCCGGAGTGCGGAAACCGTTGCTTCTCACTGAGATCCGAACTGAACAGATAGCACACGTTGCGAGTGTGGCAAAACTTGTAACATTTTCATTTGTAATTGAGCTCGAGTTAATAAACGGTAAGTTTTTCGGAGAAAATCCGACAACTCTTGGAGTAACAAGTTGGGAGTACAAGGAGAGTGAAAATAGCATTACAGAGCACACGAACTTTCCCACCGGCTGAATGCGAAAACGGTTGGGATGTGTGCACTAGTTAAAGTGCAACCAGCGAGAGCGTAATCAGATAACACCATTCAGGAACGTGGCAACCCCTTTGCCCTACTTCGAGGTGGTATGTAGGAATCGCACGTTGATGAGCATGAGTTGTTTGGTGGGAGCATCCCAGAAACGTTGCACTTGCAATTGAAATCGTTAAGTGCCGACCGCGCTGATGCAAAACTGGATGCCAACAAAGGGGAACAACTTTGGCCCCGGCAAGTTGAGCTATCGCGAATGAATCCTTGAACTCGACGAAAGCCACTCCCAGCGGTGCTAATCAGCCAAAGTAAGGAATTGTGGGGGGGGGGGGGGGCGTGCCATATCACCACCACTGTAGAACCGTTGTTGCGCTAAGGTTCAGAGTCAAGAGTGTCTAACAAGATTTAGGGCCATTAGGTTGAATGTGTTTGGGCAAATGGGTCAATATAGCAAATTTTGGAAAATTGGAATATTGAGGTATTTGTTAAACTCTTTTCGGAATAAAATTGAGGAACTTTCATGGGAGATTATTTCTTCTTGAAATCATAAGCAGCGCTTTTCACTTCAAAAAATTCAATTGACTAAGGATTGAGCTTATTATTTCTTTACGACATGTAACCAATAAACTTTAGTGGGAGATTGTATACTTCTTTCAAAGAAATGCAGTTCTTTCTAACTTCGAATCTTGCATTCTGCTCACATGTATTGTCAAAGTTCAAGTTCAGGTTGCGGTAGAAGTTAAATACCTTGGTGTTACTTTGGAGAAAAAAAATCTGAATTGGAACTCCCATCTTGACAGGGTTATCACTAAGGGTACAAATGCTCAATGGGTATGCAGTGAAGCAAAGGGTAAAACTTTGACCAAAAACTGTCCACTGCATTTATTCTGCAATAGTTCGTCCGAAAATTAAATATGCTTCGATTATATGGTGGCTAGAGCAATGAAAAGTACACCATCTGTTTCTTCGGATTCCCTTCTTAACATGTTACCTTAACAGAAATTTGCAAAGCAGCAGGCAGCAAACAGTGCCGTGCAAGTCAGACGGTACTACAAGATTTTAGATGGTCGTCTGGTAGGACAATTGAAGATCCTTAAGAATTTCATGCTAAACTCAGATGTTAAAACAATAGAAGATTGGATGACAACGAAGACTAACTACGACGTTCCCTTCAAAGTGGTTTAATCAAACCACTATGTATGGGAGTCTAGTGAGCCAAGCTTGCGTCCACGTTCCATTGTGTTTTACAGTTGAATGGGAGAAAACACTAGAGCCGGGGTTTTTGGCCCTGGAATAAAGAAAGCTATAGCAATGGGACAAATTCGAATGGTATTTCAAGCAGAAATCTTTGCCATTATTGAATGTGTGAATATTTGATTAACGAGGACCTACAGATTTGCCAAGATCTCCATTTTTTCGGATAGTCTAGTAGTTCCAAATCGCTTGAAAAATCTAAGTTACTGTGGAAATGCATTTTTTCTTTAAGAAAATTGACCAGCAGGAACAAAGTTACTCTATACTGAGAGCCCGACCATTGTGGTTTTGAGGGAAATGGAAAAAATTTGGCAAAAGAAGGATCAGCATCATGTTTTATTGGTCCTGAACCATTTTGTGGAGTCCCAGAGTGTGCTTTGAGGACAGAAAAAAAAAATTGGGAAATGTCCCTGGTAGAATAAAACTGGAACCCTACGCATATATGCAGACGAGCTAAGATATTTATAAGACCAAGTGCAGAAAAAGCCCGGATCTTACCTTGTCTTAATAAAAAAGACCCTCGGGTAATTACTGGTCCCTGCCCGAATAGGTATCACCTAAACAAAATTGGAAGAATTCATTCTGCAGAATGTCGTTTTTGGCAATTTGAAAATGAAACTGCAGTACATATATTCTGCAACTGGGGAGCATTATTCAATCAAAGGATGTCAATATTTGGAAACGGGTTACTAAAGCCCCCTGAAGTTGGGCAAAACGATCCTGGTAAGACTTTATTAAATATATCAAGCCTAACTGAGATCAGGGGATATGTCAACCAATGTCTATAACACCTTAATTGCGACATGATATTTGACTTGTGACAAATCAAATATGGGTCATACAACAATAATCATAATGAGAGGATACAGTTGTGCTTTGGCTCTGCAGAAGGATAAAAAATGTCTTGTGGAAGTTTGAGTTAATTTTATCGTGAATTGCTTGGAGTACCATATCTTGAAATGTTTGGAATTATAAATGAACTTTAATGGGTGATTCTTTGATCGCAGCAAGCCGTGCTTTGAAAATGACGTGTTTTTCTTTTGCTGCGTTATTTTCGCGGAAATAAAATTAGAAATTATTCCTTTTTTCAACTAAAGTAATTGGTGAAATTATAGTTTTTCGAGTAATTTGCGTAGGACCTTGTGAATGGAATCCCTCTCTTAGTGTGTTATGGTCGTGTTTCTTCAGATAGATTGTGCGTCGGTAGTTTGTTTTCCATTTTTTTTTGTTTTTTAGTGGCCAGCTCCCGCATCCGAACGAGCTGTCCAGCATCAGATAAGAAATATAGGTGAGGTCGTTTTATATTATCAAAAGTATAAATTAACTAAATACACGCCAGGATCAACTGAGTCCATTTTTGATTCTGGAAGTTTGAAAACTCTTTACATATCTATTTGATATGCAAAGATTTTCATGCTGGGCTTATTGTATATGAAGATGACCTCAGAATGTACGTGTAGAAACATTCTTGAAATGGGTCGTTGGATTTTCAATAGAGCTGTCACCTTTAATCTCCAGGGCTAAAAATGTTTGTACATAGTGATTACATATAAATTACTGAAGAAATGCAGACAAGTTTCTTCCATAAAAGCACTGCCGGTCAGTGGGAGATTGATTACACACACACACACACACACACACACACACACACACACACACACACACACACACACACACACACACACACACACACACACACACACACACACACACACACACACACACACACACACACACACACACACACACACACACACACACACACACACACACACACACACACACACACACACACACACACACACACACACACAACTTCAATGGGTGATTCTTTAAACTTCAAATCTCGTTATTCAATGAGCTAAAGCCTATTCACGGTAAATTTTGGCCACTTTATTTCAATGTAGATTTTGAATAATTTCACGGATCGCTGAAACGTTTTACTTACATGACAGCTGTAACTCTCCACTTTAGTTCGTGGTATAACATGTTCACATTCTCGTTACAATCAGTAAAATGGCGTCGAATCAAGTGAAAGTGTACAAACGCTGACGCGAAAGGCTGCAAAATCCGAATTTATCGGTAAGCAATCTTGCAAAGAAAACAAAACTACCGAAAAGTACCGTTTTTTTTTGTTTGCAAATCATACGACCAGCGCTTGACAGTGCATCGGAAAGTTGCAAATGGAACAAATCGAAAAGTATGCTCCCGACAAATGGATAAGAAGGTGATAGCCATTATTGGGAAACATCCCAATCCTTCTGTGCGAAATGTGGCTCGCAAAGTTGGGAAGTCAAAATCATACGCTCAAAAAGTGAAGCAGATGCAAGGGCTGAAGGCGTTCAAAGTGAAAAAGTTTTCCAATCGTGATGACAAGTAAAATTTCACGACAAAAAGTTGTGTTCGAGACCTTTACACCAATTTTTTGCCAACATTTTCTTGTATCATAATGGACGACAAACCATACGAACGCGAAGACTTTAAACAGCTTCCGGGTCTGGCTATTCACAATGCAATGCAAAAAATTGTGTCCAAATTCCCGAAGAAGTATTTGATTTGACAGGCCACATGTAGTTGTGGTCGAAAATCTAAAAGTTGCCTCTCTACCAGCAATATCAAAGTGAATGTGTGCGAGAAAGAATGTCTGCAAAAGCGGTTGCTACCATTTATCAGAAGCCACGACTCTCCAGCTCTTTTTTGGCCTGATTTGGCTTCTTTTCACTATGCGAAACCCATTCTGGAATGGTATAAGGCCAATCCCCCAAACTGTCCAGAATTTCGCTCAATAGAGAAGTACTGGGCTCTGGTTAAGCGGAAACTCTTCGAAACTAAGAAGAAAGCAAACAAAATTGATAATTTCAAGCGAAGGTGAAGAACCGTCACGGCGGGCGTATCTGAGGATACCGTACGGAACCTGATTGCGATATACCACAGAAAGTTCGAGATTTTCACAGAAAGAAGGATGAACATGAACGGATCAACTGTTTCTTATGTAGATTTTTGTCTTATATTGGCAAACTTGTTATTTAGATGCCATTTAGATTATCAGTAGTTACCACATAATTGTTTGTTCTACCGATCGAACAAATTTTTATTTAATTCGTGCCGTTAATCGTAGACACGAATTTACAATTTCTACAAGCTCTATTCAACTCTATAAACCTCTTTTCAAGTTTCACCAGGGTATCAGACATCAAATTCGCTTCGGTGACCACACCTTCAATTTCAATACATCGAGGTTGGATATACACTCGATATTTCAGTGTAAAGAGCAGAGAGGCAGTAATCTCATTAGTTTGATGAAGTTAGCAGAAGCAGATAATTTCTCATCTCTATGCGAAGCGCTAGGAGCGGACAGTAATCATTAGTTTGCTTGAGGTTGGACACAATGACCCGATGTTGTTTGGGTCTCACCTTGATAATTTCAGTCTAGACCTAGAATTGTATTGTCAGATCATCAGTGATCTGATAAACGTTCAGAAGTTTCGTTTTCGGCTGAAAGTAAACAATCCATGGACCAGCTTAACAATCTGAATAAGCTCTCATCATTTCGCTCCACAGATCATTTATCTTCCGACAAATCATCCATGGTTGGTTCGTGGGAGCTTATGACGCTCATCCACTGACGCAATAACACACACACACACACACACTCGCGCGCGCTCAAACACACACACTTCAAATAACAGTACAATGCATTCATGAGAGAGAGAGAGAGAGACCCCATCTCGATGCGGTGCAATATGGTTGGCAATTGATAACGTTGTTGCACTGCTTAAACTGAGCGCTAATAAAAACTCGATTTCACCTTTGGTAAGACAATATCGAGAAAAAAAAGAACTGAACTTTGCGTTAATGATAACTGCGAAAAACTTCCAAAGCTACGGCAAGCGGACGGAGTTCACCGTTTGCTTGTTTGATCCCGTAAGTTTACTTCGAATTGTTAATGGAACGAATTGCTTTATTATCAACCAGTTGTTTTGCTTGTGCTGCCATCTACCTGGAAGTATTAAATACACCCATAATTGTTTGCACTGTTCATGAACTAGGCAATACTGTCAAGAGTTGAAGTTTTTCATTTCTCGTTGCTGTTCAATAAACAAATCCCAATTTTCTGCCTTATTTTGATCGGTCTTGTTTTCTGGACCAAGTACAAAAATCGTTATCTTCTGACATTTTAGCTTATCTCATTTCGCTTTTCTTCTCAGTACAGGGTGAAGCCAATTTGTTTTTAAAGTCATTAAAAGAAAACGGCGCACAAAAATGTAATTCGTGATTTATTAATTTTAAAAAGTTCTATAATGGTTACTTTACAGTACTCTTATTAAATCTTCTAATTTACAGCATTAGATGGTTACATTTCTCCAGTTCGAACCGAATCTCGAACCTTCCTCTTGATGGAGCCCATCAGCGCCCGCACAGTGGAAACGAACACGGAATCAGCGCATTTCTTTGCTGGATGTCCTCGTCGAAGTCGCTGCTTCGAAATTGCGGGCATTTTTCGATTGATTGAATTTCCAGATAATTCGAAGGATTCACAAAATCGATATTGACATTGGACAAAATCGATCTTGTTGGTAACATACCATTCCAGAACCACGTTGCTTGCGGTTGAACGTCAATAAATGTTTTTTCATGCATTCTTCGATGTAAACTTGGGTTGTCATAGTCCAGGATGTGACGAATGGTTCCGTTTTCAGGCCACAAATGCAAATCGCTTGCCTAATCATGGCCTTCTTCGCGAACTTGTTGGCAAACTTGAGCTCGAATCTTCCCGGCACATCCCCTCGTCCAGTCGCGATGTAAAACTTTTGACCGGGAAGCTGCTTAAAATCAAGTTTGACGTATGCTTCGTCATCGATCAAAGTGCAGCTCGTGTGTTTTGTCAAAACATGGTTGTACAAGAGCCTTGTACGCTTTTTGGCCACGGTATTCTGCTTCATGTGCCGGTTCGGATGTTTACTGGCTTTGTACGACTTGAATCCTTCCCGGGAAAGGATGTTCCGCGCTGTTTGAATGTTGGAGTTGTACCTTCTGGCCACATCTCAGATCGCAAGACCGGGGTTGTGTTTAACGCATATTAACACTTCGCTGTGTAGCTGAAGATCCCTAATTCCAGTTATATTGTAGGTCTGCTAATCGCTTTCCTCACGCAGGGTTTCCTTGTAGGTTTTGAGCACTCCAAAAACTGTTGTTTTCGGTATCTTCAACAATTTAGCCAGCTTGGAACAGGGCCACTCTGTTTTCTTCTTTCCTTCTTTCGAGTTCCATTTGACGTTATTTCTGAACGCGATTGACTACTTTGATCGAACTTGTACCAATTGTTCTCTATAGAAATGTTAACACACCGCTGTCAAAGATTTTCGATTCTCAACACTAGAGACGTGCTAGAGGGGCGTATCGCTTTAATTTGTGATTTCTTAATACTAGATGTTGCTCGGTTGAAAATCTCGATGTATACATTTCGTTAATATTCACCACGTTAGAGTCAATTGATGGTACTGATGTTACTGATGTCTCCATTGGTATTGTTGTCACTGTTTCCTTACTTCTAACATCTGCATCCATGTTTATTACAGTAATCACGAGTTCAAGTTCTTAGTCTTATGCGACACGAATCACATATTCGGAGCATCGTGTTCGATTGACCCGATTTCATGGATTTTCTGTATGTTATTCTACGTAAGAAATCCTTTGAACACATTCTTTCCAATACGGTAATGCATTTGATAGAGACACTCATATCCTCTCACTTGTTTGGAATGCTGTACTGTACAGCAAAAATAAAATCTGTTATGGATTTCAACAACACATATTAATATACACTTAGGTGTTTTTTATCTTGAAAAAATCTTGTGTGTGTGCACGTGTGTGTGTGTTAAATTGTTAAGTCTAACACCCATTAGCCAGCAATGATATTATGGAAAAAAATCAGTTTACAACAATCCTTCAAGTGATCATTGGAAGCAGCTTTAATCCCAAAGCTAGAAAGTGATAGCTCTACTGTTGATCTTGCTACCCATTTCAGAATGTCTGGAGAGTCACGCCCATTCCAAAGTTACTTTCACATACAATAAGCCCCTCATGTTAGCATTTCCGATATAATTTGGATACCAGCACTACGACACATTTCCCGATTTTGTTATGTAAAATTTTCAAACAAGGTACGTTATTGTTATATGGTTATAATCAGATAGATCTCACCCATGGCCACATTATTAATGGGACTACCTTGTTGATTCATGAAAATAGTTTTTTTTTACTTTGTTTCGTCATTAATCTCATGCACTCACGACCATTTTTTTTTTTGCTCGAAAACGACGCAGCACAAACAAAACACGACAGTTTCAAAGCACGGCTCGTTGCGATTTTTCATTTAAAAAAAAACCATAACGTATGCCAGAATTTTTTATCCACTATATCGTTTGCGGAAAAGTTAGTTTGCATAATAAAAATTATATTTTTAAAATACCGTCAATGTTCAATGTCAATGTTCAATGTTTTAATAATCTTTTGTTCAATAAGTAGGGTAGGTACCGACTTAAGCACCCCGAGACCTTATTCCAAGCACGGGGTCAACGTTAACCTACAACGCTCATTTTTTGTAGTATGGTGCTTCACTAGATGGAGCACCATACTGCAAAAAATGAGTGTTGTAGGTTAACGTTAACCCCGTGCTTGGAATAAGGTCTCGGGGTGCTTAAGTCGTTACCTACCCTAGTTTAAAAAAATTTCAAGCAGTGCTTTTATTTTAATCTGAAGAGCCATTTTCATGATCTAAATCTTAGTTTAAGACGCCATATCGATCAAACAAATCATTCTCGAGCTATAATTGTTTAGACAAACCTGTCATGTTGCTATACGGCCTTCTTAAAAGTTGGTTGAGATCAAAACTCTTCAACTGATGATGCCAAACGACATTTTTGGTCAAAAGGAACGTTTATGTGAAATTTTAACCAAATCAAAATAAACAATGAAAACACGATTTGCGAATCGCTACACTGGATTTTTTTTTTATTCCTTTATATCGAGATATTCCGCCTTGGGCTGGTTCATCTCCTGTCGTAGTCACACAAATACCTTTTGGGTATTTTCTTAACTTGTCCGGGGTGAGATTCGAACTCGTGACTTAGGCTAATAGTATGTACACTGAAGATTTATTTTCCTAAATTAGTTTTCACTCGTTTCGTAAATATGGGTTTTGTACATAGGGTAGGGAACGGCTTAACCAAGGGTGACTAATTTCATCAGTTGTTAGGAAAAAGGTCAAAACCTCCTACATTGTCCTAACTTTTTCACAATCAATTATACGAAAGTAAACCCTATCTATCGGGCTAATGTTTCGATGCATAATTCATGATTGATAACCAACAAATTACTGTGATCTTGAAGACTGAAAATACATCCTCTAGAAAACCATTTGTTTCCTACCTGCCGAAAAAGTTCTCTCAAATAAGAAATACACTACGCCAATCTAAATATCAAACTTAAAAAATTGGTCGTGTACGTCTGTCTCATAACCTGCTATTAGACGAGTTTGTGATCATAGCAATTGGCGTTGATTGTTTCTGAGAGTGAATGAGTACAACGAAGTTGCGGGTTGAGGAAATTTACGTTTGCAGCAAATCATGAACTGGCCTATTTCAATTCGTCTTCCTACACGTGCACGGAATCACATTCATACAATACTGTTAGTTTATGTTCAGATTGCGGAGCTGAAGAAAACATTTCCATGATCGGAAAGCAATCCACATGCTTTTAATAAGTCTCTGCAGCAGGGGACTTTATTCCATGGATATGACATTGCACTGTGGTCCAGGGAGAAAAATTAGGTGGAATAAATTAATAACTCAAAGAATATAAGAGATAGCGTGATGATGTCTTCTGAACAGTTTCTAGTTAGCTTATGCTGCGTTTTTAGCAAAAGTGTCCTATACGCCTAATTTGACCAATAAAGTAATTCACTATCAAACTTTCTTGTTTTGATAGATAGAAATACAAAATGTTCTACAAAGTAATGGAACATAAAAAGCATCAAAACTTTGTAGAAGATTATTTTTGTCTATCTCTTTTATTTTTTGAGATATAGCGCACTCAAAGAATCAAAAGCCAAAAATCAGAATTTCTGTCATATTTTGAAAAATACATATCTTTTAGGCCTACTATGTTCAACGCGATTGTAGATTATATAAAAATGCATATTTGCTCCTATAACATCATACCCGTACAACTTTTCTGTGAAAAGTTATCATCAATTTTGTTGTTTTATAACCGATACATTCAAGCGTTACATTTCAAAAAGGCGCAAGTGAAACCGATAGTTATATATACCAGTTGAATAAGTATATCTCGAAGTACATATAAGCAAAAATTTGGGAAAGGTCTTTTTTGATTTTGCTTAATAGCAGCACGTTGAAAACATCATTTTTTATGCCGCAAATCTACAACCGTATTCCACTGGGGATCACATCAAAGCAAGCTTTGCTTTTTTTGGCTGTTTTCGTGCTACGTGCTTTCAAAAATGAAACAAGGTAAGTAAATTGATTGTTTGAGCATTGTTATTTCAATAACGCGAATTTTAATTCATTAGCAATTCCCTGGCCGTTCTCATCTCTCTTCTAATGAAAGGAGCTAAAGAAAAAGATTTGTTGGAATTTGTAAAGAAAAGGTATTCCGAAGAAAAACTTAACGTTGTTTTGGTGCGTAAGAAGCTTCATCTGGTGATGCTGAAGTTTCAAAAATTATGGCGGGCAGCTGGACGAAAACGCGAACGGTTTTTGAACATCAACAATATTTGGCTTGAAGGAGAACTTATTATCGATGTTACGTCTACCTCAAAACCATCCGCCGGCCGTCCTTCAAAACCGTTCAAAGACGCAAAACGTAAACTAAAGAAGAAAAAGATTGAACCTCTTCTCAGCCAATATTCGGCTGATGAAATCTCGTTTGCTGCAGCAACTTCCGTAGCGTCGGCTGGGTTCCGGAAAGCTGGTAAGTTGATAGAAAAATTAGCGCAAAATCCTGAAACAGCAGCGGCCAATCGACTATCTTCGACGGAAAAGCGGCAAGAAAAATTTAATCCACTTACAGCTGAGGAAGGTCTTGCATTCTTATGCAAGAATGGTTTTTCAAAAGCTCAATACATGGATATTCGGCAGGTTAATTTGAGTAGAGGAGCAGATATATACCCATCGTATAATAAATTAGTCGAAGCCAAGAAATTGTGCTATCCTACAGGTATTTAAACATTTACTCAGAAACATTGGCTACGTATTTATTGTATTTATTTCTATTAGATCTGTCCATCCGACCATCTGTTGCTGAAGTATCGTTACAGAATCTCGTTGACCACACCACGAAGCGCCTTTTCCAAAGCTTGATTAGTCGAGCCATGTCTCAAGACATGGTGCTATATGATGAATATACACTTTTATACAAATGGGGTTGTGATGGCAGTAGCAATCACGCCCGCTATAAACAACGTTTTATCGACGAAGACGAGGATCACGAACTGCAGGAATATAGAGATTCTCATATTTTCGCATTCTCGTTAGTTCCTCTACGGTTGATTGGGCATCGTAGATCTGACGGTACTGAAGAAATTGTATGGAATAATGATCTTCCTTCATCAATTTCCCTATGCAGACCCATAAAACTAGTATTTGCAAAAGAATGCGCAGAGCTAACAAAACGCGAGGTTCATCTTATGAATGTGCAAATTCAAAATTTGAAGAATGTTATGGTAACGTTATCCAAGCAAGTCGTTTCTGTTAACCCAGTAATGCTGTTTACGATGATGGACACCAAAGTCGTCAACGATTTGACTGGAACCAACTCGCAAGCCTGCTATATTTGTGGAACATCTGGCAAACAACTGAACAATTCCAGAAGTGGTCTAGAACTCTGATGATCCTGGCAAATATAAATATGGCTTTTCTCCTCTTCATGCGTATATACGAACTATGGAAATGTTATTGAAAGTGTCTTATAGACTTGTGCTTGATAAACCTACATGGCGTGTTAGCAAGTCAAACAGAGCGGTAAAAGCTAAGGAAACGGAAATTTGAAAGAAAATGCGTGAGGAATTGGGTAAGAACAGTATATTCTTCAATATTTTTGAATTGACTTCATCTAACTATATCTTGCGATTTTTCACAGGATTACGCATTAGTGAGCCGGTTCCAGGAGGTGGAAATTCAAACGACGGAAACACGGCACGAAAGTTTTTCCGTGAATGGAAAATTACAGCAAAAATTTCTGGACTAGATGAAAATTTGTTGGAGCGGTTCCATATTCTTCTTACAGTGATTAACTGTAAAGCAAGAATCAATTATAATTCTTTTGAAGATTATGCCGAAGAGACTAGAGCATTTTACGAGATGTTATATGGTTGGTATGCGTTGTCTCCAACAGTCCATAAACTTCTTGTTCACGGAGCAGCTATAATTAAATATACGGTGCTTCCAATCGGAATGTGCAGCGAAGAAGTTCAAGAGACAAGAAACAAGTGCATTCGGAAATATCGGGAGTTCCACTCAAGAAAGTTCAATAGAACAGTTAATATTGAAGATGTCTTTAAAAGGTTGCTCTTATCGTCAGATCCTGTAATTTCGTTGACTAATAGGATGTTTTCGGAAACACTTGCATCAGAATTACCTGAGAAAGCCAGGCTCTTGATTAGTGAATAATAAGTTTCAATTTTTTTTATTAGTAAGTAATAAACTCTTGCATAAACATTACATAATATTTTTTTTGATGATGACAAATCAAGTTACAATGCTACGTTACGATAGATCTACTTACGTTATATGCATCAGGACATGTTAATAATTCACCTAGTCTATAAACGCTTGAAATAAATCCGATAATTGTAGATTTGCGGCATAAAAAATGATGTTTTCAACGTGCTGCTATTAAGCAAAATCAAAAAAGACCTTTCCCAAATTTTGCTTATATGTACTTCGAGATATACTTATTCAACTGGTATATATAACTATCGGTTTCACTTGCGCCTTTTTGAAATGTAACGCTTGAATGTATCGGTTATAAAACAACAAAACTGATGATAACTTTTCACAGAAAAGTTGTACGGGTATGATGTTATAGGAGCAAATATGCATTTTTATATAATCTACAATCGCGTTGAACATAGTAGGCCTAAAAGATATGTATTTTTCAAAATATGACAGAAATTCTGATTTTTGGCATTTGATTCTTTGAGTGCGCTATATCTCAAAAAATAAAAGAGATAGACAAAAATAATCTTCTACAAAGTTTTGATGCTTTTTATGTTCCATTACTTTGTAGAACATTTTGTATTTCTATCTATCAAAACAAGAAAGTTTGATAGTGAATTACTTTATTGGTCATATTAGGCGTATAGGACACTTTTGCTAAAAACGCAGCATAAGCTAACTAGAAACTGTTCAGAAGACATCATCACGCTATCTCTTATATTCTTTGAGTTATTTATTTATTCCACCTAATTTTTCTCCCTGGACCACAGTGCATTGGATGCTAATGCTCGTTTCTGTAGGTAAATTCCGATAAGAAATTTGCAAAGGGACTAACGTGTAAATATTGGGTGTTCTAATTATGAATTACAAACACCTTCATGAAATATCCCAGATAATGCAAAAACTGCTCAAAACCCGTACCGTACCCTAGAATAGATGTCTCGTAAATTGTGCGAAACATTCTTAATGCTCATTCATCGGGTGAGATGTTATAATTACACCTACAGTCACCGCCAAAATAAAGTGCCCACTTTTCTCATGAAGACGCTTCATCTCTGAAGTCATTGAAAAACTCATTATAACGAACTCATATATTTTCCTAAGCATAATAATGTTATTTTTTTAAACATGCATGTGTATTTTTGCAACGGATAATACACATTTTTGCAAAATTATTTTTTGAACCATACGTGGTGTAAATTTGGTGTGTCATAATCAAGTACCCAATTGAAAATATATTATGTGTATATAATTTTTACATCCAAAAGCCCCTCGTATTCATTTTTTTGACGTTTCCAAGTGTTTGTTGATCTTCTTACGGATTTCAGTTGTCGGTCAGAAAAATTCAATGCGAGTTATCTAAATAACCATGGATAGTACGGTGGCAAGCAAAACAATTCCCTTGCAGATCCGAAAATGTGTTATTAGTGACATCGAGAAAAGTGAATCGTATCGCAAGATTGGTGGAAAGTATGGATACAGCAAAGCAGCGGATTTAAAACTTTTCGCAAAGTACAAATCCTATGGTTCAGTAGCTGATCGCCCAGGAAGGAGAAGGAAACGTAGAACAGATTCCCGGAGAGATGCGAGAATCATTCGAGAAATTGCGAAAAATCCGCTGAACACGGTATGAAGAGCAGGTTTTGTAAGAAGTTACCTTTTATTAGCAAAGTCAACAAAGTAAAACGACTCAAATTTGCTCGAGAACATGCTGATAAACCTTTAGAATATTGGTAGACTGTTTTGTGGACTGATGATGATGATGATGATGATGTAATACTACCATCTATTGTAGCAAGGTAACTTCCCATAGCAGTGGAATAATCTGAAAAACGATTTGATCAGGATTCTAATGCTGTTTGTGATCCTCAAGCTCCTGTATGAAGGGCCAAAAACGTTTGGGCGGGCCCGTAAGCAGAGACACTTACGCGAAACTCGCGAATATAGGGAAGAGAATCTCCTTCCAAAAGCAAGTTCACACATACAGCATTAGAATCGAGCCCTCGATTGACAGAATAAACCCAATAGATGGGGTCGAAGAGCCCGCCCTCGTTCCGCGAAATGTTAACAATAGGGAGGAGGCAGTCCCATGCTCCCTATCCAACTCGTTTCACTTGGGTGCCCTGGTGGTCCCTCCCTTTCCCCATTATTTGTTATTTAATGTAATGTTATATTTAGTATATTTTGTTGTGGTCATTTGATTGCTTACCTTGTGTTAGATAGTTTGGCTGAAAGTAAGGGTATTATTCTTTATTATTGTATCTGTCTGTCATGGCCAAGGATAACATTGAAATAACAAAGTTGTCTTTTTGAGTGCACTTAACTTTTAGATTTCAACTACATAAATTGTGAAAAATACAGTAAAAATCAAATTTTTATGATTCATTGTCGTTTTGCGTACCGTTGACTTTCTTCGATTGTAAGTATTTTTTTTGTAAGATATGTTATTTTGATTGCTCTAATTTTTTTTTCAAAGTTCGTTTCTCATTTTCAGTCATAAGATTGAGGCGTGGTGTGCAGTAAGTCGAACAGTTTTGTAGTAAAGTTAAGAAAAATGTATGCTTTTAGTATTTGCTTAGAGTCTATTTCGCCCACGAGAATATTATTGTTCTTGCTAGAGTTCTACTATTTTAAAATTATCTTTTGTGTTTAGTTCTGGTTTTTCTTATTATTGTTTTTTCTAAAGCCTAAAGCCTTTCTAAAGGGTTATACCTAAGTGTTATATTAATTTAGTTTTTATGTAATTAGACCTAGTATTTTTATTTTTGCACTGTTTAATGTTTTTTGTGTGTATGTCTTTTTTTTTCATTTGTTTTGTTTCTTGACTAGTGTATCTTTTTATACTTTATGGAAAGAAAAAACAAACAAACATAACCAAAAAAAAAAAAAAAAAAAACCTGTTTACCAAACCTGCCTAATTCAAATTGTTCCTTTTTATTCTTGTGTCGATTGTTGAGTCCTATTTTTTCCGTTCTTAGTGTTTCTTTTCCAATATTTGTACATTTCGGTTTTTCTTTTTCTTCTTCCGATGTTTCTCCGTCAGAAATTTCGCTTTCTGGTTCCTTGTATATTTCTTCTGCCTTTTTTTTTAATTTCTCCTTGTCCTTCGCCAATAGTTTCCATTCTTCATTGCTTATTGCTCTATATCTATTCAAATCTTGTTCTAGTGAGTCTTTCCACGTTAGGCTTGGACGTCCTTCTTTTTTCTTGTTGAAAAGACTGTTTTGTGGACTGATGAGTCCAAATTCGAGTTGTTCAACAGCAAATATACGAGCTCGTGTATGGCGTAGACCTGGAAAGGCGCTTCATGATCGACATATCTAGGGCACAGTTAAGCATGGTGGACGGAACGTGATGGTGTCGGGGTGTTTTTCTTGGGCGGGTGTTGGTACTTTGGTAAAAATCGATGGTATTATGACAGCAGATTCCTACATCGACATATTGCTTGAGAATTTGGAGGTTTCGTTGGTTAGAACTGGGCTGGAAAACAAATTTGTGTCAAAGGCATTCTTTCGTTCCTGCCGTATTAAACCTATGGAATGGCCTCCCCAGAGTCCAGATCTGAACCCAAGAAAGAATCTGTGGGCCATCTTGGATTCACAAGTTGATAAGACAGGAGTTACCAACAAACATAACTATTTTCAAGCTCTTGAGAACGGCTGGGAAGATCTTGACCCACAAAACCTCAAGAATCTGGTGGAGAGTATGCCAAAACGTTTGCAAAAACTGTTGAAGGCCAGAGGAGGACACATCAACTACTGAACACTCAACAGACTGAATCTACAATTTGTTTTTTTTTTAAAGAAAATAAGAAGTGGGCACTTTATTTTGACATGCATAATTTCTACTAAAGTTTGATCTTTCTTAAAGAAAAAAATGAATTTGCAGGACAAGTGTTTTTTTTATGTACCAGACAAGAAAAGAACATAATAAATATGCCAACAAAACAACAAAACTTAGAATCTTTCACTTATTTTACAGTTTGCTGCACAAAAAGAAGAAAATGGGGTAGGTGGGCACTTTTTTCTGGCGGTGACTGTAGTTGTGGTCGAAAATGTAAAATTTACGTCTTTACCGGCATTGTCAATAAGGATGTCTACGAGAATATCTGCTATGGTTGCTCACAACTTTTCAGCTCTGTTTGGCCCGATTTGGCCTCTTGTCACTATGCTAAATCCGTGCTGGAATAGTATAAGCTACAAGAGGTCGAATACGTGTCGAAAACAGCCAATCCACCAAACTGTTCAGAACATCGCCAAATAGAGAATTACTGGGCTTTCGTTAAGCGGAAACTCTTCTGAAATAAGAAAAAAGCAAATGGTGCAAACATCCTAATCAGCTGTTTCTAATTTAGATATAACTCTGTGAAATAAACAGTCGATTTTGTTCAATTGTGTGTAATTTTTTTTACTGCTATTATTTTGATGTCCACAATTTAACGTGGACAGACTTTTGTATTATTTGGCTTCCGAAAGCTATAACATTGGTTTGAATATTCAGTTTTTTGATTGCCATGAACTGAAAGAATTGAGCATAGCATAGCTTTCAGCCAGCGGGGAAATATAGGATCAATTCTCAATTATGAAGCAAGAATCATTGACATTGAAGTGAATAACATTCCAGAGGATAAAACTAGTTTTTGGATTGTATACAAAAAAATAATTTTAGTCTATACACAAAAACCGAAGGTAGAACTAGCGAATCTATCCGTTGCTTTCTGCAACGAAACTGATTTGTTGTTTTTATGAAGATACATTCGTAATTAATGAAATACAGTTGCGCAACTGTCAAAAGCACGACGCATTTGTTCACACAGAAAGAACATGAACGACGTTGCATGAATGACTAACAGATCTACTTAAACGACTCGAAATGTAAAACTTAAAAAATAGGTGAAGAATTCCACGTGATTGCAATTTTTTCTCAATTACATTTTGAGTCGATATAGTAGATCTGTCAGTCATTCTCACAACCACCAGGGATACGTATCTTTTAAATTTGTAACAAAACATTCGTAACTCTTTTTTATTGTTATCGTAAAGGGTGTCCACGATGAAATTGCCACACTATGAAATTGCTCTAACTTTTTAACCGTTGGGTAGAATTTAATGAAAATTTGGGTGGATTTAGTCCATAGTGCATTATTTCAGCAAGTTTTAAAGTCCTGTGATCAAAACTCGCGGAAATGGAGTCGAAAGAACAGCTCGTGCGTGATAAAATCTTGCGCATTCATCACGAGAACAAGGATCTCTCGCATCGTTCCATCGCTAAAACGTTGGGAATCGCGAATTCCACGGTGTCGCGAGTGATTAAGCGGTTCGAGGAACGGTTGACCACCGATCGGAAGCCCAGAAGTGAAGGAAAAAGTATTCCGTACAACACCAAAAATCACAACCGCGTAGTTGGGACCTTGAACCGAAATCCGAACGCCTCCGTTCGGGATGTGGCTAAGAAGCTGCACCTAAGCCGAAGTTTTGTCCAGAAGGCCAAAACTAAGGCTGGGCTTCGAACGTTCAAGGTACAAAAGGCCCCTAATCGCGACGAGAAGCAGAACAAGTCCGCCAAAACCCGTTCCAGGAAGTTGTACCTCAACATGCTGACGAAAGTTGAATGCTGCATCATGGTCGACGAAACATATGTGAAGGCCGACTTCAAACAGATCCCCGGCAACCTGTTTTTCACGGCCAAGGATAAGTTCAGCGTTCCGGAGCATGTCCGCACTCAGAAGATGTCCAAATTTGCGAAGAAATTCCTGGTTTGACAAACCATCTGCACGTGCGGGAAGCGGAGTGCACCTTTCGTGACCCAAGACACGATGAACGGACAGGTGTACATAAAAGAGTGCCTCTCCTGAAGGCCCACAACGTCCCAACAATCTTCTGGCCGGATTTGGCCTCATGCCACTACTCCAAGGACGTGCTGAAGTGGTATGCGGACAATAAGGTCAATTTCGTACCGAAAATGTTCAACCCTCCCAACACTCCGGAGCTCCGCCCCATCGAGAAGTACTGGGCGATTATGAAGCAGCACCTTCTTAAACGACCTAAGGTAGTGAAGACAGTCGAGGAACTGAAGAAAGTATGGGTTTACATGCAAAAAACGGTTGATTCACAGGTTGTGCAGAATCTTATGGCCGGGGTTAAGGCCAAGGTGCGGGCATTTGCGTATGGACTGTAAATAAAATACGAGTAAAATGATAAAATGAAGTTTAATAGTTATTTCTCAATCCCTGAAAATTTGATGGCAATCGGATGAAAACTCGAATTTTGCGAATCAATTTTGTGTGTGGCAATTTCATCGTGGACACC